>OZ026614.1:62500-662500 GCA_964020975.1 Hermodice carunculata | reverse complement strand
ACTGATCACATATATACTTATAGCAATCAAGATTCCTTTTGTCGTTAAGTTACTCCAAACCAAGACAACTTCTATCCAAATTTTAATTGATTTTTATTTTCACGATGTTTATTTGCCAATGAATAAAAAGAAACCCGTCGGAAGCCATGGCCATACGCTCACAACACTTTCTCATGCAGGTGTTCCAAAACTCAATTTCCAAATTTTCAGTAGAAATAAATATTTTTACAGGTATACATTTTGATCTACATCAAAATGAATTAGGGTAAAACAGGAACAATTTCACGTGATTTCATTATGGTACGGATCATCTCATTCAGACGCTTAAATCTCAAATTGTATGAAACTCGGGAAAGTTTCCCCGCAAAAGCGCCAGTGTACCGTTCACTGTACTATATACTGTGACGTGACGAAGTTAAGCATCGTTTAACAGACAGCACCACCACCTATAGACCTGGCTTACACCAAGGGATGTACTTATAATTTAGGATTATACACTAGTTTGCCAGTTTATACGTTTAAAATATTCACGTTTCCAATATAAACCATAACAACAGGCAAGATCCAATTCAGGGAGCGGCAATCATACTCCTAAATCATTTGTATCAGTGATGCATCATTTTATATGAGGGAAGAAATGACCGGTAGTATGCTCCAAATGAACTTTAACCCGGTCGTGTTATAAGAGTCGACAGTTTTAAAAGCACGATTCTGTAAGGTGGCACAAAGAAAGATAGGCACTTAGAGGAGTGCAGTCTTCAACCCGCTCTCCTGCTTTGGTTTTTATTTTTTGACCCATAACACTATATATATTCTCGTTGCTTAGGATCTCTAGATTATATGTACACACCAACTAAAAATTTTAAATCTTCTTTTGGGGGCGAAAAAGAGACATTTTATGAAAGGGTCCGATTTGGAGATTTTTCTCGGGATTCTCGAAAAATATAGTACATAAAAACGCAACTATACATCACACTTTTAAAACCCCTGATATAATAAAGATACTTTTCAGCCGAAACTGACTCTTTAAAATAAATGTACGGATTCAGTGATGATTTACAATAAATTTCATGGAAAAAATGGAGTTTCAAACGTCACACCTGAGATGAAAATCAGTTCTGAGTCATTCTCTATTAATGTCCATAGTCCAGTCCATGCCAGCACCAGTTAAAATATCTTTTCATTTCTTGGCAAAATGGCTACCCAGTATTCTGACCTTTGTACCTGGAATACATTTCATTAAATACTTCCCTACAAAATTCACTTGTTTCTGCTTTATGATTTAAAAATAGCAAGACTTAACTCTTCTTCTATCGGTTGGAAAGATAGTGTAAGCCATCAAAGATAACCCAGGAGGGCTACATATGCAAGGTTGCCCTTAATTTTCATAACTGCATTGGCGGATCCATATTGCAGTGGTCGCATAAATTAAGAAGGAGTGGCCTTGTTCTCGATTCAGCTACCACTATGTAAAAGAGAACGTATCACTACTTATCGACATAGAGTATCACCAAAGGAAACTTGATTCAAACTATATGATATACATACGCCACCAATCAAGATCATCTTTGCTCTGTATATCAGAGCTCAGTTCAAGGTGTTACGTTAATATGCCAGGTCAGCTGCCAATGGCTTGCTCAAACGATCCACTGGTTCTCCCAATATATTAAATTCAATACACACGCACACACACACACACATACACACACACACACACACACATATATATATATATATATATATATATATATATATATATATATATATGTGTGTATATATATATATTTGTATATATATACATATGTATATATATTTATTTATATATGTATTTATCCGTGTGTATATATTGCATAACTGTGAATGTGTTCTCACATGGCGCATATTTGGTGTTGCAGAGTCACCAAGATCTACGTCCGGCCATGCCAATATCAGTCCGCAAAATTATCTTGAACATTTCTCATGCTACGCATTTCGTATTTCTAAATTAATGTTCTATTTTTCAGATACAATGTGGAAAACTGTGTTCGAAAGACATGCATGGAATTTTCATTTTTACCACGGGCGTTATGTGTTTTGCAACGTTGCTCAAGAC
Source organism: Hermodice carunculata (assembly GCA_964020975.1). NCBI lineage: Eukaryota > Metazoa > Annelida > Polychaeta > Eunicida > Amphinomidae > Hermodice > Hermodice carunculata. The sequence goes on along the minus strand of OZ026614.1, from coordinate 660,408 downwards.
ATTCCCGTCCTACAAGAGTACAAAAACGCAGATGGGGGAATACACTGGCTGCCTGTATATCTTTTCGCTGTGGAAATTTACGAGGTGACGCTCGACTTGTGTGCATCGTGAGCCAGTGTAACAACAAGAGCTTCTGAAGCCTGCATTGAAGGATTGGAACAGAACATATACTGCATCCACTTTGACGATGATGTGCTCTCACACTTTACAAAAATCAAGTCATTTCTATTGGAGGACTTACAAAAAGAAATTGCAGAGGTATTTCTTCCACTGCCATGATCTAATGACCATGAACGATAGATTCTTTGAACATAAAAATAAACATCAACAAATGCAATTTGATATAGTATTGATGAATTCAAAGACTGAAATATTCCTGTATTTCTGTCCACGACTACCGCTGAGAGTACTCTGGACATTTGCTGACCACTGATGACGATGTGCAGCCACTTTAGGTGTCTTATTTCAGGCAAGCCTTGATCAACTTATAATGATGATTGAAACATGCAGAGATGGTGACGGAACACAACAGGCCTAAATATTGAAACAGTTTATTATGGAGACGGCAGCTGTGAGCAACAGTTGCAGACGACCTTTGCGGCGGGAGTTCCTGAATAGCAACGAGTGTCGCAAAGGCTGTCTGCAACTGCCACTAAATGTTACATTATTTTCCTTCCTGAAAAGGCCATATTTGACAGAAAACAAATTCAATAGTCTATAAATTGGACTGGCATTTCCTGTCCACCTTATGCCATCTTGTTTGCTGTTGGAGAAATTAACCAATAGGAAACAAGTTGCAATCATGATGACCAACATTTTTACCACCTTTTGTGGATAGAAACAATAATCATGGTCTGATACAAGGGCCTGATGGTAGCGCTGCTACTGAGACAAATGGCGGAAAGTAGGTACGTTTTCCGTACACCGTTCAGCCACAAAACTTACGATAGAAGACCTTCTTTCATATGACTGTGATGATAGGGGGCCTTTTTGTATGAGAATAGGCATTCTAATGGCCTTAAATGGACTAAACCAGAAAGTCGGACAGCAGGAAATATTCATAATATTCTATGATCAACTGAGCGGTTGAATGTTCATGTGATACTGACAAAGCTAATATTTAATAAATGGCCATTTTTCGTTTTGTTTTACAGCCATACTTGTGTTTAACAGCGCAATATCTCCTCAATTATCTAACAATCTTAAATTGTTTAAAAATACGTAGCACTACCACGGGTTATCATGCTGCAAACCTCAGCTACTGCTTCGCTCCCGTCGTGATGAAATCAGGCTTGATACTTAGATTGGCAACTGTAACATTTCAATCCTCCACAAAAAAACGTCTTTGCTCATCTTACACGAAGAAGCGGAGTGTCCTTTATTTGTGAAGAATGTTTAATTCTTTAAAGTGATGAAAGCGCCTTCAGTCATACTGAAAATCAACAGCGCATATCAGTTGTCTCCTTGGAAAAACTTTGCTGATCAAGACCGAGGACTCGTCTGTCTGCCGCTCACTTTGAAGGGTTCATCATGGGTAGTATCCTTGGGCTATAACCTCATCGGATGTTTAGTCTTTGGCAAGATTCTGCTCCCTGGCGCTTATAAATACACAACAAAACGCATGCTCTCTCTGAACCCTCGGGAAATAGGGAATAAAATCGTGGGTTCAGATATAAAATGTTATGGAGTATATTGTTTTCGAATGCTACCAACCTGAAATTAAATCTCGTTTATTGAATTTATTTCCATGAGTCATTTGGTTGCAGTATTTGCGCAATAATAACATAATTTGAAGCAAATATTGATTCAGCAATTTTATTATTCAATATGAAATCTACAAAAGACACAAACGTGTCAAAAAACTTAAAGCTCAGGTCTCAGAGGTTGTTGTGACCTTTCGTTTAGCCATTGGAAAGAGTTGCACCTGCCTTCTGTACCAGGAACCAGGATAAAATCATAATGTGGGAGGGAGGCTTTTATTTGCCCTATATCTACAAGTAGCTCCATACTTTATGTTGAGTTCCCTGAAAATATAAATATCCAGATTAAATGGTAATAAATCTTTGTGAAGATTTCCCAGCTAATACAATCTGCTAACTGATGATAACCAGTCCTAAGTGAGAGCATGACCTGTGCATGTCACTGACAATAAGATGACAGAGCTTGAAAACAGTTTAATGTTTACCGTCGCTGATGGGTACTCCGGATGTTAAAGTTCTTTGTACCAAAGAAGATGTTCTGTCTTTTCACTGAGCCTAAGTAACGCATAACTGGCCGCAAGGTTACTCATTGGCAAACTCGCTGAGTTAAAAATGCCGTTGTCTATGATGATTTGTTATGAGTATAAGGATAAATGTTTCTTTTCATGTAGTCACATGTTTTCCGTCAAGCAGTTCCATGAGAATCGTGAGTTGGGAACAGAGCTCTAAATTATAAAAACCAAAATATACACTTTCCAAAACGGCATTAATGCTCGTAAAATATTGAAATAAAATCATCACAATATTTTATGATTTCCTACACGAGATGGAGACTGCAAGGATAAAACGACTTGTACATTTTTATACGCGCATTATCATCTCTCATGTCCATGCTGGGTTCTCAGCAAAGTGCTTGTTTCATATTTAGAATAAACTTCAAGGAAAAATGATCCCACGAGTACATCCAAAATCGAAAGTTTTGATAACTGACTTAATTACTATTACCAATTAAAACCATATATTGCTTAGAGCGATTTCCATAATGTGTTGCCCGTCATTAACAGGTAGATATATTTGGTAAGCATTTCATTCAGGCTTCTAGTCTTTGCTCAGAAATAAACCGATGCAATTATTGACGATGCTCTTCACAGGCCTGTGTTCTAATTACGCATCTGTTTTATTCTTTTATCATTTTATTTACTTCATTTCATTTGTTTTTTGTGCAAAAACCGTTGCGAGAATATAAAATTATGTTTTCAACTATTTGCAGAACCATGATTCTAGGTCACTAGAAACAGTGCATGAACGACAACTTCAAATGCATTGTGTATACTTCCGGTAGAAGTATTTACCATCCTGGGGTTTGTTTTATATAAAATCATTAAGAATATATATATTTCACGGCCTTATGTAATGATAATATGTGGCAAAAGAATAAAAATGGAAAGTTACATGACAGATCCACTTGGCTTATATTGTTGTAAGTGAAGTGAACTGGTAGAGTGTCGGCTTTAGAAGTAATGACGGCTGAACAATGCGGCGCTTCCAATCCAAAACATCAGAGCAGATTCCCCCGGGTTCGTGTAATGCTACAGAAGATTTCACGTATAAGGTGCAGAGAAAGTGGAAATGAAGACGTGACCGTAAAATCTGAGAAAATGTCTTTGCACGTATACAGAAATTTACGAATAATGGACATCGCATGTGTGCGATGGATATGACGCTGCTGCAACCTTGTACGGGCGTTCAGGCACATGGTGTTTTTGTGTCTTTTCTGAACACACAGAATGCAGACGTAATTTTTAAAAGAAATTAAAGGACATTGAAGCACCACTGTTTCGTACACCTTGCATATATTGAGGTGAGCTTTCGACTTTCGTCAGTTGTAAAAGGTATCATTACTCATAGTGACTATTTATCACCAGTTCTTCTAATCTTTCGAATGTTGTCACTGACGAGGAGGTAAAAAAGAAATACATACTACATGAATAATAATCCCTTATCAAACCATAAAACAATCCTATCTTGGTAAAAAAAAATCATGTGTTATATAATTACCGGCACAGAAAGTGTTCAGACTAGAATAAATTGCAATGAACCCCCTGGCTTTGATGAAAAGAATAGGTGAATAAGCAGCCCAACAAAACTGCATGCGACCAATCACTGAGATATGGCTACTGAAATTCTTGATAAAATTGGTGGAACTCGGTTAGGGCAAAATGGATGCAACTATACAATATTTTGTTAATAAACAAAGCGGCAATTAATCAAGACGAATGCCAAAGAAAACGGGAAAAGCACGAAGTAGTTTAATCCCGTGTTAGTACTTTACATTTGACACAGATTCATTGAGCGATCTCATAAGAAGCCACCTTTTCCAATAAATACCTATAGAATCTGCTTTTTCATGGCGCACACGGCGCTTTTTGCTGTACGACAAACTATGAAAAGACAGCTTTAAACACCCGTCGCTGTATAGTTTTCAAATATGGCATGAACTTTGAAATACATTGCATCATTAAACATGCATTATTATTTTGCAAATGCACGAACAAGAATAACAAAATGCATTAACAAGTCAACAATAAGGATACAACACAACAGCTTGCAAATTCCATGAAGGAGAACAGAGTAAATGAGTGAATAAATGATGATGATGATGATGATGATGATGATGATGATGATGATGATGATGATGATGATGATGATGATGATGATGATGATGATGATGATGATGATGATGGTAGTAATTAACTTGAATTTTTTTTCCCATCCACATTACCAATTGGAAATTTAGCCAAAAGTTGTTCTTACTGTACTACTAAAATCCTATTTTCTTGATAATGTTCGAAAAGAAATTTTCTGCTTATTTTATCTTGTCATGCTAGTGGTTATTTTACAGAGTCCCAAACGGAAGAGAAATTTGCGTTCGCTGGCAACATATGCATGTATTTTTCTAACTTGTTTTTCACTTTGTCACAAAATAATGCCTTAGAAGGAACATACAGGAAAGGAGTTATTTTGGATTCCCTCGCTGAAATTTTTGCATTCCCTCACAAAACGTTTTCCAAGAGAACGCAAAACGTTTTGCGAGGGAATAAAATAAAATATATGTCCAACATATGGCGCACTGTTTTACACGTTTTGTTGCATTCTTAATTTTTTTGCGTTTCATTGCAAAACGTCTTCGAGGTAACGCGTAAAATTGGCGAGGGAACACATTTTTATCTCTCTCTCAATCCCCACCCCCTCACCCTCCACCCCCCACCCCCGGCTCTGTTTTATTCACTGTCAAGAGTAAATTGCTTTTATTCGAATCGCTCAGTAATGAAGTTTGTGGGAAAATATCGGCTGTGTGTTTAAACAATACCTTTCTTTCATCATTTGATTGTGAACAATACAGAACTGTCTGCATTTCATCTGAAGAAATTTTGCAATTTTCACATTTTCTCTCCGCCAAAGGTGTTATTCTGAGTTTTCTCTCACCTTTCGTTTACGTCTTTATTCATGTGCACTGATTATACATGTTAATCGTGTAAGATTGTGTCTTATAGCTCGATCCTTTATATGAAGTAAGTAAGTCTCGATATTAAAATAAGTATCAACTTCATGTGCGCTCGAATTTTTTTCTTTTTGGGCCTGAATTTGTTTGCATATCAATTACCCGTTGCTGAAAATATATTCCACCGATATTTCTGAGTTTTCCACATGTTCCGCATAACACATAGGGCACACCCTCATGTTCCAAATACCATAAATGGCACACCCTGATATCCACACAACACACAGGACACACCCTCATGTTCCACAGAACACACAAGGCACACCTTCATGTTCCACATAATACACAGGACACTATTAGTTATTCACTGTTTTAGTGTGAAATACAGGAAGTATCTCCCCCAAGACAGCTGTATTACCCTCGGCTTCGCCTCGGGTAATGCAGCTGTCTGCGGGGGAGATACTTCCTGTATTTCACACTAAAACAGTGAATGACGATTTTATCCCATTTTTGATGATGTAATTTCATGCCCAAAAATTTTCGAAGTCTTCACTCGCACCTGCTTCCTTAAGATACGCCTTTAACAAACGTGCTGCTCCTTAATTTGCTTTTACTGTGTTTTTGGGGGTAGCCTTCTGTCTCTTCGCCTTCCTCTCTTCATCAGTTAGGTGTGCAAATCGACGTTTAACTTTTAGTGGCTCCTTTTCGCTGTTCGATCCGCTGCTTCTGCAGTTCACTTCACAGTCCGCCATCATGTTGTCGTCTGCAGCGCGTCAAGGCTTGTATCGCAGAATACAGAATACAGAACTTTATTGACACATTTACGCGCTCTGGGGGCCAAGTGTACAACTATACAACTACAGAGTGGCATACAATAAAAGGGTACTCATACATGCAAAAAAATATCAAAAAGTATGGGTAAACAAAAGATAAATCAGTCATACAATATAAGAAAATATTTACATTAGCAATGGTGGGTGTAGTGTGGTTGAACCCCAATATGTCCTCATTTTGAAGCCTTCGAAACAAAATTTTGCAACATTTCTTATAATTTCATCTTCACCATTCAGTAGATATTGTAATTTATGGATATTTTCCATTTGTTCAAAATTTATACATTTGGCTTGAACAGCGTTGAATAAATACTCTCTCTTTTCTTTCGATAAAGGGCATACCATCAAAAAATGAAACTCATCCTCCACCACATTCACATTTAGAATATCTTTACAATATTTACATGTTCTTTCTTGTCTAGGCACCAGTGGTCTTTTGTATTGTTCTTTTTCGACTGCAAGATCATGAGCACTCACTCTCAATTTGGTGAGCGCTACCCTGTAGTCCCTTCTTCTTATGTCATCTAGATAATTTTCATATTTGAAATTTCCTTTTATTTGTCGATAAGTACAAAGTTTTCCCTCTAAATTAAGGCCTCTTCCAATTTTCTTTTCCCAAAAGTTGATAAATCTTTCCTTCAGTTTGTTTTTTATGATCACTACTTCTTCTTGTGTACACATTAACAATTTTACATCAAACTCAAGTTCTCTACAAATTTCTTTGACAAAACTGAACCAAGAATTTTTACCTTGGTCGCACACTGCCAAACATTCTCTCACTGCACCTTTTAGCATTTCATTGTCTGATTCATTCAGATGTTTAACATATTTGATAACTGATATTAAGATGTGAAAACCAAGGGGGTACCTTACCAGTTCCCCAAGAATTGGTGCTCTTCCTATTTACTCCCAAAATAGATTTACAAAAACTTGAATTGATTTTTTCGACTGGGCACATCGCATGACAGAGACTTCTGGTGGCTGATCGAGGCATTAACCAGATTGGGAGATACAGCGATAATACCGCTGTATTCTCCGGCCAGTTACGAGAATACCGCTGTATTCCCCGGTCAGTTTCACGAATCGCGCTGTATTTCACCTTTGCAGTAATTGATGCACAAATAAGGGTAATACAAAGAGTGTACCATAGCTATTAACCAATCAGAAGCCAAGGATTCTATCAAAAATGGGATAAACCCTCATGTTCCACATAACACACACTGTCCCAGGGCACACCCTCATGTTCCAAATACCATAAATAGCACACCCTCATATCCACATACCACACAGGGCATGGCTTCATGTTCTACACACCACGCAGGGCATACGCTCATGTTCCACAAACCATACAGGGCACACCCTCATATCCACATAACACCCAGGGCACACCGTCATGGTCCACATAACACACAAGGCATTCCCTCGTGTTTCTCATAACACACAGGGCACACCTTCGTGTTCCTCATAACACACAGGGCACACCTATATGTTCCAAATACCATAAATGGCTCACCCTCATATCTACATACCCCACAGGGCATGGCTTCATGTTCAACACACCACACAGGGCATACCGTCATATCCGCACACCACGCAGGGCATACGCTCATATTCTACATACCACACAGGGCATGGCTTCCTGTTCCACATACCACACAGGGCATGGCTTCATGTTCTACATACCACACAGGGCATGGCTTCCTGTTCCACATACCACACAGGGCATGGCTTCATGCTCTACATACCACACAGGGCATGGCTTCCTGTTCTACATACCACACAGGGCATGGCTTCCTGTTCTACATACCACACAGGGCATGGCTTCCTGTTCCACATACCACACAGGGCATGGCTTCCTGTTCTACATACCACACAGGGCATGGCTTCCTGTTCTACATACCACACAGGGCATGGCTTCATGTTCTACATACCACACAGGGCATGGCTTCCTGTTCTACATACCACACAGGGCATGGCTTCCTGTTCTACATACCACACAGGGCATGGCTTCCTGTTCCACATACCACACAGGGCATGGCTTCATGTTCCACACACCACACAGAGCATGGCTTCATGTTCCACATACCATAAGGACATACCCTCAGGTTTATCATACCATACACGGCACACCCTTATGTTCCTCATGCCATACAGGACACGCCCACATGCACCTACCGGCTACAGGTAAACCCAAGCCTGTCCGTTCACATGAAGTTCTGCCATAAATTCTTATGGATTTTTTAAAAATATAGCATGGACCATGCTTTTATTTAAAAATACAAATATAGCAATATTTTTTTTCGCGGCAATTGGGATTACGTGTGGCCCGACAGTGGTCAATGGGGCCCGACGCCAAGCAAATGATGCAAATGACCGCTGGAGGGCCGCAAATTGAATACCAAGGGCCGAACAATGATCCCAATAACATAAAAGCAAACATTATTACTATAATTGTTCATCTGTAGTATTTTCAAAGCCAATTATCATTTAATGCATATATGAATGATGTAACTATAAACCCTGTATATAGTCTAATAACTGAAAGAAAGAGACCAAAATAAAGATCAGTGTAAAGTAAAATACAAGTAACTTTATACTTTTCAAATTACAAAATAAATTAACTTAAGTGTGCCTACTGAAGTAAATACGACACTTTCCTGCAATATAATTTTTCATGGAAGGCAAGGTCAGGCTTCAATTAACGTAAACAGTCAACACTGTACTGAAATGGCAAAATGTTACGTTCATTTTTAATCGTTATTTTGAAAACCCTGTAAAGTTATTTAACATTTGCTAAACTAACAAGTAGTCATGCTATGCGGCACTTTATGTGGCGTAGGAGTTTCAGGGGCCACTCGAACTGGAAGATCAGTAACTTGAAAACTCGCAGAAGGTGCTTGCAAACTAATGTCAAATAGTGCTGGCCTATCTGGTTGCGCCAAGACCACGTGAGGAGACCTATGATGAAGCGCCGTGGTATTGTCAGTAGCCTGTGGGACATTGGCAAATTCAACTTCAGGCTCAGGGTCACTTTGTGGTAAAGGGGGGTGCTTGATGCTTTGCGTTTTTGTTTGCCTTTCGATGAAACAATGTAATAAGACAGAGAGCCTTCATTTTTATGCTTTGTATTTGAACATATCCTCCGTGTGTCCAATCCTGCCTTATACAATGTGGTGATGTTACTGGCTCGAACGCAGTGGCCAGTGTACACCTGACTCAGCCCTGCTTTACCAGATATGTTTTGCATAATATTACCAAGGATATTCTAACCCACCACCTCCCTCGTGTACCATTGATCTTTTTTAAAATAGTTCTTCGTTGCCTTCTGAAACAGTGCCTAGTTTTTGGGGTGGATCTTGCAAAAATGCAAAATTCTTCCAGGGGATGTAATGGCACATGAAGCTCATACATGTGGACGTTGCTATAGTCCTGTTGTTTTGGTTTATATCTACCTACCCGAATTGTTTTTAGTAGATTCTGTGTTCACCATAGGTACGTATAAATGTCGGACTTTTTGCCCGAAATGGAATTTGTGGGATTTTTTCGACAATTATAGGCCTGTTGCTGTGGATATATGCTGATTTCAATGGATTATCTGTATGATATGCCTGTAGAAAATAGTTTTGGAATAAACTGATGGGTTACAGCTTGTTGGTGTGTTAAGAAACCTAGAAATCATGCCAAACGTGGAGCGGGTGGTGGTCCAGATGTGAGGTTCGTTTCATACCTTCCTATCTAGGACCTCCATGTGACGATGTTGCGGTTTTGGCCCGGCCCTGGCACTCCCCACAAAAGTGGTAGCACATGATAGTTCCATAAATTAAAATGCACCCCCTTTTCAAGGATTTTCCCTGAATTTTACCCCCCCCCCCATTTTGATGAAAACAAGGAGATTTTTGCCCTGAAAAAGTACCCCTATTTTACAGTTTCAAGGATACAAATTTAGTGGTTCATGCCTTATAATCTGCATTATGCAGCATTTAAGTGTTGTTACATTCACATCTGGATTAAACTTAATTGTAATGAGTGAAACCATTTTCTTTTTCTCCATGCTTTTGAATGATTTGGGTTTAAACCTGGAACTGACATTATCGACTATTTAAACCTATAGATCCATGGCCCCTATTTCATAAAAACGCAAAGGTTGTACAAAACATACCCTAATTTAAGATTTCGCGGATCTTGATCCATGAAAAACACCCATAATTTCCGATTTCGAGGACCGCGTCGAGGCTCAAAATATACCCTTTTTTCCGCGAAATTTGGAACGATCAAGCGCACATGTTTGTCCTAAGTGCGGGGGCCGGGGGTTTTAAGCCCATCCGCCACCATCCTATTAACACAAACAATTGACTGCACAGATGAATACACAATATTTTATTGCAGATATGGACCTATGTGGGTCACTTAACGCATAGATGTTTCAGGCCCAGCCTCTTTACCCACTCTCCCCTACCTCACCCCCCCCCACCCCCCCTCCGCGTATATTAGCACGGAAGCTTGGCTGACTGAACGTTACCAGCGCCTGTGAGCACGAATACCTGCCAAAGCAAAGGCGCCCGGGGTGAGTGCCGTGCATTTATCTGCCTTCACTTCAGCGTAGAATTTTCGTAAAATAACATTTAGTTCTTCAGATGATACGACTTTCAGGTCAACAATCAGGTTATGCTTCCTCAGCCACATATTAAACTGTCCGAGACATCATTCAGTGCACCGAATGGTACGGGCTTGCTTTCAGACAGAATGTTTTCCCATAGCGAGTTCCACCAGGTCTGAAGACTGTGATGCGTTCATATTCTAGTTGGGATCCAGAACATTTCACCTTGTCTGCTGACATTGCTGCCGGTAAATGTTGCGACAATCAGCACAAAAAAAGCTCATTGATATCCCTGTTGATTCAGAAACGTAGTCTGCTAAATCAAAAGTTATTAGGTTTGAACAAACTGGTTCCCATCGCTTCATGCCATTTGTAACCCGCAAAACGGGTGCAAATGTCATTTGCATCCCTCGAATTTCATTTGCAGCCCCACTCTCGCCATGTGTGCCCTTTACGACCGTGTTAATATGCAGGTAATGCCCTATAAATGGATAATAATATGCCTATGGAATCTGAAACTGGTGCTCAGAACAGTTGATAAATTTAATTCTCAGCATTTCTGTTTGTGTCCCCCCCCTCCCAGCACATTTCTACATTTAAGCAATCTTTTATTTCCGTGGGTCTAAAGTGCCGAATACTCGTCTAATTACAACAACAATCGGAATCTGTCCAGGTGTTTAAGCGATTCTTAAGACGCATTTATGTTTCCTCAATTCGCATTTACTTTCCTTTCTTTTCACCTATCAAATGTCATGTTATCATAGTATATCTTTTGTGAAATCTTGTCATAAATGTTTTAGTGTATATTGTCTTGTACTAGGTACCAGGGCAGGAAAGACATGTTTGCGTGGGTGGATGGATGGATGGATAGATAGATAGATAGATAGATAGATAGATAGATAGATAGATAGATAGATAGATAGATAGATAGATAGATAGATAGTTGATTGATTGATAAGAAAGAATTACCCGAATACATTTATTGATAAAGGTATTATATTAATTATGTTTGCAAATTATATAATGCACAGCATTATGCCTGTTGTGTTTATGTACCAACGTGAAAGTTGAACAATGATGGCACGACTATCTTAGCCAACCGATCTTAAATAAACAATACGGATTGCATTATAGAACTATTCGGTCCACTCAACTAACTTTGGCCACATTTATAGCTGTCGTCGTTAACTGAAAGGCACAAATGTCTGAAGCAGACTTATTGCTTAAAAGTTGACGTCACATGTGCTGAATTACAGGACAATGTCCTTAACATCCAGCCAACTTTGCATAGAAGCATGTTTACAGTGCAGAAAAAAAGTGTGCAATCCCATTGGTTTAACATAGGTTGCCAACAATATGCAAATGTGATGCATGAATATGGAAATGAGTGGCGTGGCCATAAAAGCTACGTTTAAGGTCCATTTCACAGTAAGAAATTGGAATTGAGATAAGGCCAGGATAAGACAGAGAAATGGTGGATACAGTGTATCCAATACTTGGGGGGGGGGGGGGGGTCCATGGGATTAAAAGCCTGCTGCAAGCACTGAAAACATTACAGGGAGTCAGCATATCTGAGTGCGGGATCACTGGCGACAGACCTCTGATTTGGAGAGAGGCATGACTGTTAAAATACTAATAAAGCACACATACCCTGCAAAGTATCCCTAATGTAAAACAAGTGGGACTGCCTCTTCTTTTTTTCCCAAGATATATATGGAAAACACTTTAAAATACACTTGAATCTGGCAGCCAATGAAGAAGTCATGCTCATTTCATTTTCAGTGCAGTTGATGTCATTGGACCGATTAAAATTAGAACATCTGCACCATTGATTCATGCCAAAACATATTCATGTATACGCCACTCCTTTATCTCTTCCCTGAAAATTACCATACATGCATTATTTCTATTAATTTGAACAGGTTGAAGGCAAAATTGAAAATATTCTTACATTTTCAGCAAATAGTTTCCCATTTTGTGCAGATACCTTCTTTAATTTGCTGCTGAACGTTTTTAATTTACTGCGAAGGGCTTTAAAGTCTATGCAGGGATTTAAAAACTAGGTGCACAGAATTAAACATCCCGTAGAGAGCGTTTAACTCTGCAGGTTAAACATCCCGTAGAGAGCGTTTAACTCTGCAGGGTGTTTTCAACTCTTTGTAGTAAATTTCAAACTATGTGCAGAGAATTGGAAAAACTCTTTGTACACATGGTACATATTATATAATTTTATGCGTGCTATGTCGCTCATAACATCCTCAGAGAATAAGGATCTCTGCATGGAATCAAAAGCTCGTTGCAGGGTGCTTTGTGCAAAAACTCTCTGTAGAGGGCTTTAACTCCCAATACAGGGTTTTAAACTCTTTGTGTTTAATGTATGACTCGGTACGGATAAATAAAAATACTCTGTACAGAGTCTAGAATTTTCTGTGGCTGACAAAGTCTCTACAAAAATTTAACAAGTCTCTGTTATCAATGAATATATCGATCTAATGGGGCATGGTTTCTTAGATAGCTAGAATGAAGAAAATGGCCATTTCAAAGCCTGCACTATTCAAAGAGTGAATTAAAAAAAAATTCCACAAAATGCAAGATATGCTGGAGCACACGAGTGCTCAAAAATGGCTTATTTAGAAACCTAAATTATTCAAATGGTGAATCATACACAGATGCACAAAATTCAAAATATATTAGAGCACGCAAAGGCTTAAAATGGCTTATTTGGAAACCTACATTTTTCAAACGGAAAGTCACACAAGTCTCACGAAAAAAAAACAAGACAAAACAAAACAAAACAAAACAAAAACAAAAACAAAAACGAAAAAAAAAAACCAAACAAAACCACACAAACCAAAAACAAAAACAAAAAAAAAAAACCCAAAAAACAAAACAAGAACGCACAAAATGAGCATACGAGTGTTCAAAAATGACTTATTTGGAAGCCTACATTATTTAATGGTGAATCACACAAGATTCTTGGCTACTTGAGTTCTCAGTTCAGCGTGTAATTTTTAACTTTTCTGTGTCATGTTAGCCTTCACAATAGGCACACTTAACCTTAGGCCTTATCTCTGGATACAAAATCTAACACTTGTGTGTGGTATGTGGCTTTCTACAGTTACCACATCTAACCCTCCAGTTGGTACCTTCTTGGCCGCAAGCTTTATGGCTACTTTGTTCATTTGCAAAACTTTGGTTATTTGGCGTACCATGCCTTTGATCTTGACCTGGACCTTGGTTGGACCTTACCACACCTAGACCACTGCTAGTATTATACTGCTTGTAAGTCAGAGAATACCCATCAGCCGTTACCGCTGCATCCATAAGCTGGTCATATTTATGCTGTTCAGGATATGTTTAAATGTCCTGAGCTACAATCTGTTTGACGTTTTTTTTAAGCAAATAGAAGTCCGATACCATTTCATAGTCACCTTACACAACAAGAGGCATCAGCCACCTATCAAACAATGTAATTTTTTCCCTTGCAACTTGTATTTTAGTAGCATTTTGACTTTTTTGTAGTCTTCTGACCATTAGCCTGCATACTTCAGGGACTAGCTCATACGCTTTCAAAATTTCCTTTTTGATCATTTTATAATCTTGAGCCTGTTCTGATGACAAAGCAAGATACTTAGTGCCTTACCCTTGCTTTACACAGCATTAGATCAATGCTCCTTGGGCCATTTCAAATTATCAGTCACCCTCTTAAATGCCAAAAAAAATATCTATCCGCATCTCCCTCCATGAAATCTGGCACTAATTTGACAGGAGCTATAATATTGAAATGGTCCTGTGTGGCCTACTGTCTGCACGTAATTTAAGTTTATGTACAGGCTGAGTATAATATAGCCTGATTTATTATTACTTTGAACTCAGGGCTTAAATCACTCCACTCTTGTATTACTGACATTATTTTTGTATGACATATAGGTCAGAATTGACCTCTGTATCCAATGTCAATAAAATTACTTACTTACTTACTTACTTGTATGCGATATCCATGTTCTCTCTCTCTCTCTCTTTCTCTCTCTCACTCTCTCTCTCTCTCTCTCTCTCTCTCTCTCTCTCTCTCTCTCTCAGACTCAGATTTCTCTATAGGGAAAGATCCAAATCATACAAGCACTCAAATACTTTTTGTACCAATGCTTGTTTCAACAATCAAGATATCGGAATGACATGTTCCATTTCTAAATGTTTCACTAAATATTTTATACTTGCCTTCCTTAATTTAGAAACAGACTGTTCGCAGAAGTCAGCTCGGTTGAAAATTGGCAAGGTGAATTTGTTAATGTACTTTTTAGATAATCCATGCACTAAACTGAATTACATGTACTTGATGCTGGCCCTGTCGGAACTGGTTCTTGCTGCATATTGTTACATTTCTAAGTGGTTTTGTTTGGCACTTCAGCATTGGGGAGGGACAAAGTGTGTGCGCCAAATGAAAGAACCATTTGCTGGTCATTTGTTCAGGCTCAACTAAATTCATTTTCCCCGAATAACTCCCACTTTCGTATTAAAACATGGCTTTACTTAAAACATTTTATGCCAACCAAGCCCTTCAAAGTAGAAAAGAGAAAACATAAACAAAACAAAAACAAAAAAAGTTACATTTTATCACTGTGAACAGAACGTAAAGGACAGAAATTGTTGTTTAAACGTATATCTACTTAAGCATTACAAGAAAAACACAGCAATCGCGGAGATAGGCAGTTTGTCTTTTAAATGTCCATGGTGACGAGTCACGCGGGAAAGGTGGCAACAAACGAAGTAGTGAGTTTTGTGCCCCTGCTTATCCAGTCGACTTCCTGAATGCACCTCAAAATCAAAGAGTAGTATCAGAAAAAAATAATAAAATATGGAACATTTGGGAGAATAATAAACCCCACAAACTGTGGTTTAGTTTTCAATTTTCTTATTCCATGTCTTATCAATCACCATAAATAAGACACATTTATTAAAATGTTTTGTCATGCAATTTAAAACATACATTTGACAAATATATTACACAAAACGCCACAATAGACAGCTAGCAAAAGCTCAGAAAAAAACACTTCTCTCAGGTCTCCTTGCGACAAAAAAATGGCCATTTCAATGCCTGCGCTCTTCCAAAGGTGAATCAAAAAGATCTACAGAGTACGAGACATATTGGAGCATATACGACTGCTCTAAAATGGCTTATTTAGAAGCCTACTGATACACCAAATACAAACTATACTGGAGCACACAAAGGCTCTTACTAAATCAGTACTCACACGTTAAATGCCAGCTTGCAGCAGGAACACTACCAGAAGTTTACCATGCACTATGTGCGTGGGCCAGAGTAATTTGAATGGCTGACACTGACCTGCAGCACCCAGTCCCATTTATTTGAGACAGAATGCCCTGAAAGTTGAATCCAATCCCCACTGTTATCGCGTTTCACTAACTGGATCCATAACGTAGGCCCTTCTTGGCCAATCAAAACTAAGCACGAGCGGTGTAGCACTTTTCACATTTGTTACATGAGGAACTTACCGCTACCGTAAACCGGTTCTACATGGCGGACGGCGAAGAGCTCTGTCTGCGTCGACGACCCGGGCTGCAACTATTCCTCGCAGGCAACCGTCTTGTTCAGCGGTCTGGAGGTGTGGAAGGGAGCCGAACTTCCACAGGCGCAAGCAGGAACGCTACCACAAGTATATGAGACTCCCCGTGCAGCGGCTGGCTCGGGCTTATATAGGGGAGAGGGCATTGTCTTGCGGGATTTCAATAACAATAAAACGACATAGCAAGGCCCGTGTACCAGATCAAGGCTATTGGGTCACCATGTGCGTTTCAATATGTATGATTGAGGGTATAATTACTACATTCTTCCCCCTCATAAAGAATGAAGTTTTAATTGCAAGAAAGTGTTAAAGACAAATTGGAATATCAGTACCCCTTATATCGATACCCAAATCACTGTCTTTTGTTTAAATGCAGGTCACTCAGACCACATTTGAGGCACAAATGAGAAATAAGGCACCTGATACTAAAAGTGGACAATGAAAAAATCAGATAACCAAAATGTATCAAAGTCCAGAGAAGATACTATTTTCATGTGCCAAAATTTATCATATGAGTGAGGTAAGTACCCAGAAAACCTCAAATCCTATTAAAAATATACAAATGAGGATTGGCCTTCTTATCTGGAACATCAGTTGCCCAAAATTCTGCAGCTTAGCCTTTATCCCAACAATGTAAATGTGAAATGGGTCTTACGGAAATCAGTTTCCCGAAATGCCGTAGGAACCCAGAGAAGTATAAACAATGTCAATATTAAGTGGATCTTAAGAAAATCAGTTTCCCGAAATGTCTTAAGAACCCCCAAAAATATGTACATGATCTGCCAGGATCATTTCAACCTACCGCTAGACTACATAATGAATTTATGTAACAATAGAAAGAGAATCAGGGCTCCGAAACTCTCTCTAGTTACAAATTAACTTGAGCAAAAATAAAAATCATTTTAGAAGTAACAGACTGCACAAAATGTTCTAACTGTATGTGGCTTTTGTATTTGTAGGGTGAATGAGGCTTATTCCAGCTGGTATAGTTGGCATTGGCTGCAGTTGCTATGGCCACAATTCGGCTTGGCAGGTTTCTGATCTCGGCAATAGCAGTGATCACCTCTGGCAGCTGAAAGGGTGTGCTGTGACGGGTCTTGAACTGGGAAGATGTCAAATATGGAGCGTCGGTTTCCACCATAATGCATGATAATGGAAGCCTCCTGACGACTGTGGAGAGGGTGCTGTACCACTCGGGATTTAATAACTTGGGTGATATTCCAATTTTGGTTCGAGGGAAGGCCTCCATCCATTGGTCAATCTGATCTGGGTCCAAGGTACAGCAATGCAGATGCAACCTTTGTAAAGGAGGCAGGAGTGTCTTGCACAGATGTAAAAGGTCTGTGAAGACATCTCCTCGGGCATGTACAACAACAACCTTGTCCTGCTGCTTGATGGATATCCATTTCAAAAGGGTGGCCAAGGTCTGCTGTTGGGACTCCGAATTTGCGGATCCTGGGGAGTAATCCAAACCCAGCTCACCAATGGCGACGGTTCTGTGAAAGTTTGTCAACTCCTCCATAACAGGAAAATGCAGTGCAGGGTTGAATTGGTCCGCAAATCTGGGATGAACCCCAATGGCAAAAACCAGTCTTTAATCTTCCTGGCTCCACTTCCTGAGTTGTCCAATGGATGGCCAAATACTGGGGTAGCAATGGTTGCTTACCGCTTGTTTCAGTTGAAAGTCTGGATAGATTGAATGATCTTCAACTGCATGTAGTGACGCTGCCCTACATCTTTTGAGAGTCTCTTGAAGATGAAAGTGGGAGTCCACAAAGGGAATGCTTTGATGGAACAGTTGAGATGACGAAAGATCTGGATCCCACCCCTTGCACTCCAACTGTCTGTCTGCAGGTAGCAAGTTGACAATCCTGATCAGTACCTGGAAATGTAGAAGACTTGCCACAGTTCCTGTAGGCCCAATGATGTGCTTTCCAGGCAGTGGGAGACGAAGATAGGTCAGGAAGTCATTATATAGATGTTCCTCGGTTGTTGAAATGATGATGTCCTTGTCCGGAAACAGCTGATTCTGTACCGTGAATTCCCATAACTGGTTGATGGTCTCCAGTCCAAACTCCCAGGCCAAAAACCCTAAAAAATTGGTGGAGAGAAACACCCATTGCTGCAAGTTGGTATTGGTAAAAGCTGATCTTTGCAATTCTTCATCAAGATGTGAGTCGAGATGAATCTGGATCAGTCCCGACGATGGAAACTGGTGCTTGCAGGTCCAACAGGCAGTGTCAGGGTCTATGAACCATGGTAGATGGGTTTCCACAACATGGCGGCGATAATGTCGGAACTTTGACTGGCAAATAAGGCATTTGGAGCCCTTGACTTTCTTGAAAAATGAAGGAGGGACTTCATGAGAAACCTGGAGTTCCATCTCCTCTTCGTAATCTGGGATGAAATCCTCTTCTTTCTCCACATCCATATCTGTGAGAGTGTTTTGTTTTTTTTCTATAGTAAGTATTTGTTCCCAGAAATCAAGATTCTGATGTGTGTTAATGTATAAGATGTTATTCATTCTTGTACGGAAAATATCGATAAGTTTAGGAATAATGTAAAACAGAAGTTAGTGTAAACATTCATACTTTTGTTAATTATAACAAAATTTATTAGAGTTTAGTTGCCCGCAACTCTAATTAATCATTTTAATATTCACACTTAATAATGAT
The DNA here is from genome assembly GCA_964020975.1 of Hermodice carunculata. Taxonomy (NCBI): domain Eukaryota; kingdom Metazoa; phylum Annelida; class Polychaeta; order Eunicida; family Amphinomidae; genus Hermodice; species Hermodice carunculata. Next base: position 641,516 of record OZ026614.1, on the reverse strand, counting down.
ATAGCTATAATGTTCATTGCTATATATGAAAATTTATGTATACCTAATTATTTAAAGCTTGAGGAGACATCCTTTGTATTATTAATTTCATCCTGTATTGATGTCTTCACTTGAGGAACACTCCCTTATGAAGGCAATGGAGATATTTTGGTGTTTCTTACATCACCTCAACCTAATCTCTCAGTTAACGAAACATGATCTAATTCAATGAAAGAATTGCAGAGTATATTATTTATATATATAACTACCCAAGTTTAATTATCATTCTGTACAAAGATTTCAATTCATCATTATGAACATTGAATAATTTCAGCAGTCCAGCACACTAAATCATTTTGCTTTTATGATTTCAGGCACTGAACGGAATGTTACCATGTTCTACATTTAACATTTATTCAATACCAGCGAATTAAGAAGTGAGAAGTGGAACTTGGCCAGATCCTGAACCTTCTCCTTGTGAAGATGAGTGAATAGCTCCTCAAAAGTTCCAGAAGCTACAGATAGGGGACATGTATATCAATATTTGAGGTCCAAGCTACAGGGACCTACTTACATGGATGTTTATCATATTACTTTTCAAAGTTTATTAAATATTGATATTCTATTATTTTACTTAATATGCAATTATTGACATTCCATGCTACAGATTACCGTTACATGGATTTAAATATGAACATTTACAATTTGCTAGTTATGCTAACATTAGAAATCCATGTGACAGATGACCGTTTACATGAAGATGGTTTCCTACATATATAGCAACTACTGATAATCTTTTAAATAACTAGGTTTTACTATTTTCCTTCCTGTTCGAGAAGACCTTGAGGTAGTTTTCCGATGCTGTGACCTACTTCTAGATGGCGCCACTGCCGGTGAATTATTATTTTGACCAACAGTGTTTTGATCTTAACTCTTGACTACTGTATACAGAAGACCAGTTATGATCGTTTTCAGAATTGTCAGTTTGATCATCAGTTTGAATGTTGCAAACAGCCAGAGGTATTACATCATCCACGTCCTCTTCAAATCTAGCCCACTGGAGATGAGCTCTTTTGCAGAAATTACAACCTCCACAGAGAAGTGATTCTAGCTTTGATCCAGCATTATAACAATCACAATATTCCGGATTGTCAGGCTGTCTTGATAAAAAATCAGCATTAACATGTTTTTAGCCGACCTGTGGATTATTTCCATATCATATTGTGCCAGTTCTTCTAGCCAGCGTGCTAATTGCCCTTGTGGCCGTTTGAACCGGGTAAGCCATGTTAAGCTATTATGATCAGTTCATATCTTTCTCCTCAATCTCACACTGATGGTAGCCGGCAGTCATATCTAAATTTGACCAATAAATTGATCCTCCTAGAGTATCCAGGCATTCATCTATTAGGGGTAAGGGGTAAGCATCTTTCTTAGTTACCTTATTGAGTCCCCTGTAGTCTATGCACCATCTTAGACCTCCGCCTTTCTTTCTAACTAAAACAGGTGCAGCTGCCCATTCTGAACAAGATGGTCTTATAACACCCATATCTAACATGGATTGCAAATGTGTTTGTTCTTCCTCTTGAAACTCTAAAGGTGTTCTTCTTAAATGCTGTTTAACAGGCTTTGCATCCCCTGTTTCTATAGAAAACTTTAAGGCTGTGAAATGACCTAAATCTTGATCATTTTTAGAAAATACATGTTTGTTCTCTCTCAAAAGCTTGGCTAACATACATGATTCTTCCTTTGACAAGTGTTTGCGAGATTGTTCAAACAAGGAATTTAAGTGATCAGGAACATAAAGGTCATCAAGGTCAGACTTTTCACTATCCTGCTCAACAGGTCATTGCCTCAAGGAGGGAGTAGGATTTTCTGAGATATCAGGACTTTTTTTAGCTTTTTGCAAAATCTGATCCAATTCAACTGCATTGCCAACAACTTGACCTGGTTTAAGAGTAATGAACTTGTCACTTGCATTGATTATGCAAATTGGAATGTTACTTACACCTTTGACTAACAAAGAGGGCAAAAGAATATGATCATGATTATTCTCAAGAGTTATTACATAACTGCTCTGATTTTTGACATCCAAGTCAATATGACCATGAGTTAACTTTTCAGAATTTGGGGGCACTACTACCCGCTTCTCTACTGTAACTCGTGATACTTGAATTCTTTCTTCTCCATTTTTCCTTAAGCATGCACTTACCGTGTTCCCATTGACAGAGAGAATATTTTTCCCAAGATCAATCAAACAGTCATGTGTTGAAAGAAAATCCAAGCCAAGAATAACATTATCTGAAATTGGGGCAACATAAACATTCCAATGATAGTTTTTATCTCCTAATGTGATACCGATGTTTTGAAAGAAAGTTGATTGCATATACCCATCTTTTGCAGCAGATTTTAATCTTACTTTCCCCCCCCCTTTCCTTCTTAAAGAGGAAAAATTTGTGGTCCAAAAATCTTCACTCAAAACTGTTACTTGAGCAGCTGTGTCTACCACTGCGGTAGTACAAACCCCTTCAATTTTGACTGGAAGAATTAAACTTTGTCCACTTGTAGATTTTTTTAATGTTACCTCTCTTAATTTTTCAGATGTTACTTCTTTCTTTTGCTGACTGTCATCAAGGATGTTATTAGCATGATCTGAGTGGCCAAAAAATTCAGTCTGGGATGACTTTTGGCCGACCTTGTCATCCCTGTCTAGTTTTCCGGCTTTTTAATTGGAGAATTGGGAGGACTTTTCTTAGATAACTTCAGCACAGGATACCGTTGCTGAGGATATCTATTGGGGCAATCTTTGCTAAAGTGGCCTAATAACTTGCATCTAAAACACCTGATTCTAGATGGACTCCCTGGTGGGGTTGCTGGGGGAGCTTGCTCTTCAGATATTGAGCTTTCATTATTTGAAGACTTCAACTTATTTTCACTAAGCAGCTTTAAGTAGCTTCCTTGTGTCTCTGTTACTACTTTAATAAGTTCCCGTTGATCTTTCATGAGTGTTTTAAACAAATCTGATAAATCTTTCATCGAGTTAGACTCAGCAGATTTATTTTTATGTTTATCCTCTTCAAAAGATACAGCTCTCACTTTCTTTTTGTCAGAAGCCATTAATTCATGATTGTGAACATGAATATTCATGAGATAAATAGCTTGCTCCAAAGACTCAGGTTGTTTGTTTAGAACCTGTTCTGCTTCTTCCTTATGTAGACTACCTTTATGAAAAGAGTCCATAGCAAGTGTGTCAATCATGTCCTCACTGCCAAGAGGATAACGGTCAACTGCTAGTCTGAGAGTTCTCTCTGCGAATTCTTCTAAGGATTCATCTTGTTTTTGTTAAGCTGAGTGCAATTTCATTCTTACAGTGGGAGCAGGGTCTTTACAGCCAAACCTGTTGTCAAGCTTTTCAGTGAGCTTACTGTAACTTTCTCTTACTTGTTCTGGCAAGCCACAAAAAAAGTCAAGAGCTCTCCCTCTGAGAGATTCGATCAGCTTGTCTAATTTATCTTCAGTTGACCATTCATACCTGTGTGAAATGCGCTCAAACTGAAGTGCAAAAGGTCTCCAATCTAATTTTCCATCATAAATGGACATTTTGGGAGGAGCAGGACCTGTAGGTTTAACATGACTAACATTTCTACCATATTGTTTTTGCAATGCATTTGTTTTACCCACAGAGATTGATGCTTCACCAGATTGAGGTCTTGTCTTTGAACGAACATATATGCCATCAGGTGCAACATGTTTCAAAGCATCTACTACAGCCCTTCTGGTTGGGGTTGAAGTGTGAGGTTCAACAGGCACATGCCTAGTTGGGACTGGTAGTACAGGAGTAATAGGTGGTTCTGTGATACCATACTCTTCAGATGAATTTTCATCTGATTCAGATTCAATCTGTTGACAATCTTTCTCATCAGATTCTTTTAGCTTTTTCATATCAGCTTCATATTTTCTTTGTATTTCCAGTTTTTTCTGTTGACGCTGACGTTTGGCAATTTTGGGACTTACAGGCAAGGATTTTGATAATTTGTCAAGTCTTTCCTCAAATTTGTTGTCCATATTGTCCAACTTTTCTTGAAATTTTGACAGTATTCTATCAAAATCTGTCCCAGGCTTTTTCTCTTCAAAGATAAGCCTATTTTCATCCATAAGTTTCAGCCAAATTGAAACTGGGATTTCTGTTATCTCAAATAGTTGAGAGGGAGTTAACTTTCCTCCACATTCATCTCTTTTTGCCAAAATAAGGTCTGCCCTTACATCAGCAATTTGTTCAATTTGAATTAATTCCTCTTTTGAGGCTTCGTTGATGTAAATTTTAGACATTTTTGTCTTGTCTCTTGAGGAAAATTTAACTTGTCAACAGAATGAATTGTGTATTGCAGGTGAATGAGTTAATGTGGAAGTTAACTTGGGGGAAAAAAAAACAGGTAACCGTGCTTATTTCCAAGTGAAACTCCCACTGTCAAGTTTTATATTAACCCACTACCTTGATTATATAAAAGGAGTAGTTACAAAATATGCATGCATCCATGTCATTTTGCTCAGTCACACAGTTGTATTTGCAATGATATTTGATATCCAAAAAAAAAAAAAAAAAAGATGCAGTTTCCCGTATTTTGTGACAAGAAAATTTCAAAATTTCAAGATGACAATTTGAATAAAGCACAGTTTCCCGTACTTTGTTACCAAAAAAAACTTTCAGTGTTCATGAAATATGCAAAAACAGTTTCCCGTTTTTTGCAAATATCAAGAAAGCAAGGTTGTTATCAATATCATTTACTGTAGGAAGGAAGAGTGCAGGAGCTCTCAGTTCCAAGCCTAAAATAAATCATTGCAAAAACATATGTGGCGGTGCACACAAAAATTTCAAAGATAAACTATTCAACAAATTTATCCATTGGTTGAATGCTGAAAACTTTAATTTTGCAATTTATTTTTACAACATGAATATTTTTTCATTGCAAGAGAGAAATATATTTTGCAAACTTGTCAAGAATTGCCAAAAGAAGTTGTACATCTCAGCGCATGTGACCAGCAAAGTCCATGCCTAAAGTAAACTGTCCACGTGTGCGAGTTCACTAGGGTCAGCTGTGAGCTGCCCTGCAACTTTGCCATGTTGAAGCAAACAATGAGCCAGTCATTCTTTACGGAGTGACCATTGGGTGTATTCTGCGTTGGCTTCAATTTTACACAGCAGTCAAATGTGCAGATATCAGTTTCCCGAGCTTCTGCAGAGTGAAAAAATATTTTAGCCTTTCAAGCACTCCTATTTTTCCAGAAAATATTCATTTCCAGGCGAAGTACATCGTCCGTGAGTTTGTCAAACACTTCTGACACCAAATGTAGCACTTTTCACATTTGTTACATGAGGAACTTACCGCTACCGTAAACCGGTTCTACACGGCGGACGGCGAAGAGCTCTGTCTGCGTCGACGACCCGGGCCGCAACTATTCCTTGCAGGCAACCGTCTTGTTCAGCGGTCTGGAGGTGTGGAAGGGAGCCGAACTTCCACAGGCGCAAGCAGGAACGCTACCACAAGTATATGAGACTCCCCGTGCAGCGGCTGGCTCGGGCTTATATAGGGGAGAGGGCATTGTCTTGCGGGATTTCAATAACAATAAAACGACATAGCAAGGCCCGTGTACCAGATCAAGGCTATTGGGTCACCATGTGCGTTTCAATATGTATGATTGAGGGTATAATTACTACAAGCGGCAATCACTCAACCTTTCCCTGGCATGCTGACACTTAGCATTTTATTCTCTCATGTCACAAAAGAACTTTTGCCTCAACTTAAACATTCAACCATTGTATATTGTATACTAAAACTCAACTCGGATATTTTTTAGATATCAACACAGAACCCTGGATGCACGTAGATAACAGAATGCCAGTGATTCAAAAGGAGACAGAAGCGCTGTTTCCACCCAGTGACTAATCAGATATATTCATATGAGTTTAGGGCAGAACAAAGTGCACACCATAGGGTAACACACTTTTTCGGCAATTTGCCAATTACGCTGAATGTTTTGTGCAAGGAAAAAAAAAAGAAACGGATAGAATTTCTCAGCGCCACAGCTTAATATTGTGAATATATTTTAGTTATCCCAGATTAATGTATAGTTTTAACAGGCTAATCTACAGATACGCTTAACATGGTTGTCCTGGACGAAAAAGAGAAAAACAATGAATAATATGGTAAACTGTTACTTTTTCCTGGAATAAAACGGGACACACGTTGCTATTAATAAAACTGCTTAATGGTTTTAATGATCTCAGTCACAGTAGTACCCCATATAAAACAGTGTGCATCATCAGATACATAAAAACGTGAGTGTACGCAGCAGCGCGAATAGATCTACTGCAACTGAGTTGATATAAACATGCAAGGAAACGTTTTGGACCCCCTGATTCGCTGTAAAATAGCTGAATCCCCACAGGGTAAAACAGAAATCATGGCGATTCTTACATCAGCTCGATCCATTGTATCCTGTGGGTGTAAACAAATGTTTAAATGCAAATAAATGATGACTGAAAATGTCTTTCATGGCATTAAGATAAGTTTTCAAGTGACTAGTAGTTCAATCAGTTCTGTCCCAGTAAAATATATAGACGTACAGGATTTAATGAAAACGTTTTTAATCAAAATCTGAATAGTTTTGGAAGGCGCAGTAAAATTTCCTTAAATCATACCCTGCGTGTTTGAGTCAAAATTTTTATTCATGTTCAATACCACTGACGCTACTGACACTGTATTTTTTATAAATACTTCTGTATTTATTAATTGTCGTTTTATTTTGACTAATTCTCTGCCATTTAACTCAATGCCACAAATATGAAGAGGCCCAATATGGGGATGCTGTCATGACAGCGACAAAATTTCATCTAATGACTCTCTCCCCAATGAGTCGTGAACCAACAGGAGATGATCTCTTCATGGGGACAATCTTGTGCAACCTTTGGAAAAAGCCCACTTTACTGGCAGTTTTTTTCCACTGGTTGCTGGTGTGAATGTTCGATTTCACATGTTCGTCAATCTGTAGTCCTAGGAATTTAGCGGAATGAACCTTTTCTGCTTCAGTATCACGTAATTTTACGCTAATGTTATTAAAATTTGACAAATTTTGCTGGATGCGATGAAAAGCAGTTCACTTTTTGCGATATTAACACGTAACTGGTCGCGTTCATAATAAGTTTTCAAATTTTCCATGTCTTCGTTTGACACAGATTACATTTTCTTGGAGTCACACGGCTTTGTAATACATCCAATCTCTGTATCATCAGCATACATTTTTGTTGTACATTTTTTAGGTAGGTCCGGTAAATCACTCAATTAGAAGTAACAGAAGTGGCCCAAGGATGCTGCCTTGAGGTACACCAACAGTGACGGATAATGCAACTGATTGAATATCTTCGACAGCAACAGATTGTGTCTTTACATGCAGATATGATGAGAACCAGTGTAGTTCTGTTTGGCTTATACCAAAGCTTTGGAGTTTTTGCAACAGTTTCATGAAAGTCATAGTTTCAAAGACCTTGCGAAGGTCCATAAAATTAACACCAGTGACTAAGCCTTGATCAATGTTTCGGACCCACCTATCTGTAACATTAGCAAGAAATGCCAAGATAGAATATAACCTGTGGAAACCAGATTGACTACTGCGAGCAGATTATTTTCTTTCAGAAATTCTGAGAAATGTTGATGAGCAAGTCTCAATTTTTGACAGAACAGGTAAAACGGATATAAGTCTGTAATTATTTGTTGCATTTGGGGGATCCAGATTTAAAAACAGGGGATAACTTTTGCTCCTTTCCAAAGCTGTTGGAAATTTCCCTTGGGATAAAGATTGATTTATTATGTATGCAAGAGGCGTGCATCTGGCAGGGTTCGCCAGGTTCAGAGGCCGGATGTACAATAAAAACCAACAGACCTGTTTATTAGTAAGCAATGAAGCTGGAGTGATACAAATTACAGGGTCACCTTTAAGAACTTGAAAGTTTTGGCGCACAGTTTATAAGGAAGGCAGTGTTACTAACGGTAAATGTGGAATTTGATCCGCTGATGTACTACCAATGGCTGTAAAAACTGCTTAAAGCAGTCTGTCATCTCCTTTCAAAGTTCCATCAAATAGTACCCCAGTTGGTAGTGGTTTTTTTTCTTCGTGCTAGCCATTCCTTTATGCATTTCCACACTACCCTGGGTTTGTGCTTGTTTAGTATCATATCTGTGTAATACATTTTCTTTGCAGTTTTGAGCATATCACACAAAGTGTTTGTTCATGTCTCAAAGTATTTGTGAATTCTAAAATTGTACCTGTTCGTGATAGCCATGCTTGAGTCTGATTTCTTCCTTGATATCAGTGTAGATCCACGGCAGAATGGAATTTCAACTCTTGTGGATACGACGGGGCAGTAAGTGTCATACACGTCCATGGATAGGTTTGTCCACTGGTCTAATGTTTCATCTATATCACTATATATTTCAGTGCTGCTCGTCGGATATTGGTTAAATCAGTAATAAATAGTTGTTTGGTAAAGTTGTTAAAGTTGTGTGTTTCTATTGTATGGTGACAGTGTGACTGTGTAGCTGGGTTACAGTGTGACTGTCTAGCTGGGTGACAGTGTGACTGTCTAGCTGGGTTACATACACGCATGGAATACACTACATCAGCAACACATCATCTGATAACACCTGACAAATAATTTTCTCCAGCTTGGACATTAAATCTATCAGTGTGCAAGTAATGAGCGTTATACGAGTCGGTTGATCTGTATGCTGGGTGAACAGATGGGTTTAACTGAGGGTGATTAAATGTTTTGCACAGTTTTCAGGTGGTGATGTCAGTACTTGTCAGGAGTGCGTATAAACGAATCAATGGATAAAGTGACAGGTAATTGACTGTTGTACATATCGAGTAAGACAACAGGTATTGTTGCCTGACATATGGATTGTCTGGAGGTGCCTTAGATCTCCTTGGTAGTTATCTGTCATGCAGGCAACAAAGAGTGAAGATCAGCTCAACTGTTGGTCTCTGGGAACATATTATTAATGGTGTGCCTCAGGGATCGATTCTTGGGCCGATCTTATTCAACATTTTTATGAATGACATATATGACTCAATAAAGAGTGCAAATCTGAAAAATTATGCAGATGATAATACTCTCACTGCAAGTGACCCTGACATTGAAAACCTCAGGAAAACTCTTGCCAGTGCTTGTGCAGAAGCCATAGAATGGTTTCACAAGAACTTTATGCAGGCGAATCCCGAAAAGTTTCATTGCATTTTTCTTGCCCCAAACCGAAAACCAGTAAATGCATCTTTGGATTTAGATGATATTTCCATAGTGTCGGAGTCTCATGTGGATCTCTTGGGGGTAACCATTGATGATAGGTTATCTTTTGACAATCATGTATCAAAACTTTCAAAAAAAGCCGGGAAACAACTAAATGCTCTCAGAAGAATTGGATTTTTTTTGTCAGAAAGTACTCGGCTCAAGGTCTTTAGGACCTTTGTTTTAGCAAATTTCAATTATTGTCCACTTGTGTGGCATTTCTGTGGTGCCCAAAATTCTAAAAAGTTGGAAAAAATTCAGTTACGTGGTCTTAGATTTGTGTTTCGGGACTTCAAAAGTGATCATGACACTCTCTTAAACAAAGCAGGAATTAACACCCTACATCTGAATCGTTTACGTTGCTTAGCAACAGAGGTATACAAATGTATAAATAACCTCAGTCCTTCATATATGAAGGATGTCTTCAGACTTCGTCAGTCTAATTATAACCTCAGAAGTAAAGAAAACATAGCATTTAAATACCCCACAATACACACTCAATTTTTCGGCAAACATTCCTTACGCTCCCTGGCACCCAGAATCTGGAATGACCCGCCTGCAGACTGCCGTAAGGCAGTCAGGCTCAATAACTTTAAAAAACTGATTAGTGCATGGCAAGGGGTAAAATGTAAGTGTGCCCTCTGTAACCTTTAGTTTGCAAGTGTGATATTCCCTTGTTATGACCATTGTATGTACATTTTTAAGGTATACATTATTTTTTAGTTAGTTTATGTATATATATTTTTCACTTGTCTTATCGGTGGCTAGCAGTCTCTGCTAATGTTTGAATGTTTTAACCATGTACCGATGTAAAATAAAGCTTACTACTAAAGCTTACTACTGACCTGGGCAGGTCAACCCCATGACCCAGGTCAAGCCCATGCACAGGGGAAGAATAAATTCAAGGACAAGACAGTAATTCCATGATGGTCGTTCCATTTTCCTCACCTTTTTAGATCCCTTTTCCTGATTGACACGGAGAAAGAAGTCATTTTTTTTCTATAACTCATGAGATCAGCTCTCATTTTTAGAAAGCTTATTCGAGTAATATTCACAGTCAATGCAAAGGGCATATTCTAAAGAATGGTGCAGGGACTCCACAACTGATAACCAACACATTAGCACACGATATGTCTGTCTGGCCAGCACCCTGAAAACAATTTTTAATGGCTGGCTAGCTTATTTGTAAACAGTACTGCACATTGGAAATGCATGAATCGCGCTTCTGGGCTATTCTTAATAAAGGAAGTTTATATCTTAGTTTGAAAATGCTTCAAAAGTATACTTTTTCGACCATTGGTGCTCATAATAATCGTGTGTGTCATTTTGCTTTTGGTTAAGAAATAAAAAGGTTTGTAAAGAGGACAAAATATCAGGCTGCGGTAATCAGAAACAAGAAAAAATAAAATTTCGTTGCTATTCTTCGATTGAAATTTATGATGTTTTTTCACAGTGGACATAAAGCCACATGAAACTTACATAGGTCTGAAATAGCTTGAAATGATATAAGGTGGGACTGCAAAACAAAGTAATGGCATTTAAGCTATCTCTTCACTGGCAGGAAAGTATTGGCCGTGTTTATACCTTCCGAAATAGTACTTATAATATCTATAATGGAAACCCACAATGACAATGATAAGGGTTACTGTGAGGTGGCATTGATTGCAGATGGCTGTCCATTTCCATGCAGGGTCTTAGGTCCCCCCCCCCCCCAATAATTTGAATGTAACTTGTGCCTAAATGACTTTTCAGATGCATAGCATTGTGAAATAGACCGATCCTGGCTATTAAGCACTGATGAAATAAAAGTAATATCCCTACGTGCGTACTATTCCTTCTTCATTTGACTGTTTCATTAGTATACGAATGCCTCCGGCTGTGCCCTGGTAACAAGTTAAACTGAAACCAAAGGATGTAATGTTTACGAAGGGAAGGAGTGTCCACTCTAAACATGTTTCAATAAATGTCCAAGTTACTGAAGGCTTAAAGATTGCAACATTTATATATGAAACTTAATAATAACCAAATAAGTTTTGAGTTGACATAAAGTATACAAAATATAGTTATTCCTCTGTATGTTACTTTCATTTTAAGGATCATATTGTGAAGAATAAGTACATTTTAAGATTGTGACACTATTAACAAAATCAAGCTTAAGAGAAGACTTTAATGAGGATATATGTGGGTATAAACATCAAGATTATTACATGCTGTGTACACTTCAGCTAAAGATGCCCGGCTAAAAGCCATTTCGCAGGGTGGTTTTCACCCCCATTTCTCCTTGCAAGCCGTGGCTGCAGGGGTCAGACTTGACATGGACTTCAAACAACACCCATTAGCTCAACCTAATTGCTATTACGTAATCACTGAGATAGCACTTTAGTTAATAGACTAGGGGCTCTAATTAGCTTCATCCAGTAACTTTTCTTTTCAAATTTAAACAAAAATGTGGTAATCATGTTAATTTCCAGAAAATGCTATATTGAATTGACACATTGAATATAAAAATTGGCTAACAGAAAGTGAACTTATGCATCCATTTTTTACTCTGAAGCAAAGAAAGCTGGACACAGGCAGCTGCTCTGGCAATTAAAAGTGAAAAATACGATAAATTTATGTCGACCTGTATGGGATTCGAACTGTAAGATATTAAGAGAAAGTGACAAACAAGCAGCCAGAGAGTGTGTGTGCAGTGATCAGCGTCTGGCTTCAAAGAGTTTTGGACTTGGGTAGGGAAAAGAGAAATAAGGGTAAAAACTCAATTTTTATAGTAGCTGAGGTGTACACATCATATTTTATCTCATTTTATCTGGAAGGTTAAATTGGGCCAGGGAACCAGCATAGCTGCATAGCCACGTTTGTTCTGTGAAACAGCACCGCACCAGCCAAGCTGCATAGCCGTGGCTGTTCAGTGATTTTTATCGTAATATTTCGCTAGGTTCCAGGTGTTGTTTTAAAAGTTAACAGGGCAAACAGTCGTTAAAGTACTTTAAAAACATGACTTATTATCTTAACTTTAATCTTTAATTTCCGAGCGAATAAAACACAATTTATGCTTACCACAAAAATAAGGACCACCCTATCTTAACCACTCCCTTATAATTGTTTTTTGTTCTTTGATATTTGATCTGCTAATTCTTGGACAGACATCCTTAATCTCAGGCGAGTAATGTTTTTTCATGTTGGAGTAAATTTTACTCCAAGGCTACAAAAGGAGAAGCAAATTCCACAGTCATTGTGTTCTTTAACATACAGTAAACACACATTTGAATAATGTGGCATTAAGATATGTTAAACTGTAATGACATTTTATAAATGAGAGTTTTGTCATCACAGTGATAAAACAAAAAAAACATTCATTCTTTATGAAATGGTAACCATTCTAGATGTCCACATTCTTGGCTTACGCGTGTGTCAACGTGCCTGATACGTCTTTTAGGGTGCTGTTAAGATTTGTTTAATTTTTGTTTTGACTATTATTTTATGCATATTTTGGATTTACATCATATACTTTGGGTGTCCTGACTTCGAAGAAGGCGGAGAAAGGATAGTTTGGTGTTATCTTCTTCAAGGTTACAGAAAAAGTCAGAGCTGTTATCTCGTTTGCCCTCGTTTTGCCATCACGGGGGCTCCAAACTCTACCCGTTCCAAATTTAAAATAACTTCTTTCTTACAGTCGAGTATAAATGGTGTAGCTGGTGACTACAACGGCCGACCCTATGTGAGCGTAGCAATTTTTGCTAAGGATGGTTTTATATTAAAGGAATTGAGGATTCAAAATGATTGTCTGTTAGCTATGGGTATAGTGGATAGGCAAGGTAATTTTTTGAAAATTATGCTTTCCTGTTACGTACCTTATTTGGATAAATCGAAAACTGATCAAACAGGCTTTTTATCAAAACGTTGGATGCTCTGGGTGGCTTCATTGATAAGAATGCAATACTCTCTATAATCATTATATGTGGTGGCTTTAATGTGCAGATTCCGCAATTTGCAACTTTACATCGTCTCTGGTACAAGAATAAAGTCTATAATAGGCACTGCCGCGTAAGACTTCCTAACTTCTTATAATATGGTTCAAGCAGATTTTCTGTTTGACCAACCGGTACCGGTATGTTTTTTTGTTTTTTTTTTGTTTTTGTTTTTGTTTTTTTCACAAATCAAATACTCACACATGACTTGACCATTTTGCAGTGTTGAAACATGATCTTGGTGGTTAAGTTGAATGTAAAATCATGTCTTTAGACGCTGATAATCCCAGCGATCTTCTTCCAATTTCATTTACTGCACATATGAGTAGAAATGTGTCACATCAACCTGGTAATCTATACAGTCATGACCACATGCATTTTCCGATGTCTAACTAGAGTAATAAGGTGACTAACGAATTTTATAAGAGAACATTAGCAGAAAAATTGTCATCGATTCCAGTCATTTCCTTTTAGTTCCTGAAAGACAATGATAAAGAAGATATATTAAATGAACATGAGTCAATTAATAAATGCCTCCCTGTGGTTGCCAGAGCAGCAAAGGTCATTCCTCTCCATACGTATAAACCCAAATCATTCTCGTGTCCAAACCTATCCCTCTTAATACGTATAAACCCAAACCATACTCGTGTCCAAACTTATCCCTCTCAATACGTATACCCAAACCATATTCGTGTCCAAACCTATCCCTCTCAATACGTATAACCCCAAACCATACTCGTGTCAAAACCTATCCCTCTCAATACGTATAAACCCAAACCAAACACGTGTCCAAACCTAATCTAACGTCCTGATGAGAACATGTTTTGGTTGGCCATGAAGTCCCGTCCGGGTAAGCGTAAATCTGGTTGTCTGTACCCGTGTGACTGTATTAAGTATACAAAAGGTGTTCAGAAGGGAATCCCGTCGCTGTTATATTTATGAGAGTCATTCGAACCTGAATTCAATATATAAACAACGTAACATGATGGTATTTTGGAATGGTTTGAGTAAGCACAATCACATTATCATTAACTCTAGGAGTTTTTTTTGCATAAGAATATAGTGCATTCTAATGCAAATGAAGTTTTTAATTGATGATAAGAAACACATGCAAACTTTTGTTGATGAGCAGATAAGAGAGCTTAAAGATGTACAACACTTTTTCAATATTTCTCTTGCTGATGTTAATCGAATGATAAGATCACTAAGTACAAACAGTGCCCCTGGTGTTATGGGATTACTGAGTAAAACCTTATTTGGGAAAATTCTGAAATCTTATGTCATCACTTAGGTCAAATATATTTATGTATGTTTACTTTGAAAATAGTACTGGATGTAATTAAGCTTGGCTTAATAGCCCTGCAGCTTAAAAAGGCAGATCTTGATCCCAATGACCCAAACACTTGTCAGCCAGTCACTTTGAGTTCTGTTCTTTCACAATAATGCAATGTTTTCTTATTTCTGGTGAGAACGGGTCGGACGTGAAATTTGGTATACAAAAAAGCAGTTTGCATGCTCATATTTGTATGATGTTATTATGGATTTGAATTCGTCTGGTTGCCCAGGTTTTATTTGTGAATGAGATGCAAAAAAAAAAAGGTTTTGATACAGTATGGCATGATGGACTTTTCTATTATTATGGTCACGTATTCCAAACAGTCATTGGATTTATTTAATCACATGTTATAGAAATCGTAAGGCTATGGTAAAGTGGAATAAGCATATAAGTGACATTTTTACTGTAACAGTTAGGACCTGTCAAGGAAGCATTCTGCCCCCTAAGCTTTTTAACATATTCGTAAATGATTTATTAATAGAATTAAGAGATTCGAGTTACGGTATGGAGATTTGCAGTCATTTACATAATTGTTTTGCATATGTTGGTGACATCACTTTATTTGCATCGACCACTCTTCAATTTACATATTGTGATTCGTATTCAGTAGCATGGCGGTTTTTATTTAATATGAAAAAGTCAGTTTGTATGACTGCTCAAAAAATAATGTTTACTGATGATCCGGTATGGCACCTGGGTAATTCAATTTTGAATAATGTTAGGGAATTATAAATTCGTGGAACAACTTATAAAAGTGACTTGAAACAAGCGCTACATGTATCTCAAAGTATCACAAAGGGCTCGTCGCTCTACATTTTAATATAGTGGGCAATATAACTGTTATCCTGGTCTGGCCGCAGACGCAAAAGCTTATGTATGGAGTGCGGCTGGTGTTCCAACACTAACCTATCAGCGTGAGGGATAAACCTCTCTACCTCCGATCTGCATAAATAAGAATCTACAGCAGTCAGTAAATGTCTTGTAGGTATCAGCAAGTGTTTACATTCCTCTACAATTCTTCAGGCACTAAATATCCCCGAAGGGATTTCCTTAAAAGGACTGCAACAATGGACATCATGCACCAGAAATATAAAACAAACTCTATGATTACACCTACACCTCAAACAATTAAGCTCTATTTAACTGCCAACCCTGAGTCAATGTATGAACTTAATGTGTCAGGTTTCTGACATTTGAGAAAATACTGTCAATTTTGAGGGTTTTTTTTTAATTGAGTGCACGTGCATTTAGGCAATTCAGAAAAAAAATGAAAGTCATTAGCATTTATGCCAAAAACATGTTATCAAAACAATTTTTCTTAACAGGATTTTAAGTACAATTAGGCAAGTTTGTAACTGTCGTCAGTAGATACATGCTACCTATAGCCCCTCGGGGTTTGACCTAACAGAAAACAAGCTAGCGTAAAATGTCTGAAAGGTGAGCACTAAAACGGAATGATGCCAAAAGATAAAATTGAGTTGCAAAACAGACAAGTATATAAACTGTAAATTATTGTAGCCAGACTTTCTAATAATCTTTGGATATTTAGAGCAAAC
This sequence comes from Hermodice carunculata, assembly GCA_964020975.1. Lineage (NCBI taxonomy): Eukaryota > Metazoa > Annelida > Polychaeta > Eunicida > Amphinomidae > Hermodice > Hermodice carunculata. The sequence continues at coordinate 625,337 of OZ026614.1, read as the reverse complement.
TTGTAGGGCAAGTCAGAAAAGAATGGAAGTCATTTGTATTTGAGTCAAGAGAATGCAATGAAAATATAATATTTCTTAACCAGAAATCAAGTACAATTCGGCAAGCTTGTAACTGTCGTAAGTAGCTGCTTGCTACCTATTGCCCCTTGGGGGTTTGACCTAATAGAAAACAAGCTAGTCTAAAATGTCTGAAAGGTGAACATTAAAACAGAATGATGCCAAAACATAAAATTAAGTAGCAAAAGGGGCAAGTCTAAAATCTCTAAAATTATTGAAGCCAAACTTTTTAACCATCTCGGGATATTTACAGCAAAATTTGTAGATATATTTGATTAAAAGTACATCTTCGAATCCTCTTCACTCAAGTTTATTGTAAATAAATTTGGTACTAGATGGAAAGTCCTGATATATATATATATATATATATATATATATATATATATATATATATATATATATATATATATATATGCGTGTGTGCGTATGTGTGTGTATGTATGTGGTGTTTGTGAGTGTATACATATAGATTACTGATAAAATGCTGTTAAATGACCTGATTCAATACTGTACAGATTTCCCTTAATATACTAAAAGCGTGATCAAAACGCATTGATTTTTTTTCGCCAACAGATAAACAAAATATTTATAAAAATACAGAAATCCGTGGACTGTGACCGTTGAATAAGGCTGGTAGAGTAGCAGAGCTCTACCCAAGGTACATTCCTAATAAGTTTGGTGTGAGTCTAGCTGATGGTTTCGGTCAAGAAGTCGAAAAATACGAGTAGTTGAGGACCGACGAAGGACCACGGACGGAAGACAAGATGAGGTCAGTTGCTAAACACTGTGAAAATTTGGCAGACACATATACAATATGAGTCATAAACTCTAAGGCTAATGCACTTATAGGCAACTAATATTGGAATAATTCTTGGTGCAGAGTGCAAGGTATGCATCTGTCTTTAAGGTTAAAGGCCTGGGATAACATTGAATACACGTATAATGTTTGCTGTTTTTCAAATAACAGTTTAATCATTTGATTTTATTTCTAATGTGACAAATGGCTATTTTATCCTGGGCATAGCCCAGCAAGACGTACCATTTTTAAGTCCAGGAACATGGCACTTGCTGCAAAGCCTATGCCCGTGTTTCAAAGAGTCTTACTTATAATTCCCCATAGAACATTTATAATCACATATTTCTTTGTAGACAAGGATTGTCGGTAGCAAAAATATAGAGTTTGCACAGTCGGCTAATTAAAAATCACTCTAAATTTTTAATGTCCATGAAAATAATGGATAGTAGTGATGAGTTATTCGTATCTATCTTGTTCCAACCCTTGAAAGTTTGAGTCACGAATCACAAGAATGACGCTTTTATAGGTTACAATAATAATGATAATAATAATAATAATAATAATAATAATGATGATGATGATGATGATGATGATGATTGATAATAATAATAATAATAATAATAATAATAATAATAATAATAATAATAATAATAATAATAATAATAATATGGTGGCTCTCCGCTTGTCTGCCGCGGTCCTGTGTCACTCTGTGACACAGGTGGCCTAGGATAAAAAAAAAATCCATCCATCCCTCTCACACCCTATCCCCGCCTCTAAGGCTCAGGCTTTTCCCATGGGAGCCCTTATAAGGGCTACCACCATTCCCATTCCTTCCCCTCCCTGTACTCTGGGATTCTAATTTAATCTGTTGCCTTCTAACTCTATTGATTCATTCCTTTTCTCCCAGCATCCTACCAGGTAGTTCTGTACATTTTTATTACCTTTCCTGACTCCCAGAAAGCCACCTTTCAAGCCTAAAATCCATGCTATACGTTCCTCTTCCTCTAAACCCTGAACTTCTTCTAAACCCTTGTAATTGTAATCTTCTCTGTGCAACTTTCTGAAAAAAAATCTTCCCTTATCTCTCTATATGCATCACACCACAACAGCCAATGATCCACTGTCTCATCTGCCTCTTGTCTACACGACTTACACTTTCCATTACTCCCTGTTGTCCACTTTTGATTTTTCTTTTCTAGATTGATTACTCCTGCCCTACTTTGAAACAGAAGTTTGGATCCCTTCTCTCCATCCCAACACACACTTTTCTGTGGCTTTTCTAATACCTTGTATGCCTTCAATGTACTTTTTCCCTGACTCCTCTTTTCCAGTGTTCTTTCCAACCCTCTGTAACAGTCTTACCTATATATACTTTCCAATCATCCACCTCATCATATCCTTTTAGTTCATATTTCTCTGCTAACCCGTCTATGTCTTTGACCCATCTTGTTTTTTCCTTGGCTACCTCATTGTAAACTTTCCTGCACCACCTGTCTTCACTTATTCCTTGTAAATAACCCCAGTACTTTAACTTAGCTTTGGCAATTCTAGCTGTGATTTTATTCCATCCTAACTCTCCTAGGACTGCTTCTGTTGTTGTACATGGTGGTGCCCCTGGTATCCATTTCCCCATCTCATTCTGTGCTTTCTCCATTCCCTGGATATCTCCCTCACTCACTGAAATCACATCTAAGCCATATATCATTCCTGGTATTGCAACTCTATCCCATAATACTCTTGCTGTGTATGCTCTGTTGAAACTGTTCAGTGCAGTAATCATCACTTTTGTGCGATTCACTTTCTGTTTAATCTTCTCCACCTGATACCTGAACATGCCTTTACCCGTTGCTTTTATCTTAACACCTAGGTATTCATACTCATCAACCTCCCCAATTTCAATTAACTGTTGCCTACCTTCTGGAATTTAGAACTGCCCAATTCTCCATTTTTTATTTTCATCTGGTTTCTTCCCAAGAGTCATCACTTCTAACCTCCATTTGTTTCCGTATTCCGCTGCTATGTTTAGCATCTCTTGTAGTTCTTTTTGGGACTCTGCCATAAGTACGACGTAATCTGCAAAGAATAGACCTGGAATTTTTAAATCACCTACCCTTATGCCCTTATCACACTCCATCAACTGGTCCTCCAACTCCTGAACATACAACGCGAAAAAAATCGGGGACAGCACACACCCCTGCTTTAGGCCTATATCCAGACTTTCATTCTCTACTTCTACCTTTCCTACTGAAAGTGTACAGTCTACATCTTTGTACAGTGCTTTCAGAATTTCTAGAAAATTTCCACCAAATCCCAGTCCACTCAGTTTTTCCCATAGAGCATCTCTCCATACCCTGTCATACGCTTTCCTCACATCTAAGAATCCCATGAAGACTTTCTTCCGCTGTTGTCTTGCCAGTTCTAAAACCTGGGTCAATGTGACGATGTGGTCACCTGCCCTACTACCTGGTCTGAATCCATTCTGAATTTCCCCCAGAAATCCGAGCCTTTCAACTATTCTACTTAGTCTCCGGTACATTATCCTACTGAAAATTTTACCCACATTTGATGCAATCACAATGGCTTACACTGATCCAATTGACCTCCTGGGCCCTTCTTTGGGATATATGATCCTTAGTCTATCCCAATCCTTTGGTCCTTGTCTTTTCTCAATGGCCCTATTGAAAAGCAACTGTAAACTATCTTTAATTTCTTCTGGCCCTCTCTTTATAAATTCTGTCAAGATATCATCTGGTCGTGGGGCTTTACGTAACCGCATCTGTTCAACTGCTATTTTGACTTCTATACTTCTGATCCTACAACACATCTCTGGATCCCATTGATCCTGTGTGTACTCTGCTTGACACCCCGGTACTGTTCCCTAACCCCACTGTGGGTTGTTGACTTCTTCCCAAAGATCCCTTAAGGCTTCCTGTATTTCTTCCTTGTTATCTGTCCTTTTCCCTCTGTACATGATTTCCACTGCTTTATTCTGTTTTCGCCGATTAACCTGTTTCCAAAAGATGACTGAACCTCCCCCCCCCCCCCCCATTCTCCATTATTTTCGTTGTCATTTGTTCATACAGCGACCCCAGTTTTGCAATACTGTCCATGGCCACACATTATACATCGTAAGAGATGTTTCCCGGGCTGGAAAACTGTCTTGTCAAAAATGGACGAGAGTTTGAGAAGGTGGTAAAGCTGACATATATTGAAGCCATCTATGTATTTCTCTTACCCTCTGTGAAGGCAAAAGGTGACACGGACAACATCATTAACATGTACCATGCTGAACTTGATAACACAACTACAGTGTAATTAAAAGCCAGGCTTCAACTGTTTAGCATAAATTAGATAAAAATCATTTTAACTAGAAAAAAAGAAAGAGAAAAAGAGAGAGAGGAAGAATGAAGAAAGATAGAGAAAAAGAAACAAAAGAGGAAGAAAGACAGACAGAAAGAAAGAAAGAAAGAAAGAAAGAAAGAAAGAAAGAAAGAAAGAAAGAAAGAAAGAAAGAAAGAAAGAAAGAAAGAAAGAGAAAGAAAGAAACCAGGACGTATATTCAAAGTAAAACAAGCCATGAGACCACTTATCAGCTATTTAATGCAAAGTTTTCAACAAGTCGAAAGCATACTCTTTGCTACAAGGTAAAAATATCAAAGGTTCAGTACTTAGTACAAAAAAGGTAAAAACAAACCGCTTGTTGACTCTTTGCAACAAAATATATACAAACTTCGCTTTAGCTGTTTACCCACAAATTAAAAACACAAAACACAAATTACCGATACACTTATTCTTATGATCAAATAGATTTGATCTAATAAACAAATATCTCCCAAATGACCAAATTGAAGCTATCTGTCTCATTCGTTCCGCGGATCAATTATTTATACTTCGGAAAAAAATCATTTCCGGTTTTTCCTCTGGATAAATTGATTTGATCTTCCGATTCAATGGATTTGTTCTTCTGATCAAATCGATTTGTTGTTCCGATCCAGGCCATTTAGTCAGAGGAACAAATATACTCCTATTTGATCACATGAACAAATATTTTTGTTCAGATGATTAAAATAATATGATAAGAAGAATAAATAGGTGATATTTAATCATCTGATTAGATCAAATTGTTCTTCTGATCAAACCGCTTTAATCATTTCAAGAAATGCCCCCAACTTAAATAAATTAAATTTATGCTCCCATTTTGATCGGTTCGGCGGATCAAACATTTCTCCGTCGGAAAAAATCACTTTCACCAGTATTTGATCCGCGCAACGAATAGTATTTGATTGTGGAACAAATAGGCTTATACTGCTTGCTCACTGGATAAATGTGCTTTTGCTACGTTTGAGCAGATATTTACAGTCTCAGTTCTGCTCAAATGGAGCGAAACGCCGGTACAAGAGGGAGTAATTATTATCTGGTAGTGGACAAACTTGTATTATTCAGAAGAAGAAATGAATTCGATTAGGGCGACACAAATCTTTCTTCAGGTGAGTAAATCGAGATATTCCTTATTCTTTTTTTATCAAAAGAACAAATCGATTTAATCTTTGGAACAAATGCATTTCTTCATGTCATCAAATTAATTTCAGTTGTTCCTCTGATCAAATCGATTTGATGTTCTGATTAAATCATTTGTTCTTCTCATCAAATCAATTTGACCAGAAGAACAAATCTTGTTTAATCATGTGATTAAGTACATAGTATTCTGATTACACTTTTTTTTTCACCTGATCAACTTTTTTTTCAATCAGAATGAATATATTTGTTCTTCTGATCAAATGTTCAATCATCTGATCAAATACTGAATAAAATAAGGAAGTTTCAGACGTGACCAGTTTCAGCATTTTAATTGTCAAACTCCAAAACGCATACATGTAGAAATAATGTTCAATCCAGCACAATGTTAGGTTATTTTCTGCTGTTAACGTGATATCCATTGATTGATTGGTTGTTGTTCCAATCTTTAATAGCATTACAGTAAAAAGTAGTTTTGCTGACAGACTTTGTCCTGGGAATAGAAAAATTTACAGAACTGTTCCTGGTGAAGTGATTATGGATATTTTGACGCTTTTCAAAACTGTTCTTCAAGTAAGAGGGACACTCAACATCAACGATATTAAAAGAGGGATTCAACCTCAACTGACTGACTCGAAGTTGAGTATTTAAAAGACCAGTTTTTTGCAACTTACAGAGCCAATGTGGATTCTGGGGCCTAAATTAAGAATGAAGCGGGCCAGTTTGTTCTGGGCTACCTGAAGTTTATGTTTAAGGGCCTGAGTTAGGGAAAAGTGCCAACTTAAAGCAGCATAATCGAAGAAGGGCTGAATTAAAGCATGACACCACAATTTATGGGTTCAAACTTTAAAAAAAATGACCCTGTCTATATAAGAATTTCAGACGTGAACAAGTTTCTTTAACAATGTTGTTTGTGGTGGTAGCACCAGTGAGAGATTGGTCAATGTCCAAGCCTAGATACTTTACACACTTTACCGACTGTATTGTGTGCTCATCACATTCTACAATGAAATTCTCTACCTCTTTTAATTTTCTTTTGGGACCAAAAAGAATGTATTCCATCTTGCCGAAATGCATCGACAACTTGTTGTCAACGGGCCATTGGTTGTACGACTGCAAATTTTTCCCAAGCAAAGCGGATATGATGTCAGGATCTTTTCCTCGTACGAGCAAAACTGAGTTGTCAGCGTACAGCATCATTTTGCAATTAACAGTAATTTGAATGTCATTTACATAACAGAGGTACAAAAGAGGGCCAAGAATACTATCCTGGGGAACACCACATGATATATCACCCCAGTCAGAATGAACAAATTTACATCCGTCACCCGACGTCTATTAGTTAGATAGGAGTGGAACTGGGGAGGTGTATGAGAGGGAGAGGGCACTTGCCACTTCAAAGGTTCCAGGCGAGTAGACATGAAAGAGTTAATCTGCTCACCCAAAGTCTCGCGGTCTCGGCAGCTTGCCCAGCTGGAAGGACGGTATCTGACGAGAAGACGTGTGAACTGCGCCATTTTGGTTCAAGTTCAAATTGTGCAGCACGTTGTAAACAAATTTTATGCACGAATTTCACCTCTATTGAACATTACTTATCAGCATTCTTGATCTGCGTCATACACATGTATGTATTCACTTTCTTTTGTGTAATTTTGTGGTGGTTCGATGTACGCTGTTGTGTAGAAAATGACGATTCAGTTTGGGCGCTACGATTTGTTTGTGTTTGCTTGTTGCAGGTTAACAAAATCCACAAAAAGCGACAAAACTGTTGAAAGTAGCCGACTTTTCATTCTAAAAACTAGCTGAGGGCGATTTAGGCATGGAAACTAGTTATATAGTTGCAAAGTACGAAGTTTGGTCATTGGATTGGCACTTTTGGTTTGTCTTGATGAAGTACGCGAAGTTGTCTATTTAACGGGCAAACTCCGCCAATTTTAGGATTTGCTAGGTATTAATGAAATAAACATGCAAACATCACTATACATAATCAGCAAAGGCTCCTTATTGAGCCAGTGCACATGTATCTGGTAATGATGGTCGGGTACAGTACTAGTTAATGTGTGGCACTGGCCGAAGAAAAAGTAACCAGAGTGTTAAATTTTTCCGACTCTGGCCGCTAAATTTGTTTATTTGTCAAGCCCTTTTGTTTATTTCATAAAGAGAATATGTTTTTTCAAGTGATACCACACACATTACGGTAGCAGCATGCCTGAAACCCTATGTGTGATTTTGCATGTGCCGCTGGTGCAGCGCCGGGAGAATCTAGGTCACCAATGTTTACCTTTAACCGTGGTCGTGCGTGTTCCGCTTGGTAGTGTGGGAGAATGAGCATGCGCAGTGTGGTCCTTTTGGCCCTCGACGGCAAAATAAACATAGAGTGCTCAGAAAGTGCAGTAACAACACCGAGACACACATAGCTTGAAAGGACGGCCGCAAGTGCCCTCTCCCTCTCATACACCTCCCTGGTGGAACCAATCAACTGTGCCCACACCATCGCTCTGAGTTTCTCACACAGGATATCATGGACCACTGTGTCAAAAGCTTTCTGGACATCAATGAGGACCATGCCAGTTTAGAATCCCTGAGCCATATTATCCTTGAGGTAATCAGTCAAATGGATAAGGCATGTATCTGTGGAATACCCCTTCCCAAAGCCTGACTGAGAGTCGCACAGTATATGCTCAGCTGTCAGATAATCTGAGAGCTGAACATACACTGCCCTGTCAAGGAATTTAGATGCAATTGGTAGAATGGCAACAGGTCTATAATTTCTGACCTCAAGCCGGGAGTTCTTTTTGAATAATGGTTTGACTCTAGCTGCATTGAAATCCTGGGGACAATGCCAGAAGTGAATCATAAATTTATTATGGCCGTGAGTGTTATACTAATGGCTTTGGCAGAGTCTTTCAGAAATCTGGCTGGGATAGAGCCCAGTCCTTTACACTTATAGGTGTTAAGAGACAGTAATTTTTTCAACACAAAATCGGTCGATTAGCATAGAGGCATACTATGACGTTCATTTATTACGTCATTGGTTTTAGCCGATCACAAGGTTTCATAACAATATTTAAAGTCTTCCGAAGAAAACAAACACGCACACACACACCTATATATATATATATATATATATATATATATATATATATATATATATATTTATATATATTTACATATATGTGTGTGTGTGTGTGTGTGTGTGTGTGTGTGTGTGTGTGTGTGTGTGTGTGTGTGTGGTGAAATTCTGGATCATAAACATTTGATGCTAAAACCGTAAAGAGACAATTTAGTTACCGTATAATGAAGTTGGTGTGAGGAGGTGCATGGGAGTAAATATCTTGATTTGCTTAAATTAACTTGAATTTAAATTTTCTGCTAAAAATAGATAAAAATTATCATCAGGCATTAAATTATAAAGTTTAAGACCAGCATAGAGTGTATACCGACAGAATCCTTATTGTCACATTGAGACTTAAACAGAAGACATCCCTGTCGAGTGTTATATGTACGGGTGAAATATTATGTCAGAATTTAAACTTATAGGACACGTATAAGTTGATACATTATAACCTAGAAAAGTGTAACCTAAACTTCATTTCAGACTTTGATGACGTGAGAAAATGATACCTCGCGACATTTGAAGTATTAAAGAGAGAACACATGAATAAGATGCGCAGATTTCTAAGTTGGCTACTTTTTAATGAAAAAAGAAACCGCGTGTCTGCTCTCTGGGAAAGAGAGGCTGCTTGGTAATTATATCATACATTTATCTTTGTATTTTTCATAGACCACATACAAAGTGACTGTCCTTTTTTGTGAGTCACTTCTGGCGATGATAAATTATCGTGCATAAAAAACTATGTCGGAGATCAGGATGTGCAGTTTTGCTGATTTATAGGCCCAATCAATGCACGTCTAACATTAAAAGGTAGAGGCCTACAACTTTTGCCAAGGGGTAGGCTGGGAGACCGTGTTGAGACAGGTCATAAGCAAGAAACAAGTTGACACATGGCGGCTGCTTTCGGTAACCGCTGCTGCTCTCAACTAGCTACACAAATTCTCAAGACTGTCACATAGAGTCACCTAATCCTTCGCGTTAAGGGTGCCGGTAGTTTCTTGCTTATCCTGATTTTAGTCCCTTTATGAATTCACTGCAAGGTATGTATTTTGACACGGTCACGTTCGCGATCTAGATTGTCTGTAAGAATCGAGACGTATCACCATGTATTATATTTTCAAAACAAACATGAATAATCAGCAGCTAATCTGAGAGCTTACTGTTTCCGCACCAAGCGCACCCAGATAATCTGCTTATTATTTTCCTCTTCACTTGATTGCCTGCCTCTCACAACTGTATTGTAAACTCGAACAAAAATACAATTTTTATTTATCTATTTTTTTTATTTTTTATTATTTGCAAAAGTGGAATGCCCTAGGGAAAAGGCAAAGCAGACTCCCTTTGGGACAGTCGGTGGTCTTCAGCAGATGACCTTTGGGACAACAGGTGGCCTGTAGCTGGATTGCAGATCAAAGTAATACAATACATGCCATCAGAACATAAAAGGCATGCGGTTGTCATGAAAATGACTGTTGGAAGTGGATATCAGCTACACTATCAGAAAAAAATCTCCATTGAAGTCCTTTTTATATTATTTTTTCAAGCCGTATTAAGATGGAAAATTAATACACATCGAAACAGATACCACGCAGATGAAGATAGTATACAAGACCTGAAGATCTAAGTTTACCTATAACACCAGAAATGAGGACATGCTTGCAGTGTAATATACATGTACACAGAAAGAAACTGAAGCCGTGATAAATATGCACTGGAAAACAAAATGTCTTTCAATTTGGCAGATGGATATAATGAATGTGTCAATGTAGTGGTTTGTTCTGCTGTCAAAGTGTGGCCGTATAATATGCTATAGGGATATGTCATTTTTCGAATCTAGGTGCCGAATATTTCTCTTGTGCAGGGAATCCAAATAATTAAATAAATGTTTTCAGTATTTCATCGTTTCTGTCATCGTTTCTGTCATTGCACGACACATTTTTTTCATGAGGAGAAAAAATGAAGGATACCAAAGAAATCTGTTATTTTTGCTCGCAAAGTTTACTGGTATTTATTGAATTTTTCCTGAAATTAGCTGTTACACACATTAGCTGCTTCAATTATGATTTAAACTACAACTACCGGACTTGCATAATGTACTCCAACACGTATATTTTTGTCTTATGACAAAACCATGCTGCTGATAATTAGTGTATTTATAAAAAAAAACTAATTTGCAAAGGAACAAACGAAACTAATAAGAAGTGAACATATGTAATGTGCAGGGATCACAGGAAAATTAAGACACTAAAACCTGCTTCATAAACATGCACATATTTTTAAGAATACGTTAACAGAACATGACTTTGCCCTCTACAAATTCTTCAACTTTATTCTGGTGGTACAAATATTCCTATGACTGACAAAATACAGATGACACATTACACTTAAAAAGATATGAAGGTTGATGGGCCCATGCGGCATCTTTAAAAGTACAAACCCTTATCATTTCACACCTAATTCATGACACTTTTATCTACCCCATTCTGTCATTATGAAAGGAAAATATTTATTTTTTCCTAAGTCAACTGAAAATATAACCACAAACATGACTTTAAAAGTAACTTTTTAATAGATTTAATAAGAAATTCAAACTTGACTCAGACGAAAGCTTGTTGCGATTAACTTTCAATAAAGCTTTCTTCTTGCACAAGCTTCTGTCAAATTGATTTTAAACAATAAATTATTATTAGGATTGGTATTATAATCGTTTTATGTGGCATTTAAAAATACCGTAGCTTGTCCTACGAAGATCAATGTATATTTATGATAATTATTAAGCATAAAGCACCCCAAATTCGACGTATTTGACATCATTATAAACAAAAACCTTAACTATATTCCAAGCACATTACTTGACTTTAATCTAACACATAATAGTGGCTATTTTTCGTTTCATGCAAATTCCTTTTTGCTGGATAGTTACAAGTGCATCAACATACTTTGAGTTTTCTTGAGATATCCTCCTGTAGTAAAGCATGGCCAGGCCAGGGGTACTTTTGTTCTGTAACTGATGATGTCGGCTGTTTTTTTGAAGAAAGTCAAACAAGGCAAAGCTCATTGCACAGTTTCTATTTTGAGGTACATAGGTATGCGAACAGAATACTGACCAGCTAATGTGATCTGTTGAGGATTGTTAATTCAATGACTTAATTCAATATCGCTATCAATGCACTCAATATATCGTTACGCCCCGTTCCAAATTGTGCCTTATTCCATATACAGCTGTATAGCTCTTTGTTATTGCAGCAATGTGCAGATTGTACATGCTTAACTTACGTCTGCAGATAAAAAAATGGAAACATTTGCCGTGGGTAGTGCAAATACTTTTTCAAGATCAAAACAATTTACTAAAGTGTCCTCTTCATGGTCTCTGTCTCGCTCTTCTTTTGTGGCTCTCTCTTCTGCAACATGAGTCTCATATTTTTCTTTTTTATCTTCTTTCAGAATTCCACCTGTAACTTTATATTCTCCACATATATCACAGCATTTGTTTGTTTGTTTTTTGTTTTTTTTTTTGAAATTTTATATTGAATTCTATATTATATATTTTTTCCAAACATGTGTTCTTTCCATTTTAGAAGATTTTCACATTGTTCAGAGTATATACTGTTCATCTTGGAGAGTCGTGAGACATACATCAAAGTATTCCTGGCTGACATGAATGGAATATTGAAAACCCATAACTTACCTTCTGCATGGATGTTTCAATATCTTACCCAAACAGATTCTGAGGAGCATTTCCCAATATGATGTGCCACATGGTCCGAACATTGCCTTATCATTGGTTATGGACATGAAACAACATGATACTAATTTAGGTATATAAAATAGTTCAGAAAATGTGACCCGCATTCCAAAATTCCAACCCAACAATGAGAGTAACGTTTAATACAGCAAAATGCAAAGATTCGGAAAATACCAATATCACTGCAAGAAAACTATTTCGCCCAAATTTTTTTTTTTTTTTTTGTGACTTGCCTTGGAGAGAAAAACCTAGCATATATTTGAATCTTTCCTCTAACTAGACCAGACTAGATGCATGTAGAATGTACGATATACATTATTATTCATGTTATCCGATTGTTACAATTGACGGCTTTCTTATGGTTGCCGTGGTTGTTTCTCTTTTGTCTGAGTGCTTCAGTATGGACCATGAGTTTATAGGGCAAACATTATTCAGAGGATAAGTCAGAAAGGACAAAGTATTTGTCTGGCATGAAATACATCTCAGCATTTCATGTTGAATAAGTAACATCCGAAACCATTTTGTCGGAAATAACGAAAGTAAATTTGTGACCTTCACAAAGAAATTAACAAGCAATAAAGGTTTGTTTTTCTGGATTTAGATCATCTTGCCATGGTAATATATGAGCTGTTGCATCTATGATTTCTGTCCCATTGAAGTTTCTACCAATGTGAGGGCAACAAGTCCTCAAATATGGGAAATGCTGTCATCCAAGCTTAAGTCGCATCATTAAACATCGGGAAGAAAAGATAGTACAATTAGAAAGCTGTGCCCTTCATCAGTTATGGTGGATAGACACAGGGCAACTCTATGCTGCAGTGAACCATATAGGTTTTCAGTAATAAAACAAGTGCAAAATGTAACGTCCTTACTTTCAGCTAAAAGGCACTTTTGGAATATTTATGTCGAAACCATGAGCATGTAATATTTGGAGGTGTGTCTTCGTGACAGCAAATTTGAGTGGTACACATTTTGGTACACATTTTAATAGGTCTTAAGTTTCAAAGCCTACAAACACGCCGCTTTTTTCTGTTTTAACTCTGGAAACGGGGCAAAATGACAGTTTTTTCACCTTTTAGCACATTAGTGAGCAGGCAGTGTCAGAACTTTGTTATTTTGTAGTTTGATGCATGAAACTTTTATTTTGTCCCATGAACCTTCTTTGCCTTTTTTGCATTAATCAGTTCTAATTTGATTGAATGACCACCTAGTTGTCTAGTAAGAAGAGTAAAACTTGTTTCATCTGCTTTGAATTTATTGCGGGTATATTTGTAAGTTTCTTAAAGATCTGTAAATACCCACTTAATCTCTCTGCTATCAAAATTGATTTGATCTGGTTACAGTTTTACAAATCCCTTTTCAACGTATCCTAATTGATCAACTTGTTGTATGGGATACTTGAAGTCCGTGGACACAGATATGAAAGACACTTTTAATCTCTTTTAGATTAAGAAGAGGCACAGGCTGAGGATTGAGACACAGGGGGACATGTTTAGTCATCTATAGGGTTAGAAAGAGAGCAGTGCAATGATATAGACATGGTGGACATTTTAGTCACCTATAGGTTAAGAAAAAAAGCAGTTCAATGATGGAGACATGGGGTACAATGCTGGTCGTCTATGGGTTGAAAAGTGGAGTGGTCAGAGGATGGAAACAGGGCAGAGACTGTTGAGGATGGGGACCTGAGAGACACTGTTGGTCATATATATTATATGTTAGGAAAAGAAGTGGTCCAAAAATGGAACCCTGAAGGACACTGTGGGTCTCTTATAAATTCTGAAGGGTGGCCATCTGAGAGATCTCAGGGACACTGTAAGTCATCTATAGGTTAAAAGGAGGAGTGGTCCGGGAATGGAGATATGGGGGTCTTTTGGTCTCTTGTAGGTAGAGAAGAGAAGCGGTCCAAGGATATAGACATGACGGACACTTTTTGTCACTTAAAGGTTACCGAGAGGAGTGGTCTCAGGAAAAAGAGCTTGGAGGCGCTGATGGCCTCTTACAGGTTAAGAAATGGAGCAGTCTGAGTTTGGAGACCTGGGGGACACTGACGATCACTTACAGGGTAAGAAGAGAAGTGGTCTGAAAATGAAGCCCTGGGAAAAACTTTAGGTCTCTTACAGGGAAAGAAGAGGAGTGGTCTGAGAATGACGCCCTGGGGAACACTGTTGGTCATTTATAGGGTAAGAAGAAGAATGGTCTGAGGATGAAGTCCTGGGAGACACTGTTTGTCACTTATCTGCCTGGATCCTCTTCTGACAACTCCAGGTGTTCAGTGCCTGCAAGAGATGCATGATAAATATATTTTTGCACCTGCTGATAAGGCATGCAATAATGTTATGCTATTCAAAGAGTTATATTGTTAGGTTTTCACAGTGACGAATAAAGGCTGTTGACCTACTCAAATTCCCACACATATGAAAAAGGAAATGAATCATTCGATATCCAATGGGTACGAACTGTGCACTTCTTTCGGCCAATTTATATTTATTTTACTCTGAGTATACGTTTTTGGTTAATGCTGTCAAAAGAGAAAAAGAAGTCCACGATAAATGTTTCAAGTTGACATTTAGATATATTAATGACCTGACCTACCAAACATCAATAACAAATACTTTGGAGAATATATTTCACAAATATACGCTGATGATTCACAGCTAGAAAAAACGTCCGAAAATGACGTGGGATGTCCACTTCTAGATATTGTAATGTATGATGACAATAGTGAACTAAGATTTAGATTACTTGACTAGCAAAGTACCCACACATGATATTGATATTCCACTTGGAGCAGGTTGTGGTGTCAATTTGTCAAGGTTAATTGACTATGCTGAGTATGCACCGACTTTGCAACCGTGACTGCCATCATTAACCTGTAAGTGAAGCTGTATTATCAAAAACATTAAAAAAGAAATAAAACTGGAGAATACAAAATGGAGAATTAAGTTGTCCATATCCTCTTATTTCTAATGTCAAAGGTCATAATAGCCTGGTTCCCACGGGTGCTGCTGTAGTATGACCATTGGAGACGTGAGGAAACCAGGTACTGGAGAAAACTCAAACCAGATGCAAGGAGCATACTCATCACACAGACTGGCCTCGTGTCAGTCTGGGGGTGCGTATGATCCACTTGGCTGTTTTCAGTATTTAACTTCTTTATATAACTTGTGAAACTGGGATATTCAGAAATAAAATCAAAGAAAACGTTTTCAACCTTGCTGAGTAGAAATGAAAAACTATTATGTAGATATCAGGTGGAGTTGAGGTGTCATATCAATTACTTTCTTTTAAATATGTAAACCTAGCAATTGTAGCCTACACTTTATACAATGCATGTATGAGGCAAAATATTTCTTAAAGATGAGAATGACAAGCATTAAATCAATTTTAACTACAACTTACTTTTGTTGGTTCTTGTCTCAAGTTAGGAGAGATATTTATCTTCATACTGCATTGCATATTTGTTCACTAATGTGTCAAAATATTATCAAGTTGTTGCTATATAAACCTTTGGTCTTATGGGTTTCGACTTTGCTAATTTGATGACTGACGGGCATTATTTTTATGTTGTCAATATGACATATTATCATGTGTAGATATTCAATGATGAATTTATTGTTTGGTAAACATTCATTAAACTCTTGCAGCTATAGCTGATGGTATTCATGTTGATAGGCTTGTCAAGATTTGGACAGGTTAAAAATGGGACTGATTCTCGACTCTATTATAGACAGGTCCTAGGATGAGTCCTGGGGGACACTGTTGGGCACTTTACTCTTGGATGAAGCGCCGTTTCACAGGGCCACTGTCTGTTAACCCTCGTTGGGCTAATTGCAGCCCAACCTAGAATTTCTCCATACTCCTTAGCTTACTGTCGCTATTTGTGACTTTGTTATCAATAAGGAACGAATCAAAGGTGTTAGTAAAAGCTAGTATGTAATGTCAGTTTCTAGGGGTTAATCATATTTTCTGTCAAGTCGTTCAAGATTTGTGCAGCATCTATGTTGTATACCACGTCACCAGCAATGAAGTGGTAAGTTTTTGAAGACTACATTCAGACGTTGATGACGAAACCAGACGCTCTATAAGCTTGAAAACTTGCCTTCTAAGAGAAAACCTATTTGAGTCACGTGACTCTTGGGGCAAGCGGGCCATAGGGATAGATTGATTAAACAGCACATTTAAAAAAGCAGACCCGCTGTTGTATTGCATTATATTGTATTGGATAGCTACAAACCATACGAAATGTATGAAATTACAACAAATGATGCAAGAAGTAGTACAAATAGATAGAAAGCAATATAAGGTTTTATAAAGTACATTTACATGAATTACAGTTTTCAGGGATTTAATGTAACAGTTTTATAGACCTTTATGTAAAACGTGCTCAAGACATTGGCAGTCACATATCTTTTGATGACATGGATACGAATAATGAAATTCCCAGTATCAAAGGAATCTATGAACAATGTACTGTGCATTCTGACAGTTTCACTTTTCAAAAAGTTGAAAACGATAAAATTGTCTAAAACCTCCATACAATTTACACCAAGGAAGCCACTGGCTATGATCAAATCCCCCCCCCCCATTAGTTAAACTCTCTGCTGATATCCTAGCTTCCCCTGTGACCGTCATAATTTACAAAGCAATTGCCTCCTCTACTTTCCACTTTTCCACATGACATGAAGCTTGCAGAGGTAGCATCAGCCTACAAAAAGAAAGATCGTCTGCTTAAAGAGAATAACAGATACATCAATTTTTTTTGCCATGCTTTTGAAAGATTTAGGAAAACTGATCAGTGACAGCTTATTGATTTCCATGACATAGTCTTCTCACCTACTCTTTCTGCTTTTTGTGAACGTTTCAGTTGCAACAGCCTACTGATTAAAATTATTGGAGACTGGAGAAAGGAACTTGAAACTGACAAGTATGTGCGATCAATCCTCATGGACTCGTCTCAGACCTTTGATTGCCTCCCCCATGCTCTTGCCCTCTCCGAACTTAAAGCACATGGTTTACAAGAAGTAGCCCTCGAACTCATGAGTAGTTACTTGAGTAACAGGAAGTAAAGAGTTGGTGATGGGTGCAGCAAGTGGCCTACTGTCTTGACAGACGTACCCCAGGGCTCAATTCTTGGGCCGCCCCTTTTTAACATTTTCATCAATGATATGTACTACAGGATAAACGGTTGCTGACTGTACAGTTATGCAAATGACAACACTTTACCTTCTAGTCATTACAACTCTGAAAGTCTTCAACATAATCCTGAACTTAAAGCTTCTGAATCTATAGACTGGTTTTAAGAAAATGAAAGGATTGCAAATCCTAAAAAAAGAAACGAGTGCTGGTTCTATGCCCTAATAGAAAGGATTCGTGTAATATAATTTTTGGAGGTAAGGATGAGGTGATTGGTACTGAGGATCATGTGAAACTTCTCGATATAAATATAGATAACAAGCTCAACTTTGACATTCATATTGCTGAACTGTGCAAGAAAGCTGCTAGACAGATCAATGTCCTGAAGAGACTAAGCAAATTTGTATTTCCTAAATTGTTTTAAATCTTCAGGTCTTTCAATTTATCTAATTTCAATTACTGCCCTCTTGTCTGACACTTTTGTAGACCTACTGGGACAAGAAATATGGAAAAAATCCAGGAAAATGGCCAACGCTTCATTTATGATGATCACAGAAGTGATCATCATTCACTAATGAAAAAGGCAAATTTTGTCCACCTTGTCAATTGGTAGACTCCAACTACTTGCCATTGAAGTCTATAAAGCTCTGCGGGGCCCCAGCCCCAATTATTCATAATTATTACTTTTATGTCTAACAAAAATATTCTAATTCTGTTGATGCATACCACAAACATGCATTTATAGGTAATTTGGATACAATATGAAATTCAGTTTTAAAAGAATTGATGATAAAAGGTACAAATTTCGGATATGTCCTGAGTTGAATATTGACAGTATTTTACAAGATACATGTGATGCATTTCATACCTACTTTACGGAATGGGCAAAGAATGAAAACTATGGAATTTCATAAATTTGAAGGAAGGTTATCAAACTTGAAAAGAGTCTTTCAAAATATAATTTATCGCCACATATCCCATATTAAGAATTTCAATGCGGTTAATCTAAAACAGCCTAAAATTTCAAAAGCAGTCAAAGAACTACAAGAAAGAATTGTAATTACTTACATTGATAAGGCAGGTAACAATTTTGGGATCATCTGCAAAAAGTATTATCTGGAAGTCTTGAAAAATGAACTTGGTATAAACAATATTTCAGACATAGGAAGAAATGACGTAAATAAATTACACAAACAATCCATGGATAATTTGATAGATACACATATAGATGAGATGAACACGAATTTTAATATAGAAATTTTCTTTAAAAGGACTCCTCTATTCCACTTTTGTCCTGGATACCAAAATTGCATAAAACCCCTTTAAATCTAGATTGATTGCTGGTGGTTCAAATGTACAACAAAACAATTATCAAAGAAAGTAACATTGTTTGAATTATTTCCGTAAATACTGTTATGCAATTTCTAGAAACTGTGAAATCAATTGTTTTTTTAGTATTAGGAGTTCTTCCGAGTTTGTATCTAAAATCAAACAGTTAAAACCAAAAAGTATCAAATGTTTTGATTTGTCTATACTGTATACAAATATATCCATAGATGAAGTCAAAAGTTCTCTTTCAGAATCAATAAGCAAATTGTTTAATTATAATGGCAAACCATACATAAATATTAATTCATACGCACAGAAAGCATATTGGTCACTCAATAAATATTCATAAAGTAACGTTAATTCTTACACTGTTGAAACTTTGAGAGATGCTATAAAATTTCTTTTGGATAAAACTTTTGTTCAATGCGGACCATTGGTTTTTCAACAAATAAAAGGCATACCAATGGGTAGTAACTGCCCCTCTTACTGGCAGATTTGTATTTAACCTGAGGTTAATTTAAGAATATAAATAAGCTGACGAAAAAGGACTTTCAAATGGCTGCAAAATTATCAAATAACGGAAGACATGAGTCAAGGGGATTCAAAGATGTACTTTTGATCAAATATTTCTACAAATTTTGCTGTTAATATCTAGAGGTTGTTAGAAAGTTTGGCTTAAAAAATTTATAGAAATTTTAGACGCCTTTATTTGCTACTTAATTGACCTTTTGGCATCATTGTTTAATATTCAACTTTCCGACATTTTAGGCTGCCTTTTTTCTGTTAGGTAAAACTCCCGGGGCTATAGGTAGCAAGCAGTTACCCACGACAGTTACAAGCTTGCCTAATTGTACTTGGTATCTGGTTAAGAAATATTATTATTTGATTGCATTCTCTTGACTGAAATACTAATAACTCTCAGTCTTTTGTGACTTACCCTACATATTTTGCTGTTGATATCCAAAGATTATTTGAAAGATTGCCTAGAATAATTTTACCGTTTTTAGACTTGCCTGTTTTGCTACTTATTGTGTTATTTGGCTTCATTCGTTTTTAGTATTCACTTTCTTTCATTTTAGACTTACATGTTTTCTGTCCGTGTAAACCCTACAGGGGCTATAGGTAGCAAGCCGCGGCTGATGACAGTTATCAGTTTGCTTAACTGAACTTAAAATCGTGTAAAGAAAAATTATATTTCGATAACATGTTTTTGACATAAATGCTAATGACTTCATTTTTGTTTCTGACATGCCTTAAGCCACATTTATTCAATATTAAGGAATTACTCAAAATTGACAGTATTTTCTCAAATGTTACATACCTGACACATTACGTTAAAACATTGACTCAGTGATGGCAATGAAATAGAGCTTAATTGTTTGGAAACGTTCGACGTGAGGAGTAAGTGGCATCATGGGGTTTGTTTTAGATTTCTGATGCAGGATGTCCATTGTTGCAGTACTTTGTAGGATTTTCCTTGGTTTTTACATGTGGTCTAGCTGCAACTGTTTATTTTATAATCACTGGGACTGAATCTAAGACCCCAGTTTGTTTCTACTTCAATTATACATTAGCAGGTGGTTAAACTAGGATAAGCTATCCAGGTAGAAAGGGTACATCCTGGTTCAGGGGCAAGTCAAACCTTTCTGATCTAAACCTGCACTATACAAATTTAGTAATTTTGTTTTGTTTGACAGGTTTTCTTCTTTCATTGTGAAGCTTTGCATTTATAAGCAAAACTTCAAGTATTTAGCTAATTCATCATTTGGCACGTTCATATTTATTCACTATTATGTGGGTTGTCTTAGCTGAATATTTAGCTCAGACTACAGACATGTACGGG
The DNA here is from genome assembly GCA_964020975.1 of Hermodice carunculata. Lineage (NCBI taxonomy): Eukaryota > Metazoa > Annelida > Polychaeta > Eunicida > Amphinomidae > Hermodice > Hermodice carunculata. Next base: position 604,804 of record OZ026614.1, on the reverse strand, counting down.
TATAGGCGCCAAAACATGTTCTGAGTAGTTACCCGCTGAAAGCCCTTTTACTTATTTGGGCTAATAGAGCCTATGTAAATATTCTACAGAAGAACGTGTGCAATATGGATAATAGCACTTCCATGTTTAGATAGGTTAGATAGTGACAGGTAAGCTTATGGAGAGTAAAGAGTTGGGACTGCATAATAGGGTAATGACTACCAGGAAGTGGTTGTGGACAAAAAACACACAAATACAAGACAGTTTTAAACAATACAAGTCAAATAAAGTTGTTCCTTAATCTAAGCATTTGACCCTTCCTACATATAACAAAAGTGACTTATGGTAAAAATTCTTTGCGCAACGTCACTCTTTTCTGTGTTCTGTTCTGCCGATCTGTTTATATTTTTTAGCTTAATTCGGGACTTGAAGATACAGAATGAGATATAATGCTCTCCATACCAGAAAATATGTCGCAACATGCTTTCCAGTCTAGGGAATGCATCACTTCCTTTCCAAAGGAAGGCGCCATTTTGAATTGCAACATATATTCACGAGGTCCCAAGGGTGCACTCAGTTGCCGGTAATACACCGTATTCATTTTTGCTATTGCAGCATTCACCTATTTTTTCAATCAACTGTGACATCTTATACTTCTGTGCAGAATTTTTAGTTGCAAATCATAAGGGCTTCGTCACTACAAGAGTAATTTTTTCACGAGGTACGTGTACAATGTTTATAATTGGTACGTGTCATCTTGGTCACGTTATCCCGCACATGCATATATACATACATACATACATACATACGTACATACATACATTCAAACACACACACATATACAAATACATACATACATACATACATACACACATACATATATCGACATTATTTTGATATTTTTATCATTAGACTCGATCAAAAAGAAAGACACGTGGCGTTCTAAGAACCTGGATCCTCCAAATTAGAAGCCCCTTTTATATTTATTATTATAAAAGTGTTGGTCTGCTTGAGAGGAAAAACAGTGCCAAGTCCCATCCATAACCTACATTCTTGAAATGGTTTTACAATGTGCTGGCCTGTGCTAATGGATTTGTTTTATGTATTTAGGCTATTTTGTCTAATTCAAAAAATATTTAGTATAGCCCTATGCACAATTTCATTACGATTCCATGTAAATTGCTCACCCGCGAAGATGTTTCCCTGGAGAGCAAAATTCTTTTTCCTGTAATTTCGTGTTTCCATGACGATATTTCTATAAGCCCAAGTAAGTGCACGTGGAACGCACACATTGCATTTTGAACCATTTCACATCCTTCTATACTATATCTCTAACAGCATAAACACTTCTAAGAAATTGAAACTGTTTAATGGTGTCTCTGTAATTTCGTGATGGGTCTGCTTCGTGGAAATCCAAAGTCGAAACATTTGTCTTAGTGATAAAGCCGGTACATGGTAAATGTGATTTGAAGCTTAGCAAACAAAACAAACACGCACGATTAAGTATTCACATATACAGAAAGTCAGGAGGAGAAATAATTTACCCTTACATCACCAGCATGGCATTACAACCTGATACGTTTGCATTTAAAATACAAGTAAACAATAAAGAAGCCTTGGCAATCATGAACAGCACGTCGTGCACAGCTGAGGCCCTCTCGCATATCAAAAACAATCAAATGATCATTTTATACTGAGCCCTAGACAGCATAAAGTGAAAAGCATTTTGATTGTGTCCTTAGTTGCGGGTTATCATTTGTATATATATATATATATATATATATATATATATATATATATATATATATATATATATATATATATCATTTGTATATATATATATATATATATATGGCATTAAAGTTGGTTGGAAACCTTTAGCAACGACATCATTCTGAGATACCCACCTGTGTCATATTTCCGATTAACGTAGCAATATAAAGCATGGGTAAAACCCAAACTAATCTTTAACGAATTCAGATCGTGTATCTAGTTCATTGTCAATATATATGTATATATATGTATGTATGTATGTATGTATGTATATATATATATGTGTGTGTGTGTGTGTGTGTGTGTGTACGTGCGTGCGTGTGTGCTTGTGTGTGTGTGTCGGATTCTTAACGCGCTTCTCATCCAACGATTTTGTTCTTTGCATTATTGGAGAGTTGGAGAACATTTTGCAAAAAATGTAAAAATTGCCTAATAACAGCGTCTCTGACAATAAGGACAAAATATGTGACTTGCCCTGGCAAATGTTGAAGGTGAAGTATTGTCCAAAGGTTGGAAGAGTGATCAAGCCTACATCAAATATTTCGTCTCCGCACAAGATGTAGAAACAGCTGTCTACAATATGGCAAAGCTGATGGTGATGTGGGTCACTATGCTGACCAACACAAGCATGGGATGAAACGGGTTTTCTCGTATTTAGCTTTACTCAGTACAAGTTTCTTAAGGCGTGGCTTCTCAGCTGATAACTTTTGCTTCTCTACTGTTATAGCCCCAAACTATTCGGAAATCCTTGAATCACTGTAATTATTACAGGGGAATTTCCCTTAGCAGTGTCATTTGGAATGTGATTTATTGGGTCAAACTCAATAACAACTGTGAGCTACTGAGTACTTCAGACTTACCATTTGCCTTCAAAAGTGTGCATCCAACCACCACCTGTACCTTCATAGCCCATCAAGTGACACAATATTACTGTAGCACAGGTGGAAGTGTATATGCCTTCCTTTGACACGCAGGTAAAGCTTCTGATTGTGTCGATCATGTACCTGTTCAGATTATCAGTTCGGAAAGGTCTATGTCTTTCAACTGCACGTTGTATTAGTATGATATATATTTGCAGTATGCAAAAAGTGCAATGAAGTGATTCCCAAAATGAATCTAACAAATAAAGTTAAATGAGATGGGGTTCTCTCGGCTGTTCTGTTCACACTGTATCATGATGAACTTTTATTAAACTTAAAAATGTGGACTTGGATGGCACATGGGAAACCTATTTCTTCATGCTCTGAGTTATGTCGACGACATTGTTCTTTCAGTTCCCACCATATCGTCTCTAAAGAAGCGTATGTCAATATTTCCGCATATGGCAATGAGTACAAACCATCATTTACTCCGGCTCAAAGTAAGCTTACAATTTGGGGGGCACAGTTTCCAATGCAGGAGTTATATTTAATAACGGGAAGGTGCGATCCATTGAAAGTGACAAACATTTTGGAAACAAACTTGGTAACAGCATATGTAAGACTTTTCTGTAAATGCCTTCACCTCTACGTTACTAGGAACGGACTAAGAAAAGTCACGTGACGTTATTGTTTCTGTACTGAATCACCCCAATGTGGCCACGTGCGAACTTGTTTTGGTGAACGTATTACATAGACATATCACTTAGGCCTGCTGAATAAGATATGAAATCACAGCCCCAGTTTCAGGGTTAGGCCTATCTGAGCGAACAGGAAAATGACGACTCCTGAAACTTCAGGATTGGCATCGCCGAGGAGGCCGTTACGTCGCCCGTCTGTTACTGAAATAAACAAAATGAAAACAGCTGAGCTGAGAGACACGCTTAAAAATATGTTGGCAGAGTTAAAGACGTATGATGATGCTGCCTCAGCTGGTCTTGTAGATTCCGAAACCCCTGCTAAAACTTCCGACAATACTTCTGACACAACAAATCTACTTCATACAATCCTAGCTGAAATAAAAGCATTAAGAAATGATCGTAATGCGATCAAGGATGAAGTGGGCATACTTCGTAACAAGTATGAGAATCTGTTAGAAACTGTGCAACAACAACAACGCTTCCTTGAAGAAGTAGATAGCAGAGAAAGGAGCAGAAATGTTATCATTACAGGTGTCAGCGAAACAAGTAATCTTAGGGAAGCCCAATCAGACCAACAAAAGTGCGATTGTATCCTAGATGTCATAGGAATAAGAAACTTACGTTATACATGTAAACAAATAGGCAAACTGGCAGAAGGGCGTGTCCGCCCGCCTCTTTTCAACGTTTCCTCTACCGATGAAAGGGAGCGCATACTGGCGAACACCAAAGCTCTTAAACAAGCAGGACAGGAATTTAGTAAGATTTATGTGAAAAAGATATTCACCCTGCCGTGCGCAAAGAATGGAAGCGCCTGAAAGATGCTGAAAAAGCGGAAAGAGACAAACCCGAGAATGCTGGTTGCAATATTCCCTTGGATATTAAACAACGTGCATTGCTGCGTGACGGCGTCACCATTGATCGCTAGTCACCGTCGTTTTTTTAATAAATGGTCCAGAAAAGTTACATTTAGATCTTTGGAATGTTCATGGTGTTAAAAAAAAATTGGAAACAAATCTTGCGAGTCAGTGGCTGCTGAAACATGACATTATAATTTTATGCGAAATACACACTTCACTTTCATTTTCTGTACCTGGATTCCACGGTGTTATAAGCCGAAATTCTGCTTCGAACCGCGGTGGCGTGGCTTCGTTGATTAGATATAACCTTGTACAATTTCTGTCGCTTGTGAATTTTGACTGTGAGGGTCTAATAATGTTTAAACTTTCTTGTTACCCGGAGATCACATTCTGCGGATGCTACATTGCCCCTTCAGACTCTCGTTATTACACAGATAACATTTTGGCATGTATTCAGGGGAGATGCCTAGAAGAAAATGACAAATATATTGTGTAAGGGGATTTAAATGCAAGATGTAGTGAAAGCATCAAACACCTCGTTCTAAATGATTCCAGGTACCGTTATGAAGACTTACTGGACCCAGTTGTTAGACCAAATGGTAATGGTGAAAAATTATTGCAACTGTGCTCCGATTGTGATCTTCTTGTTGCAACAATTTACATACAGATTTCACTCATTGCAAAAGCGCACTTACTTTCAGAAAAAGGTTAGTGTGGATATCAGAATTAGACTTATGTTTGGTATCACGTACTTTAGCAGACGCAATTAACGGGTTTGGGGTTGATCAAAGTTTGCTTATGCCATCTGATCATGCCCCAGTATCTATTTCATTTGACATTTCGAAGATAAGGTTTCGTGATCCGACTGATTTATTGCATCGTGCCAATATGCTCGGTGATCACGCCGTGTTGTACGGATCCCCGAAACGTTTATATAAACACCCGATAAACCTTTGTGACATTGACAGTGAAAAATTTAAAACTGAATTATCCTAACATGATGTACCAGAAATTATGCCAGAAAATGGCGACTTGACGGCACAGAAATTCTGCGACATTATGTACAATTGTGCATTAGCCAGCAGATGTGACTACAGAAGTAGAGACATTGGACATTCTAATGAAAGTACGTGTCAACGTATCTTAAACACAAAAGACGACAAGCTTTTGTGGAAAGCCATCAACTGGAAGGGAGAATACGATACAGAGACACCTCAGGCACCCTCTGACGACGCATTTAAAGAAAATTTTAAAAATCTTTTGAACCCCCAGCCACGGGAAGGTCTCATTCCAGATGATATTGCCAGTGATGTCTCTATTCCTCTTTTAGATGACCCGATCGACTCAAGCGAGATCGTCAACGTTATTGAGAAACAAATGAAACCAAATAAAAGTTGCGGTCCAGACGGAATTAGCCCTGGTCTGTTTAAGCAACTTCCAGTTCAGTGGTTGACATTCTTAACTGCGTTACTGAATCTGGTTTTTGTTTCCAGCTACCCTATTGAATGGACATATGCCCGTCTTATCATGTTATACTAGAAAGGCAATCGGGATAACTGTGACAATTATCGCGGCATAAGTATCATAAACAGTATTGCCAAGATATATGACTATGTATTATGCAACAGACTGACAAGATGGTTTACTCCTGACAGAGAACAAGCAGGAGCTCTACCCAAACGAGGTTGCATTGAACACATTGTAACCCTTCGTCTTATCATAGATTGGTGTAGCAAACGAAGGAAGAAACTTTTTGTGGTATTTGTAGATTTCTCAAAGGCCTATGATCGTGTGCCAAGACATGCAATGTTGTATACTCTTAAGCGATTAGGCTGTGGTATGGTGATGCTTTGTACTCTAGTGTCACTTTTTAAGGTTTCGAAAAGTGTTTTAGGTGTAGCTACTATCACAGCTATAATTGGGGTGCGGCAAGGCTCGCCCATGTCTTGTTTTCTTTTCACTGTGTTTGTTAACGACCTAATTCGAGCTTTGAAAGAAAAATGCGGATTGGATAATTTTTTGAACTGGTTACACGTCTTAATGCTAATGGACGACACGGTCCTAATGGCAAGCTCAAGAGCAAAATGCATTGATAAGCTTATTATCTTGAATGATTTCTGCATATCATCAGGTATGGTTACAAATGAAAAGAAAACAAAGTTTATGGTTATAAATGGAAATCAACATGATAGACAGCCCATTGGTGTAGGAGCAGATGGAAATTTGATAGTGCACCATTGTGACAATTATACATATTTAGGCAGTATATTTACCGCTGATGGCAGCACTATCTCTGCAGTTAAGCAACATGCCCAGGCAATGAGAAAGCATTTATTGAAACTTGTCGGGTTTTTCAACAGATATGTAGATATGCCCTTTGCAGTGAAGAAAAAAGTTTTAGATGCAGTATTTTTGTCCGCAATACTTTATGGGTGTGAGAGTTTGTTTAATGTGAGTCTAAAGAAAGTAGAGAGTTTATAATTGGGTGCACTGAAGTCTATATTGGGAGTAAGAGTGACGACTGCCAATGACTTATGTCTTATAGAACTTGGGTACCCTCCTTTGAAGGACTTAGTTATGTTCCGACAGCAGAAATTTGTACAGAAGTGTGTTGTTAGCCGACAAGGTATTCAAGATGACCCACTTATGTTTGCTCTTGCTTTAACGAGAGAAAGTGGCACCAGCACAGGTGCCTATTTAAACCGTTTATTGGCGCTAGATGACATCGAAGGCACAGGGATGTCAAACCTGCGAGGCAAAATTCGTGAATCTGAAAAATCAAAATATATGACATTTAAACAGATGAACCCAGATTTGTCCACACATAGTGTATATTCGAAAGGTTCAAGTAATCACGTCCCAGAGTATCTAAGAATGTCTTGCACAAGACTGCGAATGTCATCGCACAGGCTAAGAATAGAGACTGGTCGCTGGGCGCGCATTCCAAGAGATCAGAGACTATGTGGATGCGGCTTCACTCAAGATGAGGCCCACGTCATACAAAGGTGCCCCCTGGTGAACCACATCAGACAGAAATACAATGGTCAGTCTTCTGTGTATCCAGACTGCGTAACTCATGCTAAAAATATTGAAACGTTTCAGATGATTCATGATATTTTAGTGTTTTATAAATGATGTAATTTTGTTATGTACTATTCTTATTTAATATTCAATCTCGCATGTGTGCACTGTAATTACTTCCGCACTTTTCTGGACCATGGTCAAGAAAACACTACTACTACTAAGAACAAAACTGATTATTCAGGAGATATGTTTGATTGGTGTAATTTTCTTTTTGTGCAGTTTCGGAAAGTTTTTCTTCACGTTAAATACCGACTTTTCAAATCATTTTATGTGTTTGTGTAAATTTTGTTGTTTATGGTTTTTGGAACACATATGACAAGAAGCATTTCACAGCGTTTAGCAAATGTATCCGCAGATTATTCAATATCCCTTCTAAAAACTCACTGCTGCTTGCCCAGTTTGTTGTGTGACGATACCCCGTTGAGTGTCAGATTTACTTAAGATTTCTAAAATTTGCTATTTCTTGTATTGATTATAAAAATCAGTGCTAACAGTTATGTAGCCAAATAGCATTATGTGACAGCAGGCCAAAGGCTTGTAAGACTGTCAATTCCGTATGTCAGAGGTATGACATCCCCAAAGCTTCTTTGAACGGATTAAGTGTATTTCATATTAATCTCCTCATCCGTGACGCTGCCCACACGAACCTTGACAATAATGATTTTATTTCAGCTAGTATAATATCAGAGTTGATGGAAACCTGTGCCCAGAGAGACTTCTTAGTGCCCTCCCGCGAAGAAATCAATAGCATTATCTCCCTTCTCTGTAGCAGGTGACATGTATGTTTCATGTACTCTTCGGCATGAACAGTTATGTGCTGATATTCCAGGTGTACATTGAACATTTTATGTTAACACTTGTTTGTTTGTTTGTTTCTGAATATCATGTAATTTATATATATATATATATATATATATATATATATATATATATATATGTGTGTGTGTGTGTGTGTGTGTGTGTGTGTGTGTGTGTGTGTGTGTGTGTGTAACAATGCGGAAATAATTATCATTCAGAGAGCAGCGAACAGTTTATCTTGTAACGCGTCTCGTGCAATCAGACCCAAGCTCTTAGCCTCAAAGTTAAAAGAAACACAGCATTTAGTTTTGGAGAATTCGAAGACGACATAACTGCAGCAAAATGTTCGTGATGTGGAAGAGAGTGCAACATCGGGGGGGGGGGGGGGAGAGTCCACGGTCTTAACGTCAGTTCTTTGTTTTGCGTATCTAATTGCCTGTGTATCCCCGCTTGAGAAAAGGCCGAGAGTGGAAAATAAAGCCATCGTGTTGAAAATCAGATGTTTCAAATCTGGAAAATAAAAAAGTACCAAAAATGCCCGTAAAAGAGTCCCACCTTCCCAGAATGCCTTGTTTATTTGCTAGGTCCATATTTATCAATGTACAATTATTCAGAAGAGGGAGTAAATGGCTCCTTTTCTTCTGTAATTGTGCTCTTTGTGATTCGGATGGTTTCTATGCTCCACATGCAGGATTTTGGACCATGCTGATGTCACATCATTGTCAAGCTCCACATTAGTTACGGTAGACGTCCAGCAAAAATGTTTTATAGAGAAACTGTACATCATGAAAAGTCATTGTATACATGCGCATTTACAAAATAAAGAGTTTTATTCTTTAAAATGGAGAAACCAGATTCACCAAGAGAAATGACATGATAGTGTCCATATTTTTATTGATCTTTTGCCGTTTGGCGTGAGCAACGTATTCATGATTTTTTTCTTTCATTTAGAGGCGTTTTGATTGGCTTTGTAGCTTACAACAGTCACTTTACGCTAATGAGAAGCACAAAACAGTGGAAAGAACTAGTAAGCTTTTGGTCAAGAACCAACACCCTGCAGTAATGAGTTATTTTAAGAATTTGTTCTGTACGCAACCCTACCTACTCAAAGTAAAGAGCCATATATACATGAAAAGTATCCAGGTTTTGGCGGGAGCGCATAATTTGAAGGTAGAAGTAGGTCGAAATAGCCTAAAACACCACTGTCTCCACGCATCCTCAACAATACAATCTGAACTGCGTCGAAGTCCTAGTCATAAAATTTACAGAAAAGATCTATTCAGAGTGGAATGAATGTCTACTATTTTGACACCCCAGATTTATCTTTATTTCTCTCGATTCTTGATCCCAGTGTTGCGAATGCACCTAGGAAGTTTCTGCACAGGTGAATGTAACCTATGTTTTGTTAATTTGATCCCAGTGCTGTGTATTATATAATATGTCATATTATCGGTGTGAAAACATGGTGTGTCAAATGCCTGAGTTGAACTTTGTGTCATGGTGCCAGGGGTGCCATAATCATGTAACTGGACTGCCTTCGTCCTCGACCTTCTAATTAAGTTTTCCACCTTTAAATTTTTCGCTTTTTGCTGCCGCACCTCTTTTGGGCCGCACAGAATATACTCTTACATATCATGTAGCCCCTGGGCATAGTTTGCAGTAAAATATAGACAGTTGTAGTGTATTTACAACAGGAGCCATTGCACGTTATACGTTTTATTACAGTACCATTGTGCCATAGTACAGATAGTTGTAGTGGATTTATAAAAGGAGACATTATATTGTACACTTTTATTATATGCAACATTGTACCACTATTTGTAGAACGTTTGAGCCTGAATGACTCACTTTTGTCAATAAACCTTCGAAAACTTTAACTTTAGTTGAAAAAACAGCAGTTAAAAAGTTACTCAGTTTTGATATATTTACTATTTAGCAACTGGCTGTAGTTGAAAACTCCTGTAGTTAAATTCTAACTATGCGCATTTTCAATTTTATTGATAACTCCAGTAGTAAGATACTAACCCACTTGTGTGATATATTTCACTCGTTTCTGACTGGAACCTTAGTGAACACAACTAATAATTAACTTTAAATCAGTTAAAAACTCGATCTGTTTAATATGGATGGTGAATAACAACAGAAAGTCGATTAGCCTACATGTGTGTTCTTGCGTTGCAATATACAGTTGGGAGGCAAAATATTACTCTACACAAACTATTTGTTCTTTTTAAATCAGTATCTTCGTTTTGAATCACTTTAATTAATCAGCTAATTAATTAATTAATTAATTAATTTTTTTTTTTTATTTATTAATTTTTTATGTATTTATGTATTTATTTATTTATTTATTTATTTATTTATTTATTTATGTATTTATTTGAGATGCGAAATATTATTGCACAAAAACTATTTGGTATCTCCATATTTGGTATCTTTTTGTCTAACTCTAAAACTTTGAATCGGCGACGCATGCACTTGATGTGTCACCACATCACAGCATAAAAATTACTTCAAGTACAGAGGCAACTTTAGAGCTTATGTATTGCTGTTCAATAATGTAAGAAAGGTATATTACAACGGAGACAATACATTCATGAGCCTTTGTTTGTGGCTGAAATTCAAACATTGATTTAGACATATTTATTTATACTGGAATGCCTACGTAGTAAAACATTATACTAAGATAACATGTTCTGCAGAACATTCAAAAGACACACACGGTTATGTGTATGACATACTGGGCAAATACAGTACAGCTAAAGACTACTAAGTACCGATACATTACAGGTTGGTAAGAACATTGCGAGTATGTTTTATGTGTTTAACAATAGAGTTGGGTTATTTTACTGATGGTGTACATGAGAACAGTGAATCAATGTACACGGCGGTGGGAAGATCAGCAATATCAGAAAGTATCTTCTTAACTCAACAATGTGTCTTTGAACGGCATCCTTAATTTCTTCACTGACATTATTTGGCAATCCTTTTCTTCCATGAGTATTGTAACAAGATATCAGAAGCTGGGTATACAGGCAGCGAAGGATTTACACCCGGTACCTTCAATAGATTTTTCGTCGAGGCTATATAACGGCCACAGTTTAGAAAAATGATGACAAATATCTTTCTAGAAATATGAACAGTGGCGGATGAAGGGACATAGTTTCTTGTGTAACGATAGGAGTTGTGCCGATAGTGTTCCAACCGATAGTTCACGATATTTCTAATGTCAGTTAGAACTAGCTGAGAAAGATACATGGGGAACTTGTTGCGGAACATTTATTGAAATAGAATAAGTTTTCAGTATTTGGTTTGGTAACCAAGGTCTGCCAACCTAGTTCTCTGAACAAGCGTATGCATAGAGTATGCCACAACGCTTCCCTGCAGATCCGTGTAGCCTCATATTGAACAGATTCTAAAGATCATCCATTGCCAGCATTACAAGTGTCAAGACAACACATTCATATTTTGATATTGGCCTAACCATAGTTCTGAATGCAGGGATGCCAGTCGTTCTTTTCTCTTCTTAATGATATGAGTAATGTGGGCCTCCCATTTTAGGCTTGGAGATATCGATATACCCGGATAAGTGTAAACATTTCATTCCGGTATATGGGTTTCGTCTGCCGAAAGAGTAGGGTGATTAACTTAATTGCCCTTGGAAGAGAATAACGAGGCAATACTCTTACCGCTTTCCATGAGGCCTTCCAAAGTCTGCCAGAGAAGGCAATCTTGCTGAGGTCATTATAGATCCTGTTCGCTGAAACATATGCATCATGTATAATTACCATAAAGAGTTTCAATAAACTTACTTACAGTAGATTTATTTACTTTAAAGCCCAAATGTTTGGAAGGAAAGTTTTCATAACCCACGATTTTTTCATATGGAAGATAATACATAAGATGCTCACAAAATTTAAAAACGTTGCATTACAAATAGACCTAGCGTTAATTGCCGTTTACTTGAGAATCATTCTTGTTAAAAATCGGGAAGAGATCTACCTTTTTCCGAAGGTTTGAAAACAGGATGTAGAGAGACAGGAATTCAACAGGCGTGTGAGTGCAGGTCAGATACATGCTGCTTTATGTTTTAAGAGAAAATTCCCAATCCCCTCAAGGCCTGATGCACAGCTGATCTTCAGAGACTATGTTTTTTCAGGATATTACTGCCATCAATATAAAGCGTGTTTAAGCATGTGTTGGTTCGAAAAGAATTCAGGTAATGGTATTGGATCAGTATCAAGCGGGACTTTGCATTGTTCCACAAAATACCTGTTAAAATAGCATATTTTTACTATTGCCATTGATGTCGTTCCCCTTTTCTACAAGCAGGTGGATTGTTAGTGAATTTTGGAGCCTAGAATGCAGTTACTGAGATTCCACTATCGTTTGTGATAAATATCATTTGAATCTAGTTTTGGACGGTTTTTGGCAGAGCATGGCCTAGTTGAACTAAGAAAGACATTACAAAATTACATTTATATATGTATAAGTAGTATAGACGCTTCCAAATTACTGACTCGACTACAGTATATTATGGTCTCTGTCAGCAAAGCACTTGTATCTATTCCAAGGTCTAATCCTTTGTCTGAGTAGTTTCTTAATCCCACAGTGACACATGCTTTATCAATGCATGGGCCAATTCACGTTCCGAGTGTTCACTTTCCCACCAGTGACGCCAGTACTAGGAAGATTACAGCTTAGTAAGCAGTTTTGTGGAAAGGCAAGTGGGAGTCACAATCTATATTTAGAAGTGTGACGCCACATAGACCGTATGAAAAAGAGGGTTTTGAGGCATATGTTACTGGACCACCAACAAAAGATTTCTTAAACACCGTTGAGTAGATCAACCGAGGAAAGAGATCAAAGGAACTACAGCCTGCTAGTTGTGGCATGATATATTGACAGAAGGGATAAAGATAGTCCTTTCTCCTGTCTTCAAATCTCTGGTCTATTTTGTACATGACAATTAATTCCTTGCATGTGTGTGCTAGTGTTGTCCTAGAAAAAAACCTTCTAACCATAATATCAATAAACAAACAAACAAGCAAGCGCTTCTCATTTCAAGTAATCATCACTTCATCATCTTCAATTTCACAGAAATCCCACAATCACTGAGGCTTTGAGGTGGTTTAGTCTCTCCTCTTTTTCGTTTATTATTATCTTGATTTTATTCTATTATTTATTATTATTTTTTAAAAAATTTTTATCATTATTTTTTTGTTCATTTTATTTTATTTTATTTTACCATTATTAATTTTTTTTGCTTGGCTTGGCTTTCATCTGGAGGTCCTCGGAACAACGATGGGAGATATAGCTGCCAACCTCCTGACGCATCTAGTGAACATGTTTCCTCCTTTTTGTTGTCGAAAAAGCCGACATTGTTGATAAAGGCTCCAAACCCTAGTGTTTTGCTTTTCCTCATCTTAATTGAGACACACGATAATGTAATGTACCGTCACAATAACGAATATGTGAAGGTTTACCCTCAGTATCTAATATGAAAATAGTTATTTGTTGAATGGGATTCTTCACAACACAGATGAACTGTTCTGGGACAAAATGTTTATCTGATGGTGTTCTTTTTTGCAATATTTGTCTTACACTGTTCCCGATCATGGTATAGTCTACAATGTCTCACACACACACACACAAACACATACACACAACCATTGACTTGTGTTTTTGTTTTGTTTTGTTTTTCTTGGTCAGTATGCATGTCACTCACAGCAACTTTCCAATTTCCCAATAAAATTAATTCCTGTGGATCTTGTACACAAACACCGTTTGCACGCTTTCCAGGGCGTAACAGTTGACTGTCTTCGCTACTCAGCAGTACATAAAAGCTCGCCCTCTTACAGTATAACGAGATACCCTGCTCCTCATATTTTTCCATGCTATAGTTTCTCAGTCTATAGGTTCCATATCAATGCTGTCAATCCTTACATGCTCTAATTTCTCTTGTTTGACGCATTTTTCACTTTACCAACAAATGTTTTCTTAACACGAATATTTTAATCGTCTGATTGGGGTCAGGCTTCCATAAAGTCTCACAGTGTCTGCACATAACCTTCCAGTCCATGGTATTTGGGGTAAATAAATGTCAACAGCCTCGCAATGCACACACCCAATAAGCTAAAAGGCCACTCTTCTCTGTGGACACACCTGGCAAGGTGTTTTACGCCAAGGTCTCATGCCGTCACACTCATACACACATAAATGAGCTAATGCTTTGTTATTCTGAAGGAGCGATTCGTCAATATCACTGAGTTAGGCTATGCTTTTAAAAATTCTTCAGATTGTGGAGGATCGTGACTTGTCTTGTCCTGAATACTTAGTATCTATTTCATATAGAGCAACGTGTCGTTCCTTGTCGTAGGTTGTTGATGTCTCACGTCATTCTTTCATCATTGTTATCACTTGCTGAATCACCAGATATGGACATAAAGGATTCCAAATGTTCTGCTGATCTTTGCGTAGGGTGTGGGGGCCAAACTGTCTATACATGTCCACAACTTCGCTGTTTGAATATGCGCTTTGTAGTTCTCTGTGCCCCCTCTCATCAGATGACGTGCTTGTGAAATAGGTGCCAATCTGACCATGACTAGAATCCCATTGAGTAATAGATGAAATTGTTGAAATATGTCAGAACACAGGCCTCTGTCATATTCACAACTTTGACCATTTCTTGTGTAGGGATTTTGTTATGTGAATCTGAAATTCAGACCAATCAGAGGGGCTGTTTCATCCATGTAACCTGCATTTTCTTTAAAGTACAGCTGAGTTTGCCCTTGATTTTTTTGCATCTTCACCAGAATTCACCACCATGTCCAGGTATGCTTTGTATGGACTCAATCGTCCACCACTCACCTGTCTGTTTTGCCAGTACACTTGAACCGCTGATGATAGACTCTACACTCAGGTTAACAAGACCAGCTTTATCTCCAGCATCCATAGCACAACCTTAATTCTTGGAAATGTGACATTTCACACATAGTTGCATCTTTTGCAAATCATCAGGTCCATATCAACATTGTCTGTTCAGAATTCCACTGAGCTCCTTTCACATTATAGAGCCAGAGGTAATTTTTCTATCCACAGCATTCTTTGTATGCCTTGACTTTCGGGTAGCTAATCAAAAATAACAAAATCCATGTTTGCTAACTCAAAACTCTCGATATCCTCCCCCCCTTCCATTCCATCCATCTTAAAACTTTGGAGGGTTAAGCAGTGGCTTAATTAAGAGAAAGGATTATTTTTATCCCTTCTGTCAATATATCACGCCACAAATAGCATGGTATAGTCCATTGGATCTATTTGCTTGGTTGATCGACTCGGAATTTAAGTGATCGTTTTGTTTGTGGTCCAGTAACAAATGCTTTGAAAGCCCCTTGTGTTACAGTCTATATGATGTCACAAAATGTAGATCGTGAACCAAACAGGGATTCCCACAAAGCTGCTGACTAAGTAAATGCCCCTATAAACCTAAATCAATAGGTGTAATCAACAGGAGCTTCCATCTACTGACACCTCTCGTTTAAGTCAGAAGTACCAAGCAGAATTTGGGGATTCAGCTTTAAAACCATCAATTACGGAATTTCCCTAACCACTCATGAAAAAAAAAAAAAAAAAAAAAATTATCGATGGCAGACTGGCCAATTGGACGGTAGTAAATTCCAAAAAGAACAAGGCTATGTATGGATGGGATTTTACTCCACAAATATTCAACGTCTTGCGTTTCTTAATCCTCATACAGGGTAAATTGTTTTGTTTATAAATTACACCCCCTCCCTCAATATGAGTAGTGCTATCCTTATGCAATGGTAGATAAAGATCTTCCATGAATGGAAGATCATTAGGACAGTATTGTCCAGCCACGCAAATAGGGGTACAATGTCAAAGCTTTCCCACTGGGAGAGAGGAAAGATTTCTTGCAGTTAGCCAGCGATTGGGATACTTTGTTCATTGATGTGGCTAACTAAGAAACGCTTGTTCAAGAATTGGTTGACTGGTCCTATTATGTGATGAACATCCGTTATAAGCATTTTACATGTTATTGAAACCGTTTAACATGCTAATGAAATCATGTTTCTTTATAATTGAACATGTTCGCGAGAAGTTAGAATAGGCCTAAGAATAAAAGTATGTAATGGTAGATAAAGATCTTCCATGAATGGAAGATCATTAGGACAGTATTGTCCAGCCACGCAAATAGGGGTACAATGTCAAAGCTTTCCCACTGGGAGAGAGGAAAGATTTCTTGCAGTTAGCCAGCGATTGGGATACTTTGTTCATTGATGTGGCTAACTAAGAAACGCTTGTTCAAGAATTGGTTGACTGGTCCTATTATGTGATGAACATCCGTTATAAGCATTTTACATGTTATTGAAACCGTTTAACATGCTAATGAAATCATGTTTCTTTATAATTGAACATGTTCGCGAGAAGTTAGAATAGGCCTAAGAATAAAAGTATGTAATGGTAGATAAAGATCTTCCATGAATGGAAGATCATTAGGACAGTATTGTCCAGCCACGCAAATAGGGGTACAATGTCAAAGCTTTCCCACTGGGAGAGAGGAAAGATTTCTTGCAGTTAGCCAGCGATTGGGATACTTTGTTCATTGATGTGGCTAACTAAGAAACGCTTGTTCAAGAATTGGTTGACTGGTCCTATTATGTGATGAACATCCGTTATAAGCATTTTACATGTTATTGAAACCGTTTAACATGCTAATGAAATCATGTTTCTTTATAATTGAACATGTTCGCGAGAAGTTAGAATAGGCCTAAGAATAAAAGTATGTCCAAGGTTACAGGGTAAAATAACATTGAGGCTTGTGTGGGATGTACAAAGGTTATAAAGTCAAATTACAATCCTATGTTGCCATAAACACATACCCATTTATTTATTTATTTGTTTGTTCGTTCGTTCGTTCGTTCGTTCGTTTATTTATTTAATTATTTATTCATTCATTCATTTATTTATTTATTTACTCACTTAACTTTTTACTTATTTATTTATTTATTTATTTACTTACTTGCTTACTTACTTACTTTATTTTTTTTTATTTATATATTTAGTAATTTGTTTATTTATATTTATTTATTTATTTATTTATTTATTTATTTATTTATTTATTTATTTATTTATTTATTAACCAAAACCACCACAAGTATTTGCATTGTACAAGTCATGGGTTAAACTGAGAAAGCTGACTGACTTCAAAAATATGATTTTACGTTGGAGTGCAACCCTGGATATGACCAATCAGTATCAGAATATTAATACATAGACAGCCTCCCTTCTCCCATTCTGTTTTGTACATGCAAGTTATTTTAGTTCGTTATTGGAATATATTACCCCAGAAATGTTCAGCTTTTCTTCAAACTTCAATTCATCATGTCCCATATGAGGGGTAAATTTATAAAATCCTATGCATTTGTGCACATTACGTCAGATTTAGATGCACTGCTAGAAAGTGCCCACATTGCAGCATACTTCTCACAGACACTTATCATGACTTAAAGTCAAAAGAAGAGTTGGAAAACAAGGTTATGTCATCTGCACATGCAACGGCTTGTAATCCGTGTCCTGAAAAACTTACACCCAAACCACTCTTTTCCAATTTTATTAACCGGAACAATAAAATTGACCAGAAAGTCAGAAGGTACAATTGATGTAGAGATCATTACGAATAGAGGCTAAATGCTGGCACAATATGTCCTACACCACATATTTCAGGTGTTCTGAAGTAATATTGTTGCACTCAGGCACACCATTCACATCTGACGATACAAGGAGCTTCAAAATAGTTTCTTTCGTAACCACAAACAGTCACCCACATTGCTCATAAACTCAGTAAAGGAGGCTTCTACTTGGTCCGTGATGTGTAGTTTGTCAGACAAATTTTCTAGATTAACATCTACCATAAGGTTAGAGTACCAAGAAGCACAACTTTTTACTTTCACAGAGGGGATGCATTTACTACGTGGTTATCTGTTTATTGCATTTTAGAAACCAGTTCATTTTCTATCACTGTGAAAACAATTTAACACATTCCACTTATTTTTAGCCTTTTGTTGTATTACATCTGCATCTGCGTCTGAAGCATTTTTTCATATATTTTCACGTTTCAAATATTACACCTTCTTTTGGTTTACCACCAAAGATACATCCTCAACAACATGTATAATAATTGTATTGCATGTAAAAAGAACATCCCAAGAGCCCACTTAGCCTGTAAACAGGCATATTAACAATTTTAATACAAAAGATGGATAACATATACATAAAAAAGGGTGAAAATAGATTTGTAGGTACCAGGCTACTGGGAGCATTCCCGGGTACACCTGACCATATGAAACATACACAAAGTAAACCAATGTAAAATTAATAGAAAAAGGCAAGACCTACAGAGAGCTAGGTACAGTATTCAGTAGCAAATTTTCAAGACCGACAATAACCGTTAGTTATAAGTAAAATACACTAAAAAATTCGGTGTTGCTCGCGACCTGCCATATAAGAGTAAGAATATAATACATGTATAATGTGCGTAAAAGTATCAATCAGTAATTAATTTGAGGAAAGTTATCATAGCAAATTTTCAAGACCGACAATAACCGTTAGTTGTATGTAATATACACTAAAAATCTGGTGTTGCTCGCGACCTGCCACATAAGAGTAAGAATATTATACATGTATTATGTGCGTAAAAGTATCAATCAGTAATCACAACAGGCGAAAATAGAACAATATGAAGCAGGTGTGAACTGGAAGGTTGAGATGTAAAAAAAACCTGTTCATATAGCATTTGACAACATTAAACTGCATTGAAAGACAATCATTTTCATCATGGGATATTACAATTCTGACGTGATCATAGGGGAACCGACGAATGTCCAATCCCATCTAACCTGGTAATAATCTGACAGAAATGCAAGAAGACTCCCATAGACCTAATATGATTTGTAGTCAGCAAGTGACCAACGGCCGGTTCAAGTGTGAGATTAAAAAAGCAAGCACATGAGAGGAAACTCACGGTTCGTATCTGACTGATTTTAAGATTATATGATTGTCCGTAGGTTAATATCCACTAGCTTTCAGGATCATATTTAACCAGAGCTTTCTCCAGAAGTTGGCTGACCTACTCTTTTTGGGACTTACCAATATCATTCAACTGCGAGTTCACGCATAACTGCTTGGCTGGATTAATTTTGAGATCTTCAGCGTTTTAGGTGACAATTTTCACCCTTTGGCAACCCAACTCCTAAAGTGTTTGTAAGGCTACATTGCTCTGGTTCGTCCATGTTGGATTCCAGTACTTTTACAAGCTTCTCAAGATTAGCATTTTTACTACATAAAACTTAGTTTTTATTTTCAAGCTCGTCACTACAATCGTTTCATCAAAAATCATACTGAGTAAAGCTTGCACGCCTATATTATTAAACATACAATCCCAAAGTCACCCCTCAGTTTCACAGCACATGGATATCATACGCCTTATTCAAAAGTCGCTGTCTTATTTGGAACACTGCTGACCTCTGGTGACAGAAACCAGAATGAGGCTGTGGTGGACACCAATTCAATCCCCCATTCACTTACATGTTAAATTTGCATACTTTTCTTGCTGATAAATATTATTGAAAACAGTTTGCCACTACAACATCAGGCAAAAAATCTTCAGTGTTTTGCTTACTCCTGATTACCGCTGTTATATATCTAACTGTAATATCAATACCCTGTATAGTGGACCCAAAGCCAGAATAACTGAGTTGACTCTCTATACATTACAGAAATTTTCAGCAACAACAGTTGAATAACATGTGGGTTTTAAGGGCTATATAACTGCCTGCCATAGGCATATTTATTTTAAAGCTCATTTGACTTGTTAATGGAGCATGATCAGGGCAGACTTAATTTTCTAATTAGGATTTAAACAATTCTGATGAAACGTGAGTATTGGACCATATATATATATATATATATATATATATATATATTGATGTCCTAGGTGGTACGAATTACATACCCAAATGAGTGACCGATTCTGCAATATGAATTCAACAGACATTGTTCTGTAATAAAATGATACAAAACAATGGGGAGTTGATTTGGTTTTCACCTCCGACTCACTCTGGTTTCTGCCTCCAGTGGGTAGTGGTGTTCTAAATATGGCAGGGACTTTAGAAAAGGGTGTATTAGCGCTTGCCACGCCGTGTAGCATGTACGCACTTGTTGAAAATTAAGGTCGTTACGCCTTTCCCTGTCACCCTATCTCGTTTTCACAAGCAAATGGGATACCTGATTAAGTGTAGAAACCCACAATGAAAACAAGCTTTTGTTACCTTTCTGAACGATTTTCTTGGACAGCATGAACTGGCCAACAGGTGTCAAATGGAATGGAACTGAATATAATGCCCCAGTTTGTTTCCACTTCAGTTATACACTGGCGGGTGGTTTAACTTGGATAAGCTATCAAACTAGAAAAAGAGTACATACTGGTTCAGGGGTAAGTCAAATTGCTCTTATCTGAACCTGTACTATACCAATTTAGTAATTATGGCTCGTTTGACAGGTATTCTTCTTTCATAATGAAGCTCTGCATTAAGCAAAACGTCACGTATTTAGCTAATTCATCATTTGCCACATTCACATTGATCCATTATTATGTGGGTTGTCTTTGCTAAATATTTAGACAAAGGGCCGCTACTCAGAGAGACATGTACGGGTAATAGGCTCCAAAACATGTTCTGAGTAGTTACCCGCTGAAGACCCTTTAATTGATTTGGGCTAATACAGACTATGTCCACAAATTTGCATTGGAACGTGTGCAATATGGACAGTAGTACTTGCATATGTATATAGGTTGGACAGGGACAGGTTAGCTTATGGAAAGTCAAGAGTTCGGACTGCGGAATAGGGTAATGACTACTAGGAAGTGGACAAAACGACACAAGTACAAATGAAAATAATATGTTCAGCTGAGCACAGCATATCATAGCATGACGGGTGTGGACTACATGCCCAGCAAAATGTTGATGATTATTATTAAACTTTGTCGCTAATATACTCCTTGAATCATGCCATGTGGTAATGCCGATCCTTCGGATGATTCCAAAACTGGTATCTTTGATCATTCAGACAAGACATTTTGTCACCTGATACCCATAGTTTTCTTTTAATTTTATATCATGACGCTGCTTAAACAAAGTGTTGGTAAATCAAAGCACCCTTCAAGTCATGGTACAGAAACTCCACCCAAAACTATTCATAGCATGCTCGTCACTTGCAAAAACGAAAACACCTGCTAGATGACTTCTACTCTTGGTGGATCAAGGTCAGGTTATGTTATCCATCCATGTCCCAAGCGCTGTCTACCTTTCAAATACTTATATAGAGAGTAAACCGGGGGCGCTGCAAGCGCCTGTGGTTTGGTTAAAACATATTTTATTCAGGGAATTACAATTGGGGAGGAGCGCAGAGTCCTTTATATATCCCCTTTAGTACAAAAAGACAAATTCACAGCATAGACGTCACAGCGCATCTTCTGTACAGGCACCCACGGAGTCCAGCACGGGCGACGGCAACGGCGAGCGCAACGCTGCAGGTCTTGGTCCAGTAACCTAGGCCTAATGCATTTACATGTTAAAATAGTGACATTCACTGGGTTATTTCTCCTACTCGAAACGTAAAACCACAACTTCCTTTGCATTATACTTCAAGTTTGTATCGATAGCAGCAAGTTAAAATCAAGAAAATGGGGGGGGGGGGGGCGGTCAGGTGATCAGATTTTTTTACAGGTGCGTTTGTGTACCTTACATCCATGATTGACGGTTCCGCGCCAAAAATGTCTCCAAAAATGCACAAAGTTATCAAATTATCTAAAACATTTCTAGAGTAACAGTACCTTTCTAAAACTCACAGTTGATAAGTACATTCCTGTCCAAAAATTTTTATGTCACTTAATTTGGGATGCTCTGCCCCTGTGATATGAAAATCCAATAGACACAGCAACACTATTCAGTACACGATCAAAAGTTGAGGATCAGTTGACCCGACCTTGAGGGGTCACTGGTCCAAGACCTGCACGCAGCCGAGCAGTCAGCAGCACTGGTGGAGTCCAGTGGAACTCGATGAGAAGTGTGGCAGACGCGAAGTAGCGAAAAGGTGGACACTGCGAACACGAATGAAGCACAGCTATTGGGACCGACAAGAAATACCAGCTGGTTCGAAAATTTCGAAAGTTCTAACTACTTTCATAAATTCTATGTCGAAAATGGCTAGGCAGCTGAAGTATTACTAAGTTGTCAGTTCAACATAGAAGTGTTTACTTTTTTCTGTAAATTATTATGGTGATAAGAATGTAGCAAAATTATTGTTTTGAAGGTTACAGTCGATATCACCAAAAAAAATTGTATTCACGGAGTAATGCACAATCAGGATCAAGAGACAAGCTGCAAGCGCCTATGGTGGAGATTCACAGGTAGTTAAGAAATATATGGGCGCCCATGAACTGGTGTTTCCTGAAACAGCCTCAGGCGTCGAGACGCTTTCTTTGTTTGACATATTTTAATCGTGGCACGGAGTGTACGAAGCAAACAATAACACTGAGCCACAATGCCGTGAAGTGTGTTTAAAATAAATTTGAATCGTCCTAATACTTGCGATTTTAGGCCGGCATCATACGCATCGCTTTTCAAATGATATCCTGTGCGTAAAGACCAATAATATCTCCTGAAAATAGACAGCTTATCGCGGAGCAAGTACACCAATATTATTTCAGACGCACATGCTAACTGAGACGTACATAGTCTACGGCAAAAAAGAGCACTCGCTGTTACACGTACGGCTTGTGTATGGCAAGCTCATAGGGCCCTAACACATAGGTCTTGTGAATAGACCAGACTCTACAATATGTATACGAGGATCGGCTACGCGTACTTCTGTCAACCAATCAGATTATTTTCTCCACTACGCGTTGCCAAGAAAATGTTCTCCCACTGATGCCGACGCTCTACGACCCGCTGTGGAGAATCTTACAACTCTTTGTAGCACAGCCAAACTGCCCAAGCACGGATAATCTTGCAAACTGTATTCATTCTGTTCTGCCACGCCTAATCGAGCAATGAAGATGTACGCATACGACTTATTTATACAAACAGGAGCAACAGTGCTACATCTTCCGTGTGGTTCTGAAACAAAACAAGTAATACAATCCAATTTCTTCTAGCACCATAGCCAATGTAGTCACTGCCATCTCTAAACATACACATAAATTAACCAATCAATACCATCACGTTCTTTTCCAAATGTTTTAATCAGGGCTGAGTAGCTTGGTACACTCTTACAAGATTTGACACAGAAAATACAACTTGGTGCCAAACATGTCCTTGTTATTGAAAATAAAGAAATCTCTTTACATGTTAAGAAATTGAACTTTGACTGCTTAAATTAAAAACTTCAATTTACCTGTTTTTTGGAGAACAACAAAACAAAAACAAAACAAAACAACAACACCCTCCCCCCCCCCTCCAAAAAAAAAAAACTTGTAGCAGCAAAATAGTATTTTGTATTTTGGATGACGGTTCTACTTCAAAATTTAAATGATGTTTAAACCAAAGATAAACTTTTAATTTCAAATTGTAAAATTGTAAGATACAGGTATGAACAGCGTTATGTAATCTTTTACATGATACTACAAGGTAAATCTGATTTTTATAAATTAAAATGCTATTTTAAATTTTATGCAAAATTAGAGAATTTAGACAAAGTTGAATTACATGAATGACGACACTAAAATGTAGTACTCTGTTGCAGAATCAAACTTGTTTTCCTTCAGAAAATAATGGACTTTTTTGGTTACAAGATGGTAACCGCGGACAGAAATTAAACATTTATTAATGAGAATCATAAAGTTTACCACGCCCTTAAACAGCCAAATGAATTCATAAACGGGTCATCAGCCAGAGTCATCATGCATGCTTCCTAGCCTTGTGTCATCGGATGAAGTACTTCGGGAGATGAGGACTTACTGTGATCACCTTCAAATTTTCATTTCATGCCATTGTGGCCTCGTGTGTACAATATACATAATCAAGTGTACAAATAAATTAAATGATAAAATGGGACACTTGTATGTATACTAATCATGAATGCTAAAGCTGGCCTCAACAGAAGGCAAAGTTGGGTCTCCTCTTTGAACTGGTCTTTGAGCCCCCGAATAACACCCCGACCTCATGAGTGGCCGCCAGGAAAAGAGTAAAAAAACACACACGTGCGAAAACGGATGAGAGTCAAGGTGACTAGGGCTGTGTACATATCAGAAAAGACTTGCGTTTTAAAATAATATGTAAGTGTTGACTCACCTGAATGGAAAGTCTACTTTGCGATCATCTGCGACATTATTTTTGCTGAAAAACTGGACACACCAATATTATTCCCCCTACATCTGATCTCAAATACGCGTCAACGCATTTTCATAGACTACTAGGAAGTGGTTCTGGGCAAAAAGACACAAATACAATAGTACGATTATACCTTTACCACAAACCTGATGCCCATAAATGTTGCATAGTTTTATTTAATTTGAAGCTTTACTCGCAATACAGTAATAAAAGTTTCACTTCTCGGAAATTCATATCGAGTAAAATGTAAGCCCATGCTTGTGCACTTATTTTTATATCACTTTATAGATGGGGCAAATAAACTTTTCATAAATAACATCAAACTCGCATCATTTACCTCCAGGATACATTATTACAGCACATAACAATTTGTATATGATGGATATGTTGAGCGGTACGGGACTCGAGCGACACACTTTGGTTCCTATGGAGATGGGTGCAATTCCTCCTGGTGTTACGCGCCAATGCCTGAGGCGTGAAATCATGGCGTCTGATCGTTTAATTAGCCTTATCATTTCATATTTAAATTCCTACATGAGGCAGATGGTCATACACCTGGAGCAGTTACGGGCTAGGTCTACGATACTGGTATCATTCAAGGGGAGTACGATGTTCAAATACCATTTTCATATTTCACCAAAAGTGCAAGCTATGACGTACACGTTGAGAGTGAATGTTACAAAGACACAGAGCTGCCTGATGGTGTAAACACCTGGCTGCACTGGCGCCGCCTTCAATGTCTTTCAATGTAAGTTTTAACGATTTTCTCTTACTCTGAAAATCCTAGTTGTAGTAACCTTAACGTGCAAAGCAGGTTTAATGCAGACGTTTCAACGAGAAACAGATTGGCCTAATGTGTAAAATTGGTGTGAACCTCCTCTTTTTGCAGATTCTTTTAAATATTTTTTTTACAATTTTTTTAAACTGCAAACTCATCATCTGTCACAGATTTTCGTGTGTACATCACTGTTTGCACCGCGTCAAAATGCACAGCTATCTCACATGTTTATTTAGATATTGCAGCTCCATATTTGTTGCTCATTCGCTGCATTGCTTTTATATGTTCGTCATTCTGGCATGCCTTTATATGTCATGTATTATTTGGCCAAGAGAGGACGACCTGAAGAATGTGGTTTGTGTTATCGCGAAAAGCAAATAGAAAAACAAACACAAATATTGATTTAAATCTTGGCATAAAACATAGAATATAACTGGACAAAGTTTCACGTGGACTGGCAGCTTTACAATTTGTATGAAACAGCCACAGTTAATCGCGAATCACAAGCTCTTATGAAGCAATTCTGCACTTATCAACGTTTCTTGGACAATCCTTGCCAACGTCACGCCAATATTGGACCAACCTTTGTTGCTAGCCAGGATTCAGGGATCCCTGGGAGATTAGCTTTGTCCCACTAAAGGGTTGGGGCAAGTATGGCCTAATAATACACAAATACGACAGGCGCAAATATGTGCCAGTCATTTGCTTAGATGTAACTGTAGTTCCTGTTTGTTAGAGTCCGCAGAAGGTAACAGAAAGGAAAAAATGTATTGTGTTCTTTTGTGTTGCGTTATTGCTTAAAACCCATGGTACATTTATGGAGGTTATAGATTAGAAAGCAAAGACACTTGCTGTGAAAATGTCTCTTTTACACGTTTATAGTTGTCTTCAACTTTTTCATCAATAATGGGCATGCGATTGATTCTACAATTTTCATTTCATATGTCACCCTACATTTTACATAGTATTGACCTCTCTAAATGTAAATAATATTAATAACAGTAATAATAATAACAATGATAATAATAACAATAATAATAATAATAATAATAATAATAATAATAACAACAACAATAATAATAATAATAATAATAATAATAATAATAATAATAATAATAATAATAATAATAATAATCATAATAGTGGTAATAATAAATACTACTACAACCACTACTACTACTACTACTACAACTAATAATAATAATAGTAATAATAATAATAATAATAATAATAATAATAATAATAATAATAATAATAATAATAATAATAACAGAATCGGTTATTTTATTTCTGGTAATAGCATCTTGATATTCCAACAGTTTGCGAAAGATTTCCATTTACCTTCGGTACAACAAAGACACAGAAAAAGTTATTCTGGTATTATAATTAGCTGTATCAGATAAAAATGTCAGTTGGTCACATATATTGGTCTTTTCGAATGCTAGACCACGTATAGCCTTAACATATGGAAGTCTGCATGAAAATAGTGACGGGCTTCTGAAGACTGACAACCAAGACTCTTAATCACACAGAAGCCCCTGTCGTTACTAGGGTACAGAAAATAGCAAAGCGACAATCAATTGAGTGCGATCGGCTAATAGCCATGTCATGTCACTGGCCAAAAGTTTAAGAAACGGGAGCTACACGCGCCATTTTCTAATCAAATGTGACCCTGGATGTACGCGACGTAAAATGTATGAGTGACCGATGTTGCAGTATTCTGTTGTCTTAATTTTAACAGCTTGATCACGTGTAAAATTTACTATAGATGTAAAATGTTAGCGTTAAACTTTAACATATAAGTTGGCATAGGGACAACCTGTAACTTACAAAAATACCATTACCTACAAATCTTGCATTTGTTCTTGATTTCGGCTGAATATACGAGATCCATTTCGGCAAGATATCACGAACAGTGTCCAACATAAACGAGTCTCACCATGGGCATGATGAATATCGTCTATCATCGGAGCCTTATTCCAGTGATTACAAGGCAATCACAGACCTATGTTTTTCTTTTTTCTTACTTCTTGGTGTCTGCGTGCGTGAGTGTTTTCAGATTAGTTTACCACCCAATTGTGCTTTGACAGCATGCCCACCTGCAAGTTGATAGCCTGAGTACAAACTCAACACTGCTGGTGACAGGGGTGTAAAATATAGACACTCACAGCCTACACGTTTATCAAAGTAGATAAGACTAGAAAAGAAGATTCGCTTGAGAGGAAATCTGTCTGCGTGCCTTCAAAAGGAGAACAGTTTGAAATTACAATGGGTCAACATAATAAAAATTCTATTAGCATAATTTGTATGAATTAAAATGCAACAACTTTGGCTATTGGTTCATTGGCTGGGGCCATCTAATGAGCTGACGTTTGAATGACACTACTATCAACAGTAGTTTTGAAGCTATTCAAGATTTTAATGTGAGTGTATTTGCCTAATTTGCATACATTAAAAGCCTACAACTTGGTTTATGGTTCGTTGGATGCGGTTATGTCACAAACCTACAAATTGAGGTTTCAGTGGTACATCTGTGTATAACACTTTTTAAGCTATTCAAGATTTATGTATGGGTATTCACCTCACCATTATCTACAGTACTTTTGAAGCTATTCAAGATTTATGTGTGGGTATTCACCTTAACACTATCTACAGTACTTTTGAAGCTATTCAAGATTTATGTGTGGGTATTCACCTCACCACTATCTACAGTACTTTTGAAGCTATTCAAGATTTTAATTTGGGTGTATTTGCCTATTTACATAATTTAAAAGCTTTAACTTGGTTTATGATTTGTTGGATGCCGTCATGTCACAAACCTACAAATTGAAGTTTCGATGGTACGTCTATCTATAATACTATTGAAGTTATTCAAAATTACATTGGTGTATTTGCCTTATTTGCAGACATTAAAATCTTACAGCTTTAGCTCAGGCTTCCATGGATGCACCTATGTCACAAACATAAAGAGAGAAGTAGAAATAGCACCTTTATTTGTAATAATTTTGAAGTTATTCAAGATTTAAATTTTGTGTATTAACCTAATTTGCATAAATTCAAATTCCACAACTTTGGTTCATGGTTCATTATATACGGCTACGTCACAAACCTGGAAGATGAAGTTGGAATGGCACCTTTGCCTGAATTCTTTAACATGAAAGAAAACTTCAAGTCCTTAAGTGTAACTTAGGTGGATATGGCCTAGAAACTTTCAGAATTTGAGAGTACTAATGGAATACACCACCTGCCGACCAAGGGGTACAAACAATGGAGGATTCCTGTAACTATGTGGATGAAGGGCCTCAAGTTCCCAGAGCTAGGGCTGATCTGACATAGGCTTCTCGACATACAACCCTGTTTCTACAGAGATACAACTGTCAGGCGTGCAGACAATTTTACACCGAGTGCGAAAACTGCGCCTTTACCATAAACTTTGACTAGTTATTCATTCCATGCGTTTATCTCTTAGCATATGTAAATTATGGGGGATTTCTCAACTGTTTGGGAAAAATACATAGTGTTGTTGAAACATGTAATACTACTTATAAAATCATTATGGGTGATGTGATCGCTAAACCTGGCTCTTTCTTTGGTGATGACCTGAATGGTTTCTGTGATGATAATGAGTACTCTATCAGCGATTTTTTTAAAACGCATTGACTCTGACACTTTAACATATGTCAGCACAGCCCATGGTATGACTTCCTGGCTTGGCCGCTGCGTTACGATTGAAAATATCAATACTCATCTGTTAACACTGTGATACAAGGTGCTGCTGAAGTACGTGGAAACATCTTGCGGACTTTTATATGTTCACTTTTTAAAAAATTTTGATTGTACGACATCTTTACCAACACACATTTTTAACACTCATTTTTAATGTGCCCTACGTATTTTCTACTCAGGACCGATTTTAAATGTTGTAAATAAGTTATATTATATTATCTCATATATATATATATATATATATATATATATATATATATATATATATATATATATATATATATATATATATATATATATATATATATATTTCATCAGACAGATAACTGTAGCATGATTTTGCGGTGTGGGGTGGCTGTACAGCATTAGATGCAGACAACTTAGAAAGTGTGCACTAAAATTCTGCTTGCGCCCTATCTGGTGCGACGCAAGGCACCAGCAATATGAAGAAATGTTTTTTAAATGAAATCATCTGATATGTTTCATGTATATATATATATATATATATATATATATATATATATATATATATATATATATATATATATATATATATATATATATGTACGTATGTATGTATGTATGTATGTATGTATGTATGTATGTATGTATGTGTGTGTGTGTGTGTGTGTGTGTGTGTGTACACACCTGAAACAAGTGATCAAAAGGAACGTACACTCGGACATGTGCATGTTTGGAACGTAAGATGGTATGAAGTGCTTTGATATTCTGATGTGTAAATACATTCAAGAGTCACGCAAACTTCAAAAAAGAATGCTGACAAAAAGATTAAAAATTATATCGCAGATGAGGAGGCCACACGAATATAGTGAAAAATTATAAACAGAAAATGTATAAACGTGAACATAAGTTCCACGGACAGTGGAAGTCTGACTCGCAATCCATGTAAAATATATGGGTCCATTTTTTTTAATCATGCAACTTTATATAAAACTTGATACTAGCAGAAACATTAAAATACGAAAAAGGACAAAATTCGAGGTCGCAAATATTGTGAAAGGAAGAACTGAAAAACAACTCTAAACAGAAATATGTCAGATGACATGAAATTGAGAAGGAACCTATATTTACATGTAATTTTCATAGAAATATTATGTGCTGCATGGCTGTTGAATCTGTGTGAGTAACTGAAAGAATTGAAGATAGCTCATGGTGGCCACATCCAGTTCTGAAAAAACAATTACCCTGTCGCCTTATTACGTCACAGCGTTTTTGCCGCAATGCATCTTTGGGGATCGTCAGGGACAAAGTCAGCCAGCAGTTCAGACTGACAGTGGAGTAGTACGTTAGATGCAGTGTTGACTCTTGCCGATGTGATGCACGCATGTTCAAGTTCAGATCTGAGCAAGTTAGGAAATGCCGAACGTTAAATGCTGCGTGGGGAGGTGCACAAGTTTTGAGAGGAAGGCACCTGGGCTGCCGTGGTGCAGGACAACCACACCGCTACTTGCAAACAGATAAATGATAAGGTCACAGAACAGTATAGAGAGAAACACCACGACCTCCCCTCCAGGCATGATTAAATATCTCTGGGACCCTTCAGCTGGTCTTCAACCCTGTAGGAGGCTACGATGTCGGGCAACCACACCGTCCTTCGCAAATAGGTAAAGATAAAGCAGCGGTATTGAGAAAAACACTGCAGCCTCCCCAGGAAAGGAAGATTGAACCCCCAAAAGCGTAGCTATCGTTATAGCTCTTCCTTAGAGTTGTCTCCTACTATAGTACGGTAGTTTTGCACCGGGGACGCTGTTTACATCTATTATTATTAGGACTCTGCCATACTGCGAACACAACCGTGTTCTTCTATACAGCGCTGCTTTGACCTCGTCCCCGGTGATTCCCCAAGATGCACTGCGTTAAATGCGCTGTGACGTAATAGGTGTTCAAGGTAATTAGTTGAGTTAACAATATCAAAGTTTTCTGAAGAAATGAGTGTGTGTGTGAGAGGGTTAAAATACCAATGCATGTACTTTATTTATTAAAATATTCCGAATCAGTTTTATCTTTTGGTAACGTGTACAATTCTTTTTAATAATAGGGTTTTAGTGTCAGTTATGAGACTGCAATACGGTCTATGCATAAGTTCACCAAGCAAAAATACCCTGGCAGTTGTCCCATTACGAAAGCGAGGCAGTGCTGGCTGATTTTTTGCTACCAGATGGCGCGCTGTGCACCTTCTAAAAGTGGTCACGATAATGCATGATGGCGGACACTTATCTTGTTCATGTCAACATGAACAGAAAAGCAGGAAATGGACCAAATACAGGAGGTGTGTATAAGTTTACCATTGTAGATCGTTGGCAGAGAGAGTACGGAAAGCATTGATAGTTACAACGTTGAATGACAAGGCGAATTATCATGGTAAACCACCACTGACTGTTGTGTAGTAGGCTGTAATGTTGATGCCAGGAAGAAACGTCAAACTGACAAATATCAAAAATAAAATTGCCGCTTTATTCCTTCCGTCAACTGATATTCCCTTGTCTTTCAAATACTTTTTCAGCCACCCTAGATTCTGGGTTTTTTTTTCAAATCATGGTCTGTGTTTCACTCCTCGTTACTTGCTGTATTCATTAGCGCTGTAGCCTGTGCGGTAAGACTGAGTGGCGAGCAAATTACCCAGAAACCTGTGGGCCTGTCTCTGACATCGGAATCTCCGCTGGGGTTTCCCCGCTTGGTGAACTTACGCATAGACTGTATTAGTACGAATGGGTTCACGTCCTGTCATCAATTTAATTGGGCTTTGAGGGGAGTCATGGTACGGTCCTGATATGTGTATATACACACTTAAGAAGTCACTAACTATAATGAGACTTGAGGTAGCGCTGTACTTGCAATAATTATTAGATGCCAGAAAAGCATTTGACAGTGTTAACCACTGGCCTCTGATATAAATTTCTCGCGAGAGATGTGCCATCGATACGGATAAATTCCTCGTGATCTTGTTTCAAACTCAATTGTTTTGTTTACAGTAGGGCCATAGTAAGTGACATTATTAACAGTTTGGAATAATGCATAAAGGCGGAAGCATTTCGTCCATGTTATGTAATGTATATATTGATGATTCGTACCATGATCTTGTAAATACTGGCTGTACAATTGGTGGTATATGTTTCAAGACCTTCAGCTATGCAGATAATGTGGTGCTGATGAGCTTTTCTGTGAAAGGTTTCAGAAAGCTGTTACCGAAGTGCGAAAGTTCTTCAGTTGAACACAATACAGTGTAAAACAGCCACATGACTCAGGCCTTGAAACTCTATGGCTCAAACTAAGATAAACTAACACCAAACTTATCTATTTATGTGCTCTTTATTGACCGCCGGACACTTTGCAGAATGACTGTTTACGTGATCTTGAGTCACAATTGGACGGTTTCCCACTGGGATCTGAAATTATTTAAGTTTCAAACAGTGTGTTCAAGGCTCTGCACGTTAGTCTAGTTAGCCTTCGAAATTTCTTACAGTTCATACATGGCATTACTAGGAAGACAGTACATTCTGCATCGATTATTGACCTTGCTTTCTCAAATAAACCACACATGATTAGTTGCTCTGGTATTATCAACTTTGGACTCAGTGACCATAGCATGATTTATATCACTCGCAAAGGGTGTAGACCCAAAGGTAAGGCCAAATCATCTGAGCTAGAACCTACAGACATTTTAATCTTACAGACATCCATGCAGACCTAAATAATAATGACTGGTCACAAGTGATAAACGCTCAGTGCCTCAAGTAGCCTGGACCATATTTTATTACATTATTCTACTAATATGTGACAAACATGCTCCTTTTGTAAATATTCAGGTTAGAGACCGTGAACCTCCTTGGGTCACGGATGAATTACACCTTCTTACCAATGATCTTGACTGCTAGAGAGCTAAGGCAGAGAACTCTGATGACCGGCAGGACTGGGCTAAAGCAAGAAAACTACGAAATACTGTCAATAATTTGACTACTAAACTGAAGTAGGACTTTGTTTCATACTCAATACAAAATAACATAAATGACCCCAAAAAGTTATGGAAATCCCTCAAAAGTATTGTACCCTCTAAAATCAGTGATGGCCCTTCTAAAATTACAAAGGAAAACAAGGAGATCTCCGATGCTGTTGACATAGACAATTCTTTCAATGAGCTTTTCGCCAGCATTAGAGATACCTTTGCTAGTAAAATCCCCCCTCATGTTTCCACACCCTCTGAACTCAAAGTAAATACCGACTTCAAATTTTTACCTATTACGTCTGACACTCTTCTTCTGCAGTTTAGAAGTCTACCTAATGGAAAATCCACTGGTCTGAGTACCCATCCTCTTAAAGATGGAGTATCTAAATTTATTATACCAATGACACACATATGTAACTGTTCCTTACGTACTGACAACATGCCAGCGGAGTGGAAAACCGCAAAGGTTACTCCTATCTACAAAGACGGGTCTAAGGATGATGTCAGGTATCGTCCCATATCTGTTCTTCCTGTAAAAATGAAAGTCTTAGAAAGACTGGTGCATCATCAGTTTTATGACTTCCTCACTGCTCATAACCTTATCACTTCCGATCAATCAGGCTTTCACAAGCAGCATTCCACTGCCTCTGCCTTAACTCATTTTACTGATCAAATCCTTCAAGAAATTGATGCTGGTAAGAGCTGTGGCGTCCTATTCCTTGACTTAAAAAAAGCATTCGACACTGTTAACCATGACATCCTCTTACAAAGCCTAAAATTTATGGTGTTGATGCAACAGAACTTTTGTGGTTTCGATCCTACCTTTCCGATAGATATCAGTGTACAACCATTAATGGATCCCTGTCGGATCCCAAGGTACTGAAATGTGGGGTCCCCCAGGGATCTATTCTATGTCCTCTTCTCTTTATTTTCTATATCAATGACCTTTCGGACTCAATAAACAACTATAATGTTATGTTATATGTGGATATTCATCTGTTTTTTATCATGTACCATCTAGGGCCTGGCGGAAGATCAGTGCTGTCACACTGAGCCAGTGACTCTGGTAAAAGAATAAATAAATCAATCAATTAATCAATATGACACTTCTAAAACAGAGTGTGTGCACTTCAATTCTTCAATTCTGTTATTCGGATACTGAACTTGTACTTATATCTGGTGCCAAGACAAAGTTTGTGGATGTTTTACATATCTTGGACATATTATCGTATCCTCATTTTCTGATGTTCTGGACATGTAAATCGAAGGTAGCGCTCTTTATATGCTAAAGCCAATATGCTAAAATGCAAATTTAGCTCATGTAGCGACGATGCCTAGATACAGTTGTTCATTTCTTATTGTACGTCCATATATATGTCCCAGCTATGGGATAAATACACCTAATGGACGATTCAAAAGTTTACTGTGTGGCCAACCACATGTTGGTAACTATTATGATCCTGTCCTTTTTTGAGCTACCTTGCAAAGTAATTTACAGCTTCATGTAGAGAGTGGTTGAGAGTTTTAATGAGTTGATGGCTTTGTTAATAGATACGGACGCCTATTGGTAGTTGCATTTTTGGGGGAAAGTTGGATCGACCACTGTACACCAATCTCATATAAATCCTCAGTTGTAATGTTGAAAGGCACTGTTTTAATATTATATAATCGTTCCCTTGTTTGAGTACTTTTATAGATAAAAAAAGTGTCCGAATTAAAGACATCTTATCTTATCTTATAAAAATCCACCCAATCTCTCCATGCCTCATATCATCGCTCTTGTTTGTCATTATGTAGCAGAGGTTCAGTTTCCACAACTGTAACACAAAGCCTTTGTCCTAAAATGATCCAGCTGAAAAGTGTACAATTAATAGATAGTATTAGGACATGGCACTTGCATCTTACATTCAGAATTGCAAACGGTTTCGCATTTAAAACAAAATATTTATGCTTTACAAACGATTGACCGTAACTTTCCAGTGTATCTAATTCAAGGTTTTTTTTTTTGTTTTGTTTTGTTATGTTTTTTTTTTTTTTTTTTTATTTTTTGATTGATTTAATTTTTTTTTTGTTTTTTGTTTTTTTTTGTTTTGTCTGTTTTGTTTGTTTGGGTTTTTTTTTCGTTTCTGTTTTGTTTTGTTTTGTTTTTTGTTTTGTTTGTTTTGTTTGTTTGTTTTTTTCGTTTTTGTTTTGTTTTGTTTTGTTTTTTTGTTTTGTTTGTTTGTTTGTTTTTTGTTTTGGTTTGGTTTTTTTGTTGTAATTTTTTGGTTTTTGCTTTTTTTGGCCTGCTGAGGTAGTGGTTTCCCTTTCTTGCCAAATATATATATTCTTCTGATGTGTTTCTGATAAATTCCGAAACACCATGAAAACCATTTAATATAATTCTCATTCAAAGCTAACAAGCAATTATACCTCGTTCGTGTGAACCACAGTTCTATGACAAGGAACTGAAACATCCCACGCTTATCATGTACCAGTGAAAAATATATGTGGGCTTGTGTACACCACAATCCCTGTGGTCACAGAACATCGTAGAGTGTTCACAAATCCTGTTTGTTGGCTGTATTCCTTTGAAATCCAGTTATTAGCCACTGTACTTGATACTGTGTTTCTTTTAGGTTCGCTTTGGTTTAAACATATTTTATTTCTCAAAGTACACGAATAAAGTTTCACAGAAATAATATGACAATTGGGAAAAAGGGCTGAGCCCTATCCAAATCCCTCTAACAGAGAAGAGACAGAGACAGGACATTACAAAACAAGACAAAAACACACTTGAGGATGACAGTCACAAGACCAGGACAGATAGAAGGGCTCATAGCCTTAAGTCTACATTGTAATACTGCCGTTTGTGTACATGTATAAATGAACTCAAACACTAATGACCTTGCTTAGCCTATCCCTGGTG
The DNA here is from genome assembly GCA_964020975.1 of Hermodice carunculata. Taxonomy (NCBI): domain Eukaryota; kingdom Metazoa; phylum Annelida; class Polychaeta; order Eunicida; family Amphinomidae; genus Hermodice; species Hermodice carunculata. The sequence continues at coordinate 568,973 of OZ026614.1, read as the reverse complement.
GTTTAAAACGTCGAGTAGCTGAAATGTAATCGTGGGTAGCAGAAAAAATTAATTCATTATCCAGCAGAGAGCATGTACAAGAACCATACAATATTGTTTGCAGAGTAAATGGGGCGAGAGAAGTGATGGCAGAATGTAATGTTGATCGTGGTACAGTATATAGAGGGCATGCGAAAAAATAATGCCATGTATCTTCAACGGATGATCCCCAGCGACACTTAGGTGTATCGAGAACACCAATTCAATGTAAAGGAGAATTTAGTTGGCTGGCACCTAGATGTAAGTGTGTGTGCTGAACCGATATAAATCTATTGCCAAAGTTATACAACTCAGGAAAGTTTATAATTCGAGGAACTGGTTGGCATATCTTAGACTTAAAGACTTGACGTGATCTGGACTGTCAAACGTCGATAGGTACTTCATTCCATAACCGAACTGCGGAAGGGAAAAAAATTTATCGAAAAGTTCAGTACGAGCCCTGAAATGAGGTAAGTTAAAATGTTGGCGTGTAGTATACGTGAAGGTATTCGGAAGTGTAGGAATTACAGAACATAAATTATCAGGAGCGAGTTTGTTTGCCAGCTTATACATAAGGATCAATTTCGAAAAATCCCTTCTCTTAGTTAATGTATGCCATCCAAGTTCCTCGTACAATTTTGCATTACTGGTACCATGCATTGCCCCAGTAACAATGCGAGCAGCATTTAATTGAACACTTTCTAATTTTGCTTCGTCCGCGGCAGTACACCCACTCCAAATAGGGCTACCATATTCAATAACTGGTCTTATAAAAGATGCATATATTGTTTCCAAAGTTAGTCTATCAAGAGTAAATTTTAGTCCCTTCATGATATTGGTCAATTTACTGGCTTTATAAACAATTTCGTTAACACGATCAGTCCACCTTAAATCAGACCGCAAAGTGACGCCGAGGTGTTTATGTTGATTAACATTCCAAAGGACATGGCCCTGGAAAATAAGAGGGGGGTGATATGGCGAGTTAATTTTCCGAGAGATAAACATTGAGTCTGTTTTTTGGGCATTGAAAGTAATAAGCCAATCATCGGCCAATTGATTGATATCAGAAAGGTCAGAGTTAATAGATGCAGCCGCCACTTCAGGGTTATCAATTACCAAGTGCAAACAGGTGTCATCGGCAAAAAGTTTAATATTGGAACGAACAATATTAACAATATCATTAACATAAATTAAAAACATGAGAGGACCAAGAACCGAACCTTGCGGCACACCTGCATCAATTGAACCCCAAGAAGAGGCTTGACCTTGGATAACAACACACTGTTGGCGATAATAAAGGTAATCTGTAAACCATTCCAGTAAGTTGCCTGAAATACCATTTTTTTCTCAACTTGTGCAGCAGACCTGCATGCCATACTTTATCAAACGCTTTGTTTATATCTAAGAAAATAATACGGACTTCTTTTTGCTGGTCGGCAGCTAGACAGAATTAATGCTAGAGGAGCAATAATTGATGAACGGTGGAGTCTCCTGGAGTAAATCCAGATTGATGAGTAGAGATGACAAGGTTGTCCCGGAAATGATTAAAAACATGTTTAAACACAATCTTTTCAAACACTTTGCCAATACAGCTAAGTAAAGAGACTGGCCTATAATTATTACATATATTCTCGGCTCCCTTCTTGTGAAGGGGGCGAACGTTGGATTTTTTCCAAAGGGCAGGGAATTTCTTTTTTCCTAAGGAGAAATTAAAAAGTTTCGTAAATGAGGAAGAAATAGCCGGTGCAGCTTCCTTGAGAAGTTTTGGACTAATTTCATCAGGTCCAGATGCCTTAGTTATGTCCAAGCTTAAAAGTGTCGCGAGAACTTCTTGTTCACTTACATTTAGGAAGTCGAGACCGGGAGTTAAAGGGTTAGCAATTTCTGGTAGAGTAGCTGAAGACGTATCTAGGTTACACTGCTGAAGAAAAAATGAATTAAAAATTTCAGCTTTCGTGTCATTATCCGATATGTGTTTATCATCATGTAAAAGATATGGAACGGTTGATGACTGGTTGCGATCAAGAAAGTATTTAACAGTGCGCCACCAGCATTTGTTTTTACGGTAAGGATTTTTTAGGTTGGCTTTAAGTTTATCATTATATTCCTGTGCTGCAGATTTCAGTCTCTCTTGATAATAATTTCGAAGTTGGCAAAAAGAGGTCCAGGCACCAGTTTCATAATTTAGACTTTTGGCTTTTTCATATTTTCGATTAACTTGACGTTTAAGTGATCTAAGTTGTGAATTATACCAAGATTGGTCAGAAGGTCTTACCTGGATTCTTTTATTAGGAATGCAGTGCTCGGCAGCTTTGAGAAATAGATCGGACCAGTGATTACAGCAAAAATCGATGTCATCTGATGTAAAACATGAGTTCCAATTGACTCCCCTTAGATAGTTTCTGAAAATATTAAAATCGGCTTTATCGTATTCCCAAACACGACGTTCATAAGCTGGTTCTTTCATACGTCGAAACAATAAATTTGCACTGACGACACAATGATCGCAGTTAAAAATAGGGGGAAGGATACGAATGTTATGAAGAAAGTGTGGTACGTTAGAAATAGTTTGGTCCAAACAAGTTTTGGAATGATCAGTTATCCGAGGGGGTTCATCAACATGTAAGGTTAGAGATTAGTCTGAGCAAAGTGCTGAAGTTTCCTGCCTGGCTGCGTGTGAAAATCAGAATTTAGATCGCCTGTCAGAACAATGTGTTGAATACCCGTACTTTTTGCAAGATCAACACTCTCTTGAAGTTTGTCCCAGAAAGAGAGCGGCGAATTGGGAGGTCTGTATACAACACCAAAGAGGAATTTTTTATTTTGGTGTCTAATTTCGCACCATAACAGCTCAATATCAGCTTATTCTAAATCACGACGTCTGGAAATATATAAAAATTTTGCAACAAACACAGCTACGCCCCCACCAACACCATTCGCACGGTCTCGACGAATAATGTCATAATAACCAGAGATACAAAGGTTATCATCAGGAGAATTCTGAAGAAGAAATGTTTCAGATAGGGAAATGATGTCGAAATCAGGTGAGAGGTCCGAAATTAATGATCTCATTATGTCATTGGAAAGACTGCAAATATTTGAATGACAGAACGAAAGGTCACATAAGTTGTCGTTAGGACCAGGGTTCACATGGACGTCACTCGCTATGAGTAATAATATGGGGCACACAGTCAGGACATATTCTATTTGGTGCTGCTTCCTGTGTGAAATTGTAGTAAGCACATAAACAAAAAGTATCACCCTTTTGTGTGCAGTACAATGAGAGTTCTTAACAGCTGCATTTGCTAAACAGTAAATAGACAGGTCTAAGCAATAGTCTGTGATAACGCACTAATTGTACAAAGTAACACAAGATCATTGAAATTGGAAAGTAAGCATAAGAAGAGCTGATGTTCACTCATAATGCAGTAAAAACTCTTGTATGTTACCTTGATAACATGAAAAAATGTAACTATGATAATATCCAGTTTGTACAACCACATTTCATTGAAGCATATGAAGTACAATAACGCCATTCTAATCATAAATAAGCACCTGTCCCATAGCAACAAAACTGGCTTAGTCGTTTTAACATTCAGCATGATGGTGTAATTGAAATTGTAAAACAAGTTCATGTAATAAGCAAAGCATATAATAACTGGCATGCAAGCAAATGCTGCTCCCAAATTTAGACAAAAATAGTGAAAATAACACATGGAACAGCAATGTAGTAAGATTGAAACACTGGCAGACAGCATGCTGCGCACATTCGCATAAAGAGATCGCAGATAATTGACAAGCTTTTCGAGACCTCTATTAATTATAAACAAAATACTTATAAGCATAACATATGCGTATGGTGTATAATATTGATAAATCTTGGGAAGCACTCTGCTAAATGTACACAAACCAGCATAATATAGCATAAACGGAGTGAAAACAGATAATCTAGGAGCCCGGACACAAAGCAGGATAAACATTAAACACAAAACATATACACAAGAAATAAACAAGGAAAACCGGTGCAACAAGTACACCTTGAGAAATGTAACAGCACGTGCAGCGGCGGGAGTCGTCGACTACAATCTGAATTCAGTAGGTTTGACCCTATAATACCTCTGTGGTTTGACCCCCTCCCTACCAGTTTTGAGACCGAGTTGACAGCCTGTCCCAGCGCACCCTGTGCACAAAGCTCCCAGGGTTTGCGCCCCGGCAAGTAAATAGTAAAGTTCAATAACAAGTAATTAGTAAGTGTTCAATGTCAAGTAAATGATGTTCATATGTATTTTGAGGCGGGTCGTATATACTTCCCTGCCTCCGACAGCTAATCATATTCACTGTACTAAGTAGGTGGGTCCTATTTGTTGCTCAACCTCCTTGAAATTAGCAGAAATAGATGTGCATACAATTACTTACTAGTGTCAGTAGTGTGGATCTACCTTTCATACTTCACATTCCACTCAATAAGTAATGATCAATATCGTGTTTGGGGCGGGTCGTATACACTTCCTTACCTCCAGCAATGACCATACTCCCTGTTTCTTATAATTCCTGTTTCTGATAATTATATCCTAACAATTGAAAATGAACTGGACCCAGTATAAAACTATATTAGAGAGCAGCCTTGCGATTCATGTCACATATGAGTTGACAGTGGGTATGCCGCTACGTATATCTAACAAGTAGCTTTTGTGAGTATGAGAACACATACACTGCATGTCCTGTCGGTTAAAGTAAGTCTGAACCAGATGATATATGTTATAAATTTTTGTATTGAGGACCAAAGAATTTAAGACAATAAAGTTACTTTGCGTTGACCCATAACATATGAATACAGCAACAAGCTGTGACCGTTACTTCTAACATGATGAGGTAAGTAGAATTCAAGTTTATATTAGATAAGTCGTTGGCAAAACTTGAAAATATGTCTAAATAGGCATCTGAGGCTTAACCCTCAATCAAATGTTGTCTTTCAATAAATATTTAGTTAGGAAATGTTAAAGTTTATAATAATATGAGTACGTAAATACTTAATAACATAAATACAGCAACAAACTATGATTGTAACACTGTGCCTGAATTTCCAGTATGGAGGAACATTTGGACAATACTTTCCGGTAAATAAATTATCAAAGAGCATTGTCAAGTTCAACATGTAGAGACGTAGGTAGCAACATAAGCGAGGCAGTTGTTAGGTAATATCTGCGACAGAAACATGCGACATAGTTAACTGCAATGTCATATTACCACAATAGCAGACACATGTAGCACGTGCTCCTTACAATTTGTCCGAATATTACAGTTATCTGTATGCACATTATTGAATGCATTAAGAATAATTATCAAAGTCAAATTGAAAAGAAATATGGCGAAAGTATATAAGACAAGAATGATAACGAGAAACAAAAAGGGTGCGTTGGTTTAGTTCATTTTGTACAACCCGTAACGTTTATTTGGGAGCAAATTATAGCCTCAATAGATGAATGAAAGGCATCAAGTTGGCCTGGACACGGCGGCAGAAGTGGACGTGTGCCTCGACACCCTGGAAGTTGGAGCTGTAGGTTCAATACTGCTGTCGCCGCTGAATACGCTGTCGTTGTGCTGATCCGTCTCTGTTTCGCTTGTCCCTTTGGTGAACTTAGCCAGGTCAGCTGGCCTTGTGATTAGCCATTTTCGGTCATTGACATCCTTGACAAAGATTTTACTGTTATATACCCATGTTTCATGGATATGTCCGCCCCGTTTGAGCGTCCTAGCTTCAAATGCCAGCGTGTCCCTCTTTTTGGTCAGATCGTCACTCAGGTACACATTGTGATTGTTCTTGAGCTTGGATCGCACCCTGTTAACTTTCTCCCTGGCTCTGTAAGTGACAAATCTGATGATGATTGGTCTGTGTTGAACATCAGTGCCAAGTATAGGCTTACCGACTCTATGAGACCGGCCGATGTCGCGCTCACTTATGTCGATCTTCAGAGATTTCTTAAAGAAGTCAATGCACATTTTGTCGGTGTCCTCAGCGGTAGATTCAAGCCAGTCATTCTTAATTCGCAAACAATTATGCCTACCATATTGCTCCAAATCGTCTATGGCCCATTCTAATTCTGAAACACGCCTTTTAAGCTCTTTCTTTTCCTCCTCTATATCAGTCAGTTTTTTTACCAGGTGTAATCCTAGAAGGGAGGTTACTTGTTCTTGGATTGCTTCATTCTGAAGCGCATCAAAAAGAAACTTTGTGAATTGTTCAGTGTTACTGATTGACAAGGCTTTGGGGTTGGGACCCTTTGCAATTTTACCAACACAACAGTGATCGCAGTTTTAACAAGTATTGGTCACTTGGCTGGGTCACAATGTACAGTCTTCCACAGCCCAGAGGTACACAATCGCCTTTTGCTTTACATATGTATGCGTGAGATAATGATTCGTATACAGCCCGTCAGAAAAATCACGGAAAAGAGCTCAAAAACTCACGCAATCTGGGACAAAAACATCATCCATGCATCCCTTGGTCATTGACGACTCGCGCCATCAGAAATTTAAGAGTTTTGTCTCACTAGTCCATCATTCAGAAATATTTTATGGGAACCCGACGCAGAATGGTTTTAGGTTTGCTTTTAGCTTGTAAGGCTCGATACCTCTGTCGTGTCTGCTGTCAATGTTCACAAACATCCACGCACAAACCACAAGCTGGCAAGCTTTTCTCAAAACATAACAAGGGGCCATACGGTTTATCATATACCATGACAGCACATAAAGTGGCATCTGCTGTACCAGTCGTTTGCTAATGGCTGAGAAGGAATCAGCCCAAACCAGAGACCACTTACACTAGAGCTTGGACTGCCGAATCTCAGACGAGATACCAAAACTAACTAAACTAACATCCCTTTCTTACGTTATCTGATAATGTGAATTTGAAAAAAAAAAGTTATTTACTTGCTTTATTGTGATGATCTGAAAGTTAACTGGATAATACAAAAGTGTTTGATAATTTAAGGTCTTTTTGCAAAATAATTAAATGTTAACATTACACAATGTGATTTTTAAGACTACACGTTAAAACATTTAAGAGTAAATTTATGTTACATGGCGTCCAATTACAAAAAGTTTCAAAACATACATATGTTGGGTTTAAAATATCTGCTTCAGGTTCCTTCGCTAGTGCAGTCGAACTATCATGCGATAATGCAAACAGGACCTAGGCCTGCACTTAGGCATGAGGTTGCGACTCTAAATCTGCGTCTGTCCATCTTTGATCAAGTTATTGCCAGAATACTGGTAAATGCCTCAAAAGTTTGGCGAGCCTCTACGGTTATCTAGTCAAAGGTTATTTATACTTGTCGATGTTTGAGTATATTTCAAATTCGCGATAAAACGGTTTTAATTCTTTTAAGTTTTACGCTGGATTTAACCACAAATCATAATATACTGTTATATTTTGTGAACCAGAACCGTCCCGATCCTATTTCTAAAAGAAAATTGAATATGGTGTGTAAAATTGATTGAGGAAAATTTCCCTATTATAAGACTTTTATCTGCAAAAACAGAAATGTCGAATGAGACTCAAAATCAATTTGGTTGGAATAATAGAGCATAAAAGCTAAAACGTAACACTTTGGTTTCCCAGAATTCTTGTAGAATCAAGCAAACGGATTTAAAATACGTCCTGCCATTGAACTTAACAAAACATTGCAGAGAAATTTCAGCAAGAATTGGAAAGTGACATGTCACAACAGAATAGTTATGAAATTCAGAACTTACGTTTTGTTCATAAATAAACTCTATTTAGAACCTTCATGTTCGCAAAAACGTTACAAAGCTCTATATCAGTGCCCCTAAATTACACATCGATGCAGATAGATGAAAATGAAAGTAACCCCCCCCCTAAAAAAAAAAAAAACAAACAAACAAACAAAACAAAACCAAAAAAAAAAAAGTAAGCTTCAAGATATTGAATATATGTAAATGTGTCGAGGATGAATGGTGTTGTGTATTATGTTGCAACCACTTTAGCGTACGCGAAATATTGTGTTCAAAGAAATTTTTATAGATGTGAAAAAATACAAAGCCAGAAAACAGTTTAATTTTATCACGGAACAATCGGGATTCGATGTATCCAACGCGGCAAAAAAACGCAAAGCACTGTTTGGTTATAAGAGGGAAATCATTGTACAAACAAACAGAGAGCTTCGTCTTCTTCTTCTTCTTCTTCTTCTTCTTCTTCTTCTTCTTCTTCTTCTTCTTCTTCTTCTTCTTCTTCTTCTTCTTCTTCTTCTTCTTCTTCTTCTTCTTCTTCTTCTTCTTCTTCTTCTTCTTCTTCTTCTTCTTCTTCTTCTTCTTCTTCTTCTTCTTCTTCTTCTTCTTCTTCTTCTTCTTCTTCTTCTTCTTCTTCTTCTTCTTCTTCTTCTTCTTCTTCTTCTTCTTCTTCTTCTTCTTCTTCTTCTTCTTCTTCTTCTTCTTCTTCTTCTTCTTCTTCTTCTTCTCCTTCTTCTCCATGTTTAATATTCCGTTTTTTTTAATGTCGATCTTTTGTGCGGTGTACATGTTTGTTGATCACATTGGACAAAAGACTACTTTTTCTTGCTGTAAATAAGTTTCAAGTTTCATGTACGGTTCACGAATTTAACATGTGCTTGTTCTTTCTGTAGATATAACAACGAGGTAAAGAAGTTGGAAAGTGCTGCCGCAAGATATATGAAGAGCCCAGCCGCATTGCCTCTCATTCAGGAAGTTGATGCTGCGCTCTAAGTTCAGATAAAATTTGATTGCTGTGAACTTGTTTTTTATAAGGTGATACTAGACGTATCGCTCATCTTCCTTTTTATTCGCACTTCAGCCTGCATAACAATAGGCATTTCATAAGATGTTTACGACACTTGCAAGGCATTGCATGGTTATAATCAACATGCGAACAAACTACACGTGATTTTAAAAACATAAAAAACACGAGCTTGATTCCATCAGTATACGTTTTTGTACGACACTAAAAACAAATGCAAATTTATCACCAGTGCAAGAGTGGAGGAGAGGAACAACCAATCTCACCAGCGTAAGACGAGAGGGAGTCAGAATAGAAATAACACAAATTGTGCAGAGCAATGATCATGGAACTCTTTAATCACGATATTGGGTATGATGCCTAATATTAAAATGCAATTTCACAATGCCAAGGGAAAGAAAGCTATGCATTTGTGTCAACGAGATGTACGGGTGATAAGTCGCACTGTAGGCTCATAGGCTACCAGGAAAAACTATGGCCAACACGTTGACATATATTCGACTGTATGTCCATAAAGCCAACAGATTATCGGAATATTTAACATAAATTTTGTTTAAAAATGATGGCCAAGGAACACTGTTGATTTTTATGTGAATAGTAATGAAACTGAAATCGGAGATTAATTGAACGATGGTGCTGATTTAAATATGTCATGTTTACTGTTACCCAACAGGCTCAGTTTACTTGGTGGTCAAATGCGAATTTATATTGCAGCACTGCGTGCTGCTTTCTGCCTCTCTTGCTTAACACTCTCTTTTCTTTTAATTTTACAAAATAAGGAACATAATCTACGACAACCAGAAACACACATAGCGATGCAGAAATTGACAATTTTCCCATCCAAATTCTTTCCTATCCACCGCAATGGCGTTTTCACGTTCAGGAATGTTTGCATCGAACCAGATCCGAACCCTCAAACTGCAACGTTTGACATGGGATCTGTGGGACTCTCTGTTACTCAAAAGGTACCAAAGCAGATAATCATTTACAATTTTCCCAAAAACGTATCATATGCTAGATTCAATGTCGCAGGTTCCCAGAATTCTCTGACAAACCATTGGCCCTTAGTGTTTACCTCCATAAACCCGCCACCAAAATCAAGCTTTGTAGAATACCCTGGGTATTTCATAGATACTTCGTGTACTGCAAATCTGGGTCATTTTTGGGAGGATGAGTTTGTTATGCTCTTCTCTGTTATGAAAGCAACAGGCATGTTAAATTCAATTATACCTAACTTAGTAGCCTATCGTAAACCAGTCAGGAGTTTTCCCAAAGATAGAAGCGGATGCACAGACCCATCCCTCTTCGAGGAGTTCTTAGCCTTATTGCCTCTGAGAACACCTGCAGATGTGTACTATAGTCTGCCATCTTACACCTGCTTTAAATATGCTGTTTTTGGCTTAGCATCTGATCTAAGCAAAAATGAGGAGCCCGCCAAATATGTTTTGCACAAATTTAAACTCAATTCTGACCACTGCCCACATAACAAAATTACAATTTTGCAAAGAAAGTACAGAAGACTCTTAAATGTGCAGGAACTCGGCAAAATAGCAAAAAACATTGGTTTCTATACCGTTGACATAGTAGACTTTGAAACCATTTCAGTAAAGAAGCAAATTTGGCATGCTAGGTGTTCTTTGGTGCTGGTGGGAGTACATGGAGCTGCCTTGCAGTTCTACAACTTTATGAGAAACAGTACAGCTTTGTTCGAAATAGCCTGGCCTTCAAAAAATTGGCCCTTTTTCTTTGAAAGCAGAGTGCTGCGAAAAGGACTGATATATGTTCCTATGGCTACCACCAATGTCTTTCCAAACTGGAATACTTATGAGATCAGAGTAAGAGGAGGGAAGCAAGTTGCAGATCAGGACAAAGCACAGATTTTACGCCAGCCTCCAGGACTATTTGACAACGTATGGAAGTGGGCAGATGTGAAGGTCGATCCAGTTACATTTGAAGGAAAACTAAAGGCCACTGTTTTTGCCTTGATAGACAAAAACATATGGTTCAAATTTGTATGAAAACACAAGTTCCATGCAACAAGTCTAAACTTTAAGCGTAGCTTAAACCATGACACCTAAAAATGTCTTTTGGCAATTTTCTACGATGAAAGCCATCCATACATAGATTATACATGCATATGTTCACACACATACGTATATGTGTGTGCGTGTATGTGTATGTGCTACATATTAGTTGTCAAAGACATTTTCAACCAAAATGCAAATTCAAGAACTTAAGATATTGCTCCATTGCATATACTTATTTGTTGAATGCCGAAAATGTGCATGTTGTTCGGGGTTGATTAAAATAATTTCAAGACCAAAATATAGTCATAGTGTCATACACTATTTGAATATTATATCGATGATAGTGATGCTAGCAACAGCAACAATAATTATAATGATAAGGCTTGTTTTACCATGATGAAACCTTGTTAAGCGTAGCTAATCTTACACAGGCCCTCTTAGTTAGCGCATGAAAAACAAAATACAAAAAAAAACAACAAAAAAACAGGTTAAGCTATATGAGATGATTGCGTACATTTTATCCAAATGTCTGGAAGAGTAAAGGCTCTCTAAGAGGTCTCTCATTTGTGATGTTTGTGGAAAATAGTGACTTTGGACTGTGCCTGATATGTGGCATATATGTTTTTAACAGAGTGCGACCTATGTGGCCCATTGTCTATCATGAATCCAATCGTTTGTGGCTGAAGAGAGTCTGTAACCGGGCAGCCAACTTCCCCGCTGTGTACAATTAGGGAAGAAAGATTCAAAATACTACATTTATAATCAATTATCTGTTGATGTACACCTATTACATAACCTCAAACCCGTTCGGTCTGGTCAACAGCATCACATGTACAATTATGGAGGTTGGATGAAAGTGCAGACATTACAGAGTGTCCAATATAGACAGTGTCGCTCCTGATCCCTGTCTGCCAAGACCCCAGGTCACGGAACAATGGTTAAATGGTGGGGACTGGATGTTGGCGACCTTAAATGGTTTTTGTGTGTGTGTGTGGGTGAAACACTTAATCCTTATCAGAAGAGCTTAGTTCCTGTTTGTGGTTACGGAAATTTGTTCATGTGCGTGCTACATGTATGATAGTTATCAACATCATCAAATTATTTCACATAACATTTCTCAATGTTTCCTTACTAAAACTTATATTCAAGTGTTTTCTTTGTTGTCTATTTAAGTTTTGGTAAGTTGTCACCAGCCTACATCTTGTCTGTTTACCTCTGATGTGGTTTAGTTATACCCTTCTACTTAAAATAAAATGTATTTGAATCTTCACATTTGTGTGAAATATACTTGTGATTATGAAAGGTTAATTGAGTGTAAAGTGGCATTAGTAGAAACCACTTGCCTTGTGTTATGAATATGTATGGCTGTTTGTATTTATTTGTAGGGGTCACTGTATTCATTGGTTGGGTCATTGAGTTAAATGAATACTTTGCAAGGTCACTGCAGAGCCACTGAGTTGGCCTGTTTTGTGGGTGACTCACATGTAACTTGTAAACATGTGGAACAAGCAAGAATTGTGACATACATTCATATGAGGTGATCCAGACAGGTCTCAATGCACTAGGATGTGTGAGTAATTGGAAAACTCTGGAACAAATTAGAGATTTTTCTCTGTTTATATAAGCAGATACTTTCCTGACTGAGGAGAACAAGAGAGAGAATTCTGAAGGGTCTGACAGAAGTTGTGTGTTGTCTTCAAGCCATTGGGACTGTGAGCCGTTGTTTACATTGTACCTGTGGAGTGTGGATAGTATCTGGAGTAGACCCGTATATTTGGTGCTTTCAATTTACAGTTTGTACCTGTGGAGTGTGGATATTTTGTTTGAGTGGACTGGTATATTATACCACATTGGAAACCAAACCGTACCTCTTTGGGATTGGATCAGCACCACACCTTTCAGTACCACATTGGATCCAAACCATACCTCTGTGGGATTTGTACCAGATCATTTGGCACCTGGCGTAGGACTTGAAACTGTGGGACAGTACCTGTGGATAATCTCACCAAGGATTGGGATTTACCTAAGACTGTTTGACTGTTGAAATACCAGTGGAGATAAGTGTACCTATTTTGTACTGATTTTGATTTTTAATATATAGTTATTGTTAAAGGTATATCATTGTTGTCATTTTTTGTCGAGTTCTGCTAATATTCAAAAGGTAGGCATCGTAACAGCTTGTGATGACATTTTAACCCAGTTTTATTAAAATGAGTGTAAAGTCATTTGATCTATTGATGGTATTTTTCCACTGTTTAATTGAAATAAAAATTGCTTGCCAGTTAGAGAAAGCATCCATGACAACTCTGAAATATAAAAACATCAGCAATTCAATTTGAAAATATTATATATAGGGATCCTCCAAAACAAATGTTTCTCGTGTCATTTTCCAAAATTGAATTTAGGTCCAATAATTATTGAATGGTATCAAACATTTATCATATAAACCAAACTTTGGAGTACCTTATTCTATATGACCGTCCTGAAATTGGTTTATTAAATATTATCCAACATCACACCATGAGTCCTCAAAATAATAGTGTAAGGGGAATTAAATAGACATCTATAAGTCTGTATTCGATACAGGTATAGTCTAAACTGGATTTTTGGTGTTGCTTCAGATGTCCCTAGTATTCCTGAGAAATTCGAGTAATACTGGTAGATTGTTATTATTATTATTATTATTATTATTATTATTATTATTATTATTATTATTATTATTATTATTATTATTATTATTATTATTATCATGTAACGTGTTGTAATAGATTTTCATTCTTCTGCAACTTACGCTTAAAATGCCGCCTTAAATGTTACAAATATATATATATATAAATATATATATATATATATATAAATATATATATATACGTATATACATAAATATATATATATATATATATATATATATATATATATATATATATATATATATATATGTGTGTGTGTGTGTGTGTGTGTGTGTGTGTGTGTGTGGAAATTAAGGACTCTAATTGTCGGCATTCTCGTGCCCATCTTTTTCTTTGTTTCCATTCCAATTCCTTGGTAACTTATTAATTACACAGGGCGACAAACGGTAAATAAACATGTAGGTCCGAATTTATCATGTGAAAAAAGGAACATTTGAATAAACGTATTAAGCTTTTTATGAACATTTGTGTAGGTGCACAAAATGCTCCACTTGCTCTACAAATCTATGTTTATTCAGCAATTATCTCACAATATTCAAGTTCTTTCCAGGTCTGAAAGCTTTGCATAATTTCCTTTCCCAAAATATAGACTAGCACACAGATTGTGATGATATTTTCAATCTATGAACCAACGAAGGTACTAGCTATATTCAAAAAAAAAAAAAAAAACCCGCCTACGGTGTATCACGTTACACCTTGGACTTCAGACTTCATCGTGATTGTTGTCTTGTCAGCTTACCTTTAATATCTAATCAGCAAGCATGTACGATATTCCTTGTCAAACTGGGGTAAGTTCCAAGCAGAAAGGTCTTTGTTGTTGGTTCTGCATCCAGGATTCTTAAGGCTTCAAAGCTTACAAACTAAAGCTATATTAATATGATATATATACCTTGTCTTAATGTTGTTTTCTTCTACAACACTGATGAAACTGACCCATCTTTACACCGAAAACGTTGAAAGTGAACCAAGAATATATGGAGATATTTGTATAAATGAGTGTTTGAGACATAATCATTATGTCAAAGTGAATCCACTGGTACATTGAAAGATAAGAAAGTTAACGATGTTTACGCCAAAAACGCTCAAGTTCATTCTTCTCATTTATTTGTCGGATGATTGATTATATTACACCATAAAAATTGGATTTATCAGCTGGCTGGTTGCTGATCATGTAGGTGGGCATTGGACTAGTATGAGAGCCTTCCATTAGTGCACTTTGTGAAATCATCCTTGTATTTATAATGTTGATCTGGTTGTCTTTAGCCCGGTTGACCTTGCCACCTGGCCATCAGCTGAGCTTCTGGGATGATCCGTCAAACTTCCTCCGTCCATCGTCGCCTTTTGTTATCGCCCTTTCACACACACACACACACACACACACACACACACACACACACACACACACACACATATATATATATATATATATATATATATATATATATATATATATATATATATATATATATATAATGAATAGTATATAGATATAATATAATATTGCCACTTCCACTTTATGTCTGATTTATGTAAAAATCTCTAAATGGTGGGGAGTTTGACGGCTTTATGCCCTGGGTGTTCTTGTGATAAGGATTTGATTTTTTTTCATTCTCATGGAATACGTTGAAAATAATCTGTTTCTCTGAAATTTCTCGGTCAAGGGCCTTGAAATTGAATAAAAACACCAGCTGTCATCCGGGTATCCCTGGTCCATAATTTGTTAAACAGCTGGCACTGTGATTTTTATTTATTTATTTATTTGTTTGTTTGTTTGTTTGTTTGTTTGTTTATTCATTCATTCATTCATTCATTCATTAATTTATTTAATTATTTATTCATTAGTATTTAATTTTTTTTTTCAGGGTATGCGGTTTTTTTATTGAGATCTTTTGTTTCGATTTAGTGTTTTTGGTGTTTTATGTTTATTTTCGTTTCTGCGTTAGTCTTAAAAATTGCCACTCCTTCTCATAAAATGTATGCATGTTGTATATGAGATTATCAAGCACTAGCCCATTGCATAATTCTTCATTATTTACACACACGTTAAGTCTTACATAATATTCAACAACTGACTATTCTACAAGAAATTTGACAAGCAGGATTTGTGCGCTCAACTTAGATTTATTTACACTACTACATTACAAACCAGATTTTGGAGTTCCATTACATTAGCAGCGCTGATGAGGGAACTAAAATATAGCTCACAGTATAACTGAATTGCAATCTTGAAACAAATACATCCTGGTAATATAAAGGAATGGTGCTATGGTGCTATGTAACTCTTCAGGCATCAAAGCAAAGGAGCCATAACAAAAAGACGTCATAGCAGCAATAGAACAACTTGGACCAAAGTGCAAAGAAGCTTTGACATCATATATGTGTGATGGCTCCAACAGTAGTAACGTATAGAATAAGTACTTCATTGGTAATAAATATAATACAACGGCACATATAAAACAATAATTCCATACAGAGAGCATTACATCTGTTGATATAAATACAGCTGATATAAACTGATGTCTTCAAAGCGCCATCCTCTGCCAGACAGTCAGATGACTATGCTATGCTGAAACGTGGATTAAAGTGTTGTGCAAGTAAAAATATTAGAAAAATCTTGATCTTGAATATTTGCTGACCAATTTAGTTCAATTTGGCATACTGTTTGCTAACCATTTATTAGGTGCTCTGAATATGGACATACGTTGAAGCTTCTTTGTGCACATACATTTTCACTGATCTAACTACTGTTTGCTTGCATTTAGCTTTTTTTCCAAGACATAAATTATTCTTTTACTACGGCACACTCGTGCCATATCAGCAAAATATAAAACCAAAAAAAACCTTCTGCGTCTGCGCCGCACCGAGAAAAACTGCCGATTTGATTAAAACGTGGCACTGAACGAATAAATGAAGACACCTTTTCAGGAATGCCGACATTCAAAGTGTCATTTCAGGGACATGTGGTCAAGGTCATCTGGGACACAAGATTAACAAAAAATATAACAGGAACTACTCAATTAAGATGAGGGACACACCCCGTCGAATGATCAAAACGATGATGACGAGTAGTTGGCATCTTTGCCTTTCCCACGTGATGAGGTGTCTTATCTTTCTTTTGTAGTGCCAGTATTTGTTGTTGACATGACCAGATGCAATCTTTACCATCCTAGGCTTTTCCTGCTCTTTCTTCCTTGTTTGTCTTTACTTGGAGACATAAAGCTATTGCAGCTTGGTCAGAACATGTTGTTGTGATGGATAGCCTCAATAAAGTTTGCTTTACTTTGACTAACATGCAACATGTGAACAAGGATGCTGTTACTTTGACAACCAAGACACTGCTTTGGCATAATAAAGTATTTTGCTATATTTGGTCCTCCCTATGACACATGATATTGCAATGGGCTTAGTTTTGCAGTTTGGCGGTTATCACCAATTCACATTGATTTCAGCTTCTTCAGATCAAGTTGATTATGAACAGGTCAAAAACAGGTCGCAAACAGTTGATAGCCCTTGCCGTGAAGGAAAAAATTGTGGAGGCAAATGAACAACTCCCCCCCCCCCGCCGGCTGCAATATGACTTTGATGATGACATTTATACTTTAATTTATCTTGTAAACATGTCAGCTATGTTTATAAACATAATCCTGTTTAAATTTTAGGACACAAACCTAGAGCTAACCCAGGACTGTCAAATCAATATCTGGTATCAAAAATAGTAATGCTGGTGGATCCACTGGAATGTACTTTCAAAGATGATATTGGAGACCCAGTCCAACACAGAGTTCTGTGCAGCCTCGTCAATAATAAATGGTTGTAAATCATTCTCACTCCCTTAAACCAAAATATAGTTTGGTTCATGACATATTACCACTGAATTTATAGTCCGAGATCAAAACCTAAATATTTAAAGCTGTAACAGTGGTCATCAACCAGTCAATTTTTTGATGAAGGGTAAAGACATTATTGCTCTTCCCCTTTCTCATATTGTCAATCTGTCCTTTTCAACTGGATCTCTCCCGAAAGAACTGAAGTCGGCCAAAATTATTCCCTTACACAAGAAACACAGTCGCAATGATCGACGTAATTTTAAACCTGTATCAATATTGTGCATCTTCTCGAGAATTCTGGAAAAAGATCGTTAAATCTCAAGTGGAGACATATGTATCTACATCTAATATTCTTTTCAGTCTGGCTTCCTACTAGACAGAATATTGTCTTATTCATTTGACGGATTAAATAAAAATGACTATGGAAAAAGGAATGATCCATCCTTGACCTCCAGAAAGCTTTCAACACACTAACCCATGGTTTGCTCTGTCGAATGCTTAAACTCAGCTTGGACCATGAATCGGTCGCTTGGTTCTATTCCTATTTATCTGATCGCTCACAGGTGTTGCATTATAGTGGTGCTACTTCTAAAACAAATACTGTTACGTGTGGCGAGCCACGAGGTTACTTACTCTGGGCACTGTTATCCTTGATATATGTGAATCACATGCCCATTGCTGTCAACTACAAACTTTTTTACGCGGACGAGTCAGCTTTGTTTGTCTCTACCAACCACTGATGAAATAGAAAATATTTTTTCTCCTGAACTTCACTCTCTAAACCGATGGTTTGTTTATAAGCCATTCCTTTCCTTCACTTGGGCAAGCCAGAATCAATTTTGCTTCACACAATACCTAAAATTAGGAAAGTTCAGTCTGTCCAAATCACATGCAATAATCAAGAAATAAAATCGTATCAAAGGTCAAATCTCTGGGAATGTTCCTGGACCAGAAAGTTTCTGCAAACCTTCATGCAGAGTCAGCTTTGAATATAATCCCCTCTTACCTCAAATTCTTCTATAGGCAAGGACTAGGGCTGCACACTAGAATGAGGAGACTTCGGTGTTCAGCCCTGGTCCAGTGTTACTTTGGCTATGCGTATGTGGCTTGGTACAGCACTTTGACCAGGAAAACACCATTTCATATTTATCAAAACAAGATGATTCTTTTTATTACTAACTGGCAGGCAAGAGCCCATATTAGTGCAGATGAAATTTCTGATATTGAATGGCTGGATGTTTCAAGCAGAGTAGAGCGACACATTCTGACACACACATGTTTAAAATAACGAGAGGCACCCGGCCGGATTATATGAAAGAAAATATGGTCCAGACAGGTGACGCTAACAACCTTTTTACCCTTTTTAGGGTGGATTCCCCGACGGTCCCAAGAGTTGGGAGCCTGGTTTCAAATCCTTCCTTTATTCTTCTACCACACTGTGGACTCAGTTGCCTTCAGAAATTTCGTCCAAGGACTCCATCCTTACCTTTAAACCTGCCGTTAAGAAAATCTCACAAAAAAGGCTATATAGATAATAACGTTTAATTAAATCATTTGTATGTGAAAAGCATATCTGTGGTACTCTTAGTTCGTTATTCCACCCAAATTCACTCTTCCGAGCCACCAAGTCTTAACGACTTTATTGTGTTCTATATCCCAGTTAGTCATCATTTCATGAAGGCTTGGATGATTGACCTTTTTCCCTTTATTACTCTAAGTTCATATTTAAAGATGTTTATTGTATTTTATTTATTTTTTTTTTTTTGTTCTCTGTATTTAAATTTTATGATGATTACCAAATTAAAGTCAAATCAAATCAAACCAGTCTCTAATGACCGCTTTTTCACTTACTAAAAACAGCATAAGTGGTACCTATTCACAAGAACCATGCGTCCCTTGAAGTTATTTCGGACAAATTTCCATTACTTAGTGGTGTCGAAAATTTTTTAAATAGTCTTATATAATCAGATCTATGATTCATTAAATTACAGTCAGTACAGTTTCCATGAAAACTACTCTGCATAACTTGCAGCATTGCAATTGATTGATAGATTGACATAGGATGTGGATAAAGGCGCAATATGTATCAGTATATTTATGAATCTTTCTATAGCTTTTGATACTTTGGACCCCGGCATATTTTTTTACACAAGCTAAGTTACTATGGTATTAAAGATATTGTTCTGGATCCTTTTTAATATATAAATTTGTTTGTCGTCTTTGATTATGTTTAGTTCGATTCTGATATTATTCATGTCGGTGTTCCTCTGGGATCGTACATTGGGCCTCTTCTCTCTCTGGTATATGTTAGTGACACAAGTCAAGCTCGAAGTTCTTGTATCAAATTTATGATATATGCTGACAACCCGACCTAATGCACTGCTTCGCCTACTCCTACTATATTTGAATCAAATGACAAAATGTCCAAAGTCATTAACTCTGAGCTAAATACGATACGTAATTGGAGCAAGGTGAACAGGTGCTCTTTAAGATTAATAACACTGAATTTGTTATTTTTCAATCAACCGCAACGAAATTTCTCAACTCCTATACTAATGATTATTTATTACAGCATCAAATGTGTTAATGAATTCGAGTTTCTTGATCTAACTATAGACAACCGCTTAAGCTAAAACAGTCACATTGAAAATAAGCCCTTAACATTTTTCAGCCAATTGGCATAATGAATAAGTTGAAAAACTTTCTCCCTTCGCATATTCTCCAAATCATCTTTAACTGATTTCTTCCTCAATGTAACTACAGTCTCCTTGAATGGGATAATCAACTGGACAATTTCTTGAAAATTCAAAAGAAACTGTTTGTATTGTAAACCTAAGCAACTATAAAGCACATACCGACCGTATTTTTCAATCCAAAAACTTGCTAAAGTTACATGCATTCCAAATCTTAACATTCTGTTTTAAACAATAAAAATCGCCAGCTTGCTGCTAACTTTTATCAAATACCAATTACGCCACGCCCTAAATGCATGAGCATGACACCTCACGAAAGACATTATTTGTAACGTGTACTCAATATTTTTATATAGTTAGGACATGAAGTTACTTATATTTAAACTGCAATGCCTGAGGCTGTTAAAGAGAAGGTACATACCCATAATCATTTTGGTTTTTCAAATTATCGAAAGAAATAGTTTCTAACATTCAAAATTGATATATTTGTAGAGCAAATTAAAGTAAACCTTATCATTTACATGATAAATTCGATTTGATTTATTTGATTTAGCAAGTTTTATCAGTTACATGGTCACTTAGATTTACAGCACATTATTATTTGCATGTCGGTGGTATACATGACAGCGGTGTGGCAAAGATCTTAAATCAAATTACGATATTTTTCTTCTGTCTACCTGTTAATTGCTTTTTTGTTTAATTTCATAAATTGCATGTTTCAAATGCTATTCCCCACTGATGTAATTTGGTTAAATAGAAAAAATCCTTATGTTCTACCGCCTTTAATGAGCAATATATAAAGGCACTAAAAAGATTTTCATGACACCGACTAATTGGTCAAGAAGAACAGACTTCATTTGGACGTGTTTAAACCAACACAGTTATAAACTGAGACCTAAGAAAGACTTGGGACAGCTGGAAATATCACTTCACACATTAATGGTGAACCCCTACAGACATTTATTCTCTAAATATCTGGTCGTATGTTTTGATCCGAAAAAGAGATGCAGCAAACGTTGATAATATGTTTGCAAAAATCTCAAAGCGGAATACTGAAAGCAAAAATATATACCTGCCTACAGAGACTTTTTTAAATGTTACACAATGCACTATACTCCGCATATTTCACTCTTGTGACATTGCATGCATAAGTAATTGAAGAGTTATTACGATGAAGGTGCCGGACTCATACTACGATGCCGGACATGGACTTCCTCCTGTAATATGCTTACTGAATCAAAATGGTCGAGTGTTCAGCCAGGGACAACTCGTCACCTTGCCTGAGCGGTTTACAAATATATGCATGACCTTGTGTCAATATATTTGCGGAAGATATTTATTTACTGAGACCCATTTAAAACCAGCTTCGCTTTGGCTCATTTGATGACAGACCAGGCGAAATAAATATTTCTTATCTTACCATGCATCAGAGGGCTCGTAAAGTATCGCCCAGTGACAAGTATGTATGTATGTATATATATATATATATATATATATATATATATATATATATATATATATATATATATATATATATATGTATATATATATATGTAAATATATATGTATACATACATACATATATATATATATATATATATACACATATATATGGGCCAAACGACCAGTCCTTTGCATACATTATCAAGAGTGAGGACTGGCTATTTCTGTTCAATAATAATCCATTCCGTTGTCTATTGATGATGTTTATGTGTTGCTGAAAGTGTTCTGTGTTGAAGCTCAAAATGATACTGTGTAAATAATGATGTTTTTGTCGATGCTAATGGTTATATGTGTTCATTCTGGTGGTGGTGTTGTTGTTGGGTTCATGCTGTTGTCGTCTTATGTGTTACAACATGAATACGTTTTGTCGTGCAAATACATATCTTTATGTAGCATACAGGTTGCATTGTTGAAAGACCAGCACTACTGTGATTAGTCAAGCTCCGAGGTGTGTAATGTCAGATGGAAAACAATTTTTCATCCTCTATGCATGACTTTGTACGCCTTATGGGAAACTGAAACTGTGTATGATTATTATTGTAAGTATTCCTTTCGTTCTCATATATATTATACAGCATGTATTGCCACGACGGAACACCAGACTGAATGAATACACAAAACTGCATGCACCCATTCTTTGATTTTTTAGCATGGTTATTGATCAAGGGATTGTGTATGATATTCAATACAAAATATACATAAAGAGGACCTCGTATGGAATTAATTTGAATGAATGAACGAATGAATGAATGAGCGAATATGGACAGGGAAGGCGGTGGCAGAAGGAAAATTGTAAGAAAGCTACAGTACACGACCAAGCTAAATGCCTGCTGGATGATAACGTTAAAAAGGTGGGATTCAAACAAAGAACAATCAAAATACGGCAAGAACTTCAACCAAAGGTAAAAACCACGTTGAAATAGCAGAAAACATATGTGACTTGTAATAGGCATTCACATTACATCTTTGAAATACGTGTAGGTGATACAGAATATACATCATATATTAAATCCAAAGAACAATTATTTTCAAGAGTACAAAATCACATTGTGCATTGACTCAGTAAACAATATATATATATATATATATATATATATATATATATATATATATATATATATATATAGAGAGAGAGAGAGAGAGAGAGAGAGAGAGAGAGAGAGAGAGAGAGAGAGTATATTTGTGTGTTTTTGTTTAGAACAACTTCCCAGTAGTCATTACCCTATTCCGCAGTCCGAACTCTTTCCTCTCCATAAGATAATCTGTCAGTGTCTAACTTATGTACATATGGAGGTACTATTGTCCATACTGCGCACGTTCTTCTGTAAATTTAAACATTAGTTGTATTACCGCAAATAAATTATAAGGGCTTCAGTGTGTTACCACTCAGAACGTGTTTGGGAGCCTATACCCGTTTATGTGTCTCTGACTAGTGGCTCCTTCTCTGAGCTAAATATTCAGCAAAGACAACCTACATGATAATGAATAAATATGAACTTGGCAAATGATGAATTAGCTAAATAAGTTTTGCTTATAAATGTAGGGCTTCAGTGTGAATGAAGAATACCTGTCGAACCAAACATAATTACTAAATTTGTATACTAAAAGTTCAGATAAGAACAATTTGACTTACCTCTGAACCAGTATGCACCCTTTCTAGCTGGATAGCTTATCTAAGTTAAACATCGACTATATAAATATGTAATATTGTCTTGGTAGGTGAAAAGGCAGAGGATACTAAATAGCCTGTGTGCTGATAAGATGTTTACTTGCGCTTAGAAAAAACAAGGATATTGAAAGTTGAACAAACAAGCCCCATTTCGCCCACATATGGAATTGATGCATCAAAAGGAGAAGTCTGGCAAGCTTGGATTTCATGACCATGTTACACACTTCCATAATTATGCATCACATTTTCTACAGACTTCCATGTTCTTACCACCTCATATTATACCAATGGGACCAATCACTTTTATCTAGAGTGTAATCGAAGATTTTCTATCAAAAGTCGAGCCACTGTGACCAATGGCTTTCTCACTTTCATTAATTAGAAAGAGTTATTTTGATGGGGCTTGTATCCTCGGCTGCAAACATGCTTTTAACATAGAAATACCATGAAAAGACTTGCAATTAAGGTGAAATAACATGAATTACTACTCACCGGAACTTATGTAAGATAGGAAAATAGAAAACACCTGCATATGTGTTAGTTTTAACAGGTTACATCTACCAGTTAAGCCGATTTTAGAAATGTCAATATGCCTACAGCAGAAAGTTCATTGCAAACCTCAATTATACACAAATCATGTTATGTCTCAAAGAAAAGCTATGAACATTTTTATCAGTTTATACTACAAGTATGGGCATAGAAATGCACTTTTTAAATAGTTGAAATTTAAAGTGCATGTCTATATACTTGTCTTTATTAGTAACCATTTCAAAACCTTCATAGTTTGATGCTTATGTAGCTATGATTCGGCACAGAATATATTTATAATCTTCTTACGGTCAGCATGAATATCCCATTACCCACTAATGCCCACCCTTATCAAAACATCTCCAATCATGTGAAGAGGAAGAAATACTTCGCTGCCAGGCTTTGTGAAAGGAATAGATTAGAGCACATAAAAGGGTGACAGCTGACAGTTAAAAGGGTTTAATTGGTGCCAAACATTTCACTGCTTAAGTGTGAATATATATATATATATATATATATATATATATATATATATATATATATATATATCCAGAGATTCTTCGAAAGAAGACTCAAAGAATGTCTACAATGCTATACTGCAGATACAATGACCTAGATTACTTTACAGCAGATTCTCCAAGACAATCTCCAAAAAGAGATCATTTCTATATTTACAGTACCAACTCACAGACCTGTTTTGTTTATCGCTAATTAAATTATGCCGCCACCAAAACCACTGATATCATTCTCAGCTTACCTTGAGAATTTCAACAGAATCTGAGGGGAGTTTTGTCATGACTGTGCTGGGGAAAGAATTTTTCATTAAAAGTGGTATTTCATATTATATACACACAAGGTTGATTTGAATGAAATGGCTGGTTGTGATTAGGTCATTTATGCCAGCAGGGAATAAAGGAGAACGCAAAAGAGGTCATTCCAGGCTACTAAGTAAAGTAACTGGGTAAATAAAAATCTTAAAGACAATGGTGCTGAGGTCATCTTGGCATTTGTCGTGCATGATCCAAAAATGTGTATAAATATGGTAAATAAATGTGAGGACGCTGACACGACACTGTCCACATTTCTGGGGATATCCTGCTTGTTGTGCAATGTAGACTGAATAACAGATGTATGGAGAACATCTTGATCCCTACCTACACTATTATCTATTATGTGACTTTTACCAGTAACCAGGTGCTCATTGGTCCATCAGTCCACTGTGAAATGTGGTACAATGGTACACACTATCACCGAGTGGAATCACAATACATCTATATATACTGCATATGTGACACAGGTAATTGGACCAGATGGATTTACCTGTGGTGTTAACACCACCAAGCGGTGCTAGTATGAGCACAGTAAAAAGTACCCTGTAAATTCACACCTAACTTGTTCCATCAAACAGCAATTCTTTAACCATAAGTAAAAAGCAGCTGTGATTTTAGTCTAAAAACAGTAGTGTAATGGTAAGAGACTCCTTTGACCCATGCAACACATAATACATTACAGAAAAACATTCGCCACATTTATATGTTTCAACCCAACTGTAAGTGCAAGGACGTTTATACACAATATTTCACAATATATTGCCAGGGGCTTGTTAGCTTCACCATTCAATGTCAGAGCTTTTACCAGAATCAGTGATAGGCATTGTATATGCCAAGTTCCCTGCCACACTGGAAATTGACAAGTCCAGACATGCCACAGTCAATGAATACACAACAGTCACAGTTTCTGTTGCTAAGATATATATCAACATGACAGCAGTTAGGAGGAGTCTATCCTGCAGATTACATTGATTCCCACATGAAATCTAGATATAGACTCTACATTGTGAATACAGACCTAGACTCCACATTGTGAATACAGACCTCTTAGAATTATATGGGAAAACACTGTGTAGCGTTTCATTTTCTGGTGGAGGGACTGTGTGAATATTCTGACTCTTGTAGAAGACCACCCAGACTACCTTGGTTCAAGGAGAGTTTGAAGAACAATGGTCCAACATACATTGACAATGCAAATAGGATGCAACAGTTTCGATCAGTAACATGTGGACCTTACTGCCTCTATTATGCACTACTATATTGCTGAGCTTCGAGAAGAAGGACATTGTGAATGTGTTTGACTCTGACTTGAGATCGAATGAACATTTCATACACTATTTTATGAGGACACCATATCATCAAAAACATGACGGCCTGTGTAAACACAAGCATATTAGTAAAGGAGTCAATTCCTACAGTGTGGATTGTCCAATACCAGACTGTGACATGCTTGGTTTTCTAAGCCTAGAGAAAAGGATTATAAAACATGGGGAAGATATTTGTACCTTGTTCATGGTATCAAAAAAGCAGAGAGACAAAAGTGGATAGACATTGCACCATAAAGCCATGCAGCCTGTCTCTGGCTAGTGCTGAAGACTTTGATGAATATGTTTTGTATGCAAGACAATTTTTAAGATGGGGGCAGAATAGATATGAGAGTGCAGAGGAAGTGCATATTCCACAATGAACAACGTCAATTTTCAAGAGCTCCCGTATGCATACCCTGGTCAGAAGAGAAAGGTTTGTGTGGCTGCTTAAGCAAGAAACCCCATGCAAATCAACTAAGATGTATCCAGGGTATTTGTACTGATGATAATAATGTACAACTTGAGAAGCTAGAAAACCTGCAGGCAATTATTTACTGTCAAGGAACATCATGGATGGCTCTCTGACCCTGGTGTTTTCCTCGAAATGACCAGGAAATCAAAGATTGAAAATGTCAATAGCTTGTTTTTATCTGTGTGTGTCTGTGTGTACATACACATGTACATGAACTAGCCAAATGAATTCATTTCTGGTATGGCTGGAAGCTTACGCTTCTTTTTTTTCACAAATGCCATTTACTAATTACAATAGATCACATTTTCAAGCACTTGAATGGAACCTGCTTCTTGGATGTTGATTCCCTTGTTTCTAGTGGTATCTTCGCAGCTGCCATTCTCTCCCAATGTCAAAGCAGTCCTTTGGGTATATTCATGTCTCTCAATGCTTGGTAAAACAGCTTGTGACCCACAGGCTTAAAATGTTTGCATTTGTATTGGAAATCTTTTGCCAACTCTTTTATGTGAGAACGAGGCATGGTCTGTGCTTCATAGTGGATCTCTCCTTGCCTGTCCATGTCAGTCGGCCATTATTGACAATATGAAACAGTCACACTCAAACCATGTTCCTTACATTTTTGGGTACAGCCTGAACCACCAATCCAATAACTCAGAGCATCATCATCATTATCTTCTTCTGGCTCTTCTTTGATGGTGGTAAAAGTGTCTTGGTCATCAGATCTTTACATGGTGATGTCTGCTTTGTCAAACATTGATATTCAGCCAAATGTAACAAGAGACTTTTCTGATTCATTTTAACATGCTATGCAGGAAAAGATCCACAGCTTGTAGCAAATACAGTACCAATTCAGGCTGTAGTAGTTTTTTTTCCGTTTTTGCACTGACTTTCTTGTTGGCAATTATCCGGATAGCAGCTCTGTGTCTTCTATGTGTGTTCCTATAGTTTGATGTGAAAGCAAGACATCCTTTCAGTGGATAGGTGGCTATTCCCCAAGGCTAACAGTTGATTGGGATTCACAATTTTCAATAAACTTGTTCGTGTACTCTGCAGGGTGTACTCAACAGCAATCTGAATAATTCAGCATTCTTTTCCACAGTTGGTTCATCTTGTTTCTTTACTTAGTCTTTTACTTATTAATTTAATACCTACACCTACTTATAGATTTGGGATATACACCACAGGATTTTCAATAGGATAGATGTAGATTCTCATTCTGCATCCCATAACAATACATGATATTATGTGGTGACTTTAGATCAAACAGGCCTTTCAGATTTTTTAATGATCTGCAAGTCTATCGAGGCCTGTCTGAACCCATAGTTCCAATCACCATGATGGTGCTACCCAGATTGAAATTGCAAGAGACTGTGCATTTCATACCAACGCTGGTCTGTCAGTTCCCTGTTAGTTGGTCCCCAAGTAATAGGACTCTGTGGTTCCTACTTTTTTTCAGTACTAGTGCTTTTCAATAACCAGTCTTGTTTTTGGAAAGGATTCAACTTTTGGCGTTGCCGACGATGGTGTGACATCTTTTGACTTGAGCTCAATAGTCTGCAATGGGACACAACTTTTCCTTCCGTTTCTTCAGTCTGGTTTTAGGGTTCAGTCATAGTCTTCTTTTTTCAGGGTTCAACTTGTGCACTTTCATGAAATGTTGTGGATGTCTGGTCAAGTCTTTGGTAGCACAGAGTGAACAGACTCTGTTTTTGTGCATGCCTTGATTCTCTTTGGATGTAGTGATTGACTTCTACTTATAAAGTGTCCTTTGGTCTCCATGAGAGTGTCCCTGTCCAGCCAGCAAGCAGGATGCCTGGTTTGCCACAGTAGAGTCCTTAGGTCCTCTAGCAAGTCCCTTGTCCCCTCTCAGAGTTGGTTTCGGCTCACTTACTGTTTTATAGTGGTATAATTTTGACAGTCAGGGACTATAGGTAGGTATGGCATATACACTGATGAGCAGAAGCTAAGCAACCAGTCACATAAAGTAAGATGTATGAATACTAGGGCAACTCCTTGACAAAATAAGTGCCTATAAGACTTCCCTGATGTCCCCTCACTGCACTGACCATATTTATGGGCAGGGTGTTGTCCCCTTTGTCACCCAAAGCAGCCTTTCTAAGGCACAGGTTGCTGGTAAAACTTTCACAGAAGTCATGCAGGTTACCTGGACCTCTGCAACCAAGCTTGCTGGTCACAGAAAAGTGCTGCTGATGAGTGCGACATAAACAAGTCTGTGGTTTGCAGACTTTTGCAGAAGTGCAGAGGTACTGGAGAACTAAAGGACAGGGCAAGAAGTGGCCATCCAAAAGCTACAGATGATAAACACAGACAGGTGCTGGCCCAATATGTGGAAGACAGGCCTTTTTCTGCAGCTAAGAAGGCCGGCTACACTCGTAACAGTCAAGAGGGTTATGCATCGGCAAATCCATCATGCGGCAATGTTAGCATAAGGCTGGGAAAAATTCTTGGATTAAGTTGTCTACATTGCCTGGGCAGAAATCCCACAATTAAAGATCCAGAAGCTTTACTGGTCAACTAAATGACAAGTCTAGTGAATTATTTCTGCAAGTGAGCAGCTCACTACTGATGAGACCTGTGTCTGAATATGATCCTTCAAACTTACCACCATCACCCCCCACCACCACCACCAAAAAAGACAGAAAAAAAAACAAAAAAGGAAAACAAGAATCCACTAACCATCTGTCCATTAACCAATCATGCAGAAAATTGCTCCCGCCACCGCAATAATCATTAACAAACAATGGCCATCTCATACGCTCATTATGCTCACAGAGGGAAGTGTCTATGTGCTTGATGAATCCCACATGGTAACAAACCAATTTTGTCATTTTTCTGTACGTGAATCTTGTAATGACAACACCATATGCACATACTTTCTCTTTGGAGCATTCAAGAGTTACTTTCTGGACCTGATGCCAAGAAGTTGAAGTGAATATCGAAATGCTAAAATATGTCATTTTTCCCATAATTTAGTCCATAAGAAGTAATATGGGACCAGTTGCTTACCTTCTGCTTTCCGGTATAGTATTGGGTTATCAACTTTGGATCTCTCTTTCTCTCTCTCCCTCTCTCTTTCTCTGTCTGTGCGTGTCTGTCTGTCTGTCTGTCTGTCTGTCTTACAGTCTGAAGTATTTATAAAATAAGCAGGACAAGAATTTTGGTTTTGTTTTTGAGATACCACTGGTTGTACTTTTTCATAGAACCATTTAATAGTCAAAAATGTACAAATATATGCAATATGATCACACAAATTAAAGAATATACAAATATATAAATGATCACAAAAATGTATAGATTCAGAGAAGTGGTACATTATTTACGATTAAAATCGGTAAGGAACTGTGTACAATTGTCAACTGTGTGTCATTTGGTGTACACTAACTGGTACTTCTTCTTTTCAACTCTGATTTACAATTTCCGTTTCAGTTTATTGCATTCTATTTTGTTACCACTGGTAATGATGGCCATGCAATGTTTTTGGTCATACTGTTTTTCTTTATAACACTAGTCGTTTCACAACTTCCTACTTGATCAACCATGTTGACAAAGTTCAAGGTGAAACCAAGTACTTTACACATTTCTCTCTTATTAGCCCTATAGGCATAGTTCTTTGGACCCGCCTGAAACAAATTCGACAATGTATACATCAGATTCGAGTTCATATGTCAGGTCCCCTAAATAGTTTCCTACCTGAGGTTGGGGTTCTTCTAGGCATGTAATGTGAATGGCTAATCAGTATTGCAATACAGGACATTCCATTTCAGTTTTTCCAAATGGAATAGAGTTTCACCCTTGCCCAACAGGTGGTGAAAGTATCTATAAATATATTTGTAGAAACATTGTTAGCAATGAACTCCATGTGGTAAAGCCGGTCCATTTGCACAATGTCTTTGCTGACAATGTGAAAATTTTGGACATCCGTGCTTGGATCAGTCAATGGCCGGTATAATTCTTATATCCAAGATTTGTGGATGTAACTGGACTGCTAAACGTTCAGGCATTCAGCATATTGTCCCAAAGGCTATAAACATCCCTTAGTAAAGAAAAACAAGTTTAGTGATATGACTCATGAAGGTGTAACTTCTAACAAAATGAAAGCAGTGCAAAAGTTTTATTCAGTCAAAATGCAACAGCTTACCTATTTACGTTCAACTTGGCAAGGCTTCTCAACCTTAGATTCTTCTGAATGTGGTCACTATTCACTTGTATCCCTTCTTTGGCAGTATAGTAGGTGACATACTTTCTCTTGCAATCTTCTGTTTTGCACCAATCAAGCCATCCCGATGCCTTTTGTTTTAACTGAGAAAAGTGTTTACATATTCTGTGAACAATTCCCTTGTTTGGTGTCGGGGTTATACTCTTCAGTGTCTAACCAGTGGTAGACTCTGTAACACTTCAGCAAGGTGTAGCCTTTCTCCGAAGCCTTCTGAAACTCATGTGTGGACCATGTTTCTATGATGGCACTCTCCTCATCTCTACAATGGCATGGGTTTTTGGACTATCTATCAGCACAACTGCAGCCCAGAGAGAATTTCAGTTGACCATTAGAACGTTAGGATAGAGCAGGATGATACAATAGGGGGTAAAACATTGACCTTGGCAATACTAAAGTAGCTGTCCAGTCTCATATCAAAGTTCTTGGTAATGACTGTAGGGTGGCCAGCAGGATATTTCTGTGCTTTTTGTATCCATGGGTAAAGACTTGAAAACCAATTGGACAAGAAGGAGAAAATTTTAAGATTTAGTTGTTTTTGCAATTTAAACATTGGTTATACCATATTACACTGGCATATTAATAAATAAATGTTAACTTACATCAACATATTGAATCTGGTCTCCCTCTACAGCCTTGTAGTGTAGGTGAGTGCAGTTGGTCCTTCTACCAACTAAGGAAGCTCTTGGTTGTAGTCGTTCAACAAAAGTTTTCATTCCTGCATTTTGCTGTTTCTGTTGATGAAATAAATGTTCCCAAATTAAAACATTATTGTAACAGCTGGACTTTTAGTAGGAACTTCTTTTCATGGTAACAGTATAAAGCTCCTTTATGGATTGGTTGTTGTGTGGGTGTTTGCTAAATTGGCCGTCCTTGGGATAACAAGTTTTAAATCAATGATAAAGACAATTGTGGAATTCATAATGTGCATGTTGACTCACAGTGTTTGTTTCGAACACAGCCATGCACACACTCGCTATGGTAATATGGTTGAAGGGATCGACACTGCCCACTAGGAACCACTGATCTAGTGTGTCTGAATAGACTCTGTGGCTGGTTTCTTCTAGTAACAACTCTCAAAACTCGAAACAGGCTTTCTCAGGCTCTGGACATCAGACCTACAGTATGCTTCCATTTTGTTCCCAAAGGTAAAGGTCTCTTCAACTTTGTTGTCATACCATTCCAGAAAATTCTCATGGTCTTCTTTTGATATAAAATTGACCCCCTAATAATGGAGATCTGGATAAGGTCCTGCATAGTGCAGAGTTCTCTTAGTGTTAATCCAATGAGAGCACCAGCTTTTCTTCTGTTCTTGGAGGCCAAAAGCTTCAAGAAGTGCAGATAACTTCATAAATAAAAAATTGAAACTATAAATGAAGCGCATGGTAAGACCTTTACCAACTTTCAGACACATAAGTTTGGTGCTGACATAGATGATATTGGGTTGACACATGGATTGGTTGATGATGTACTCTTTGATGAACGTGGAGTCATCACCTTTTAAATTGAGAGGTATGCCTGTAGAGTCCTCCTATCCTTCTTGAAACAACCATTCCCCAAAGTCTAGAAGAGAGTTGTCTCTTTGAAAGATGACTTATTTCATGGCACAGGTGTCTTGACAAGGTGGCGTGGCATACAGACCTATAGCATCGTCAATTTTGCTACATTCTTCACAACGCAAACTACAAGTAGCACATTGAGATTTAGAATGTAAAGGTTCATACATACACTCTTTGCAGGCTTTTTGAGCCAATAAAAAGCTGGGTTTATGGTCACTTTTTCCCACATGAGATCCCGACAGTGTTGGCAATTGTCACATTTGTTGCACTTTTTCTTCTTGATTTGGCACTGATGATTGGTGTGAAAAGGGATCGTAGCCTCCTGGCATTGCATCATGTCATCTTGACTGGTTTAATAATCCAAGAAAATAAACTAATTGGTGCTGGACGTAGGTGTTGGTTTGAGGACCCGTTGATAACATTAGTGAAGGTCCATCACAAATTGTAAGCAACATATGCACTCTTATTCACCACATTTATGTTCACTGGATGCATGGACTTCTCTCTCCATGACTTTCTTACAAGCAGGGCGTTTTCAAAGTTCCCCACATTGGGTTTGGCCCTTTTGCTGTTTTGTGAGTTTTATGGCAGTATTGATCACTGCATACCATGCTGCAATTGTCGCAGATGACTTCTGTGGTGATGATGCAATATTGCCTTTGACACAGCAAAACAACAGACATCACATTGATAATTTCTTTTTTTCTGGAATTGTTTTCTTTGTTGCACTTGTCACAATTATATTTATCAACAGAGAGACCCTGTGATGCTGGTGATGGCATGGAAGTGGCCAGGTTCCTCATCTGTGCTTTCATCCCAATCCACTAAGTAAATGTCAATTTTCTTGGCTTTGTTGGTACCTATGCAAATCATTTTGTTGTCTTTGTGTGCATTCATTATGCCAATCTGGACATCCAACACTTGCTCAAATTTCTGGATCCTTTGAATGACAGC
This sequence comes from Hermodice carunculata, assembly GCA_964020975.1. Classification (NCBI taxonomy): domain Eukaryota; kingdom Metazoa; phylum Annelida; class Polychaeta; order Eunicida; family Amphinomidae; genus Hermodice; species Hermodice carunculata. The sequence goes on along the minus strand of OZ026614.1, from coordinate 535,889 downwards.
TGGATGATCAGTAAGGACACATGCTTGTTGACAAAACAGTTAAGCCAGTCATCTTCATTCACTGCAATTCTTTTGACGTAAATGGTCATATAAATGCTGGGGTGCTTTATGATGTTCCAATGCTGGTTTTACTAATGTATTTGTTCTGTTCTCTCATCCTACTTTGCCATTTTTCTTTGCTGACCATGTGTTGTTCAGCCCAGGCTACGCTGATAGCATGTTCCATACACAGTGGTCTTCATCCACGGTTTGAACCATGCTTTTCTTTCTGTGAATCGAATTGTTGACACACTCCAATTTGGTGAGTTGCACTGGGTGCCCAGCTTCTTTGGCATTTTGACGACCTCTACAGTGGTTTCACAACTTCCATTTACATCTAAAACTTTACTGTTTTGACGTATTTTGAATGGCTTCCATGATAGCCTCTGCATCTAATTACTCCAAGGGTCTTTATGGTACTACCACAGCTTTGTCTAATGTCTCGTGGTGAATGATGACACGTCCTTGACCTTTGGCTGCCTGGCATGATTTGGCCCACTGCAATACATCAACAAACATGTCATGCAATTTTTCTGGAGTATCCATCAATGTTTTCCCTCTCCATTCATCATTAAAGTTGACTTTAAATGTGGTGTCCATATCCCTGTTTTTAGCAACGACTCTTTGCCGAATTTGTTGAAATTGGTCAGCCTATTCCTCATTGTTGCCATCATCTTGTCCACTTGGCCCAGGTTGATTCTGCCAGCTCTATGGTTGTCGTGATTTGATCTAATTGATCATTGGTAAAGTCCATCGTGTCCTCTGGTATATTGAGGTGACCTGTCAACATAAAATAATAACACTTCTTGAATATATGGTAAAAAAAAACATATGAATTGAAGCGAAAAATCTATCATGGATACATTTCTAAATAAACACAAATGTAAGCTTGCACAGACCTGTTAATTCTTGGGAAAACATATGTCATAGACTCAAGTCAATTTGCAACCTTCTCCATTTGAGATCCAGTAGGCATTGATTGATGTAGTTGCCCTCTGTCAGACCAAAGTTATGGGCCCATTGCACACTCATGTTAAATTAGTCAACCATTTCACTAATTGTCTTGCAGTAATTCATCCGTTAAATAGATGAATATAGATCAGGAAAAATATATTTTGATACAAAGCTATATACTGAGTACCACTAATCACAAGAGAGAAATCTATACAATTGAATAGTTTTTGGTAAGAGTTCATGTCTTATGGTCATTTTAACCGAGCAATGTTTCTTCAACTTTGTTATGTTTATTTTAGTTAATTTCATTTCATTTTCAATTTAGGTATGTTTATATTATTTTAATTGTAGGTATGACTATTTTGTTATGTTTTATTTCATTTCATTTTATTTTTAACCTATGTATGTTTATTTTATTCATTTTATTTTATTTTTATTTTTAAATTAGGTTTCTGATTTGTTAATTTTTTCAGCTTAAGTATGTTGTATCTTCAAACTTAAATTGGTTATTTTGTCTAATTTTGTAACATTATTATACTCATTTTTATGTCTTAAATAAAGTTTTTTATTTATTTATTTATTGTCCTTTGAAACTATGATTTACCCCTGTTTATACCTGAAACAAGTCTCAAATATGCTAGTCATTCCTGACATAATGTTAATGTGGTAGTTGACCGCCAGATGGTAGTAGCGGATAATACCAATGTCTCTATGGAAAACCATTCTCAGATGGAGTTCAGAAAAGATAAATATTACATTCAGTTGCGTAAGAACTGTTATAATTTGTCTCTGTACTTTCACAAAATTCTTACCGTTTTATTTTGGATTTTATTTTTCAAAATACTGGAATTAAAATTATAAAATATTTAACGAAAGTTTTTGCAGATGATAATAATATGAAACAAAGTGATAAAAAATAATATTGTCAACGCAAAAATCTTTAATATTTGTTAATGCGATCATATATAATCACCTTCCAAGTTTCAAAGCTAAACCGTGGCAATGATGGCTGCTCCAAGGAGAAAGTGAAAGCTTCTGTACAAATATTTTTTGTATAATTCATAATATATCTCATAACTTTATTTTTGACAATAACTTATATATTTTATGCCAGTACTCCACAACAAGTATAGGAACTAACTTTTCATTTTATTTTGTATTCCAGTACACCTGAACCTGTCCAAAATGTCAGGAAAAGTTAAATTTTAATGCTTGACATTTATGTTGATACAGTTTTGTAGGTTAAATGTCATTCGGTATCAGCATTTACAGAAGATTGATAAAAATGCTCAGGTCTTTGTGTCAGGGACTTCATATGCCTTATCCAGGCATTGGATGCTGGCTGCAGATGCAGATGCCGCACGTTTAAGGTAAATGTTTTCATGTGTATCATTTCAAATCTAGTCCATCAAACGAGAGTGACATTGAGTTTGTTTTTTAATTTCATTATTATTGTTATGTTTATTATTATTTTTGTTATTGTTGTTGTTGTTGTTGTTATTATTATTATTATTATTATTATTATTATTATTATTATTATTATTATTATTATTATTATTATTATTATTATTATTATAACAAAAAGGAACGTCCATTGTATTATATAAGAGGTGTAAGGCCGGGTACAGGCTGTGTGGGCATGCTCAGCACATTGGGCAATAATAATAATAATAATAATAATAATAATAATAATAATAATAATAATAATAATAATAATAATAATAATAATAATAATAAGCTCAATTACAAGTCAGTGTATGTGATACAACAATGCAACTTGAGCAACTGAGGCTCTTGACTGCCCAAGTATACAAGGTATAATATAAGATGCATCATTGCAAAAATAACAGGGAAATCGGCAGAATGGGAATAGAAAAACTGTACATCTGAAAAAAACAACATTTATGGCCTCTACTTGTGAGCTGGGCCGGCGCGCAGGGAAACATCACAGTCTGTAACATATGTATATCAGAAGAACAGGCATCATTCTCAAACCAATCCCTTCACCTAATGAGAGGTCAGTAAGATAATCACTAATATTTAAGTCTTAAACTTATACGGGCCTGCAAATGCCAAGCAGAATCTTTAACTAAACAGAATGCACACTTCCAATGTGGGCCTTCCCATATCCCTATCAGCTTTTTGCTCTGCCAGCAGAGCTTATAGAATCTGTTTGTGTCCATCGTCCTTCCTTCCATCCATTTGTCCCTCTATCGTAAGACTTTTTTACATTTCGACTTCTCAGAAACTGCTGCATGGAATGTTTTGATTTTGCATATGGATGTTTTCCAAGTGGACCTCAACCATGTTTGTGAAGGAGGTGGTGATAATTTTGTTTTTTTATTTTAATTATGAATTTTTAAATTTATTTTTTGAAAAAAAAAATCCTCATCTGAAGAATTACTTGGCCAATTGCTTTGCTATTGCACATAGGGTCACCTAGTGTCAATTTGTCGTATTTTGGCCACCGGATGGCGCTGCGAATTTTTCAGATTTTTGTCTGAATTTTTGTGTGTTACGGCTAATTTGAACTTCTTGACCAGAATGGCTGAACAAAAGTCCTTAAAATTTTATCAGAATAAAGTTTGACTTTAGGCAATAAAAGTTTGCGAAAATAATATTAATAATTATGTTAATTTTTGACAAAGTTATGGGATATCAAACTTTGCACATGTAAGTGAGTGCTGCCACTGCATATGTATTTATGGCAATACGGTGCCGAGCACAGGATCATCATGATCCTCTTGATCATCATGAACCTCTTGTTTCAATATTTTAACCGTCATATCTTTTCTCAAATAACTTCGAAGGTCGTTCCATAGTTTTGCACCTGGGAAACATAATCTATGGCTGCCAAACTTAACTGAGCAAACAGTTGTGCAAATAAGTCGGACCTAATATATTTTTTTATCTGAATACTTGAAGAGCCAGGGCTCTTATTCTATATGTAGTCATAGTGTAGAGGCTAGCCTTGGCCAATAGGCACTCATAAGTCTCTGAGTTGTTTGTTGAGACTTGGTTCGTTTCCCGCCCATTTCTGTCAAATACAAATTTTAGGGCTCGATTCCATTTTTGCCTTGTATATGTTGCACTACAGAAGTGCCCAACCAGTACGAAGTGTTGTAGTTAGACATTATGTGTGGCGTATACATTGTCAGTTTCGACTTTTCGTCCAATAAATGGCTAAGTCAACACGGTACATTAAGTTGTCTTACTGCTCTTCTGCTGATGTTAGTAATATGACTATCAAAATTTAATTTGTTATCAATAGTGACACCCAGAAGGCTGGCACTATCATGAAAATTTATACGTGTATTTGAAATTTCAAATAAGAAGGATCGAGTACCACAGAAGATTGGTTTACTCGCCTGGGCTCTTTCAACTAGAATTTTTCCCTTATTTATAAGGTTGAATAGAAATTTTATTTCATTTAATTGTTTAAGATTCTTTGAATTTTAGATAGCATCGAATGCCTAAATAACTTGACTCATTTGATTAGGTTTCTGAAAATACGCTGCGTATTTCATGAATATTTCGATTGTGCGATAGCCTACCTGTGTTGAGATAAACATCATGAAACGAACTGTTAGGCCCGTAAATTTAATCTTTTTCTAATGAGCCTTTGTTTGACATTTGAAAATATAGGATTACGTTGTTGAAAGAATTTGTGAGCATAATTGCGCATGTTTGCGTGGATAATTATCTCATTGTGTTGCAATGTTTGTAAGTTTGATGGGACATACGCTAATGTTTTCCCGTTGTATTCACTTTTGTTAGATTATCTAGTTTATGCAGCAACCGTTTTTGCTTTCAACAAATGTATTTCGAGAAGAGTAATTTCAAAATTTGAAATACATCGATCATTGAGATGTTTCGATAGCTTTCATGATTCATGTAACGCTCTTGCGGTATGCGTTTTGTTAATCTCGGAAGTTGCCCTAAGCTTGTTCTCCGTGTAAATTGCAGGTGAATGATGATGATTTTCAAATTTAAAAGCTTCATTTAGTGTAATTAAATTTTGATTTATTTGATTCTATTTTTCATGTTTTATCTAAAATTGATTACCTGCATATTGCCAGTTTTAGGGTTCTTAAAGGACGCTGCGAGTTCCAGGAAAAGTTTCTATTGCAATGTGTATTTAGTTTGAATAACAAATCAGTCTCTCTCTCTCTCTCTCTCTCTCTCTCTCTCTCTCTCTCTCTCTCTCTCTCTCTCTCTCTCTCTCTCTCTCTCTCTCTCTCTCTCTCTCTCTCTCTCTCTCTCTCTCTCTCTCTCTCTCTCTCTCTCTCTCTCTCTCTCTCTCTCTCTCTCTCTCTCTCTCTCTCTCTCTCTCTCTCTACAACAAGTTTGAAAAAAGCCAAGCTCAATAATCATGAAATAAGTCATGTCATATGCATACGTGCTAACAAATGCTGCAAGAAATCCAAGTTAACGCCGCGCTTTATGCAGAATTTATGCATATGCTCAAAATCATAAACTATCAGTATATATCAATATATAAATAATCTTTCTCTGTATGTCACATTATGAAAAGCTGAATACATGTGGTCACACGATCTGGCATAGCTAGGTTAAATACCCTGGTGTGGCTGGCAGCTCATCAGCCAGCCTTGGGTTCTAGCGCGGAGTAAATTATATATTCTAAGGCACGTCAACACAACATTTTATATCTCACAAACCCCATCTTGTTTGATCACTAATTTATTATTTGGAACCATACAAATGGACAATTAAAACGGACAGTCAGTCGATGATGTCCAATTTTCCCCTGTCTCCATGTAGACTATGTTTGATTAATGGAGACAAGGTGAAATATATTTGAGAAAAAATAGTATGTTTCATACCTTTTACACTTTTATGAAAGTATATCAGCATGCATGCCGATGTGATATTCCCAGAAATGACTGCGCTTTTCCGGAATAGCTCAATTGCGCGTTATAAGAATTATGCAGACAAGCCAGTAGACGATTAGCAGCTGATGCGTGGTGTGCCACGTGAACATGCCAATGTGACAGTCCCAGACAGGATCGCGCTTTCTTGAAGTGGGGGCAGTTGCGCGTTATAGGGATATACAACATATTTGCGATTGACACAAAGTAAAATTATATATTTTGAAATAAAATATCGTATCTCAAATTTTCTACACCCCTCTGAAAGTATGTTAGCATACATGACGATGTAACATTTCCAAAAAGAATTGCCCTGGACAGTTGCACGTCATCGGATTGACAGCGACGCATGAAGTCTCTCCAACCATGTTTGCAAAGGACAAGTATATGACGGGCGAATAGTCGATGAGGTTGGATTTTCCCGAACAAGTATCAATTGATATTTGATCAATTGAGACAGAATGCAATATATTGGGGGAAATAGGCCTGTCATATTTAATACCTTTCCCATTCTAGGAAAGTATACCAGTGTACATGCGTTAACTTATGCAGTGTAGAGAGTTCGGACTACTAAACAGGGCAATGACTACCAGGAAGTCTTTCTGGACTAAATGACACAAATACAAATGTGATATTCCCACACGGGACTGGGCTTTCCTGGAAATGATCAGTTGCGTTGCACGTTATGAGAATCCTGCAAATCCACAAGTTGCAGTATACGATTATACGCTAATATTTGGTTTGTCCGAAAAAAAGTGTTTTGAGTCAAATAACACTAAGTAAAATATAGTTTGAAATTGAATACGTAAATCTCAGTGAACACGCCAATGTGATATTCTCAGACAGGACCGCGGTTTCGGATTTGGGACTAGTTGCATGCACGTTAGCTTATGCATATTTGGTTAATTGCCACATAGTAAAATGCATTTTAAATTTGAATATCAGTTGAGATGAAGTAAAGTAATATTTATTTTGGAATAGTATATCATAATTTATACCTTTCTACACCTTTATGAACGTTTTTCAGTGTACATGCCTATGTAATATTCCCAGAAAGGAGTGCATTTCCCTGCAATTGGACATGTAGTTACACGTATTTAGTAAATTGCCACAAAGTAAAATGATTTTTAAACTTGAATATCAATTGAGACAAAATATATTTTGAAATTAGATATCGTATCTTATACTTTCTGCATCCTTATAAAAGGATTTGGGTGTACATGCTGATGTATATCAAATTTTGAAATTCCCAAGACTGAAAGTTCTGGGCCTTTCTTACCCATTTTAGGGCCTCATATGTTCAGAGGTCAATCCATGCTGTATAGAACACAGAAAATATAAAAGTATGTGTTCATGGATAAGATTATCAAAATCCGCAAGTTCCTAAAATGCTCACAAAAAAATTCGGAATCGTGCAGCACAATTTGGGACCACAATGAAGCGCGATGTGAGAATTCCTGAAATGCGCAGAGCAATTCCGCAATTGCGAGATTCCCAGACTGCCAGGAACACACAAACACACACACACACACACACACACACACACATATATATATATACTTAGCATACTTATCCATTTCTAGGCTCCATCCAGATGTACCCCACAATACATGTCGTAGTTTTCCCCATGGTCCCGAGAGGGCGTTATATGCAATATTGATTTAAACATACTTTATTCACCTGAAGCTGATTGTTCTTGTTACTATTTGTAACAAAACTTGTTCTCTATTCTATTCCATTCTTATCCAATAAATTTACCTTTCTCAACAGTGGAGAAATTTGAATTCATTTTCAGCCACACCACTGGTTCAGATCCAGTTACCTTGACACCATTTAGTTCAGGTGATATTATGAAAATGCCCATATATACATACCTGCTGAGGCACGATGAGCACTTGGTGGATCATTGTTGCGGGGAATGATAGAAAGTTTCATGCAAACCCGAGGATACTTGAACCTTACCCCCCCCCCCCCGTATTAATTTACAGAAACTACTTATTACAAGTTAATTGGCTTAAAAACCTTTGCAGAAACTAGTACATGTGTAAATACGTTGTTTGCATTGCGAACTGGCCCATGATTTAATTTGTTCCATAGAGCTATTCTGTATAATAGCTCTATGGTTGTACACACCATGCAGCGTGATACCTCTCAAGAGACACTGTCTCTCCTGATTAAAGAAAACAAAAATTTAGAGCTGCGCCGTCGGTACTCGTCGTATAATGATAGTAAAACCAGTCAAAAGGGGCACATACGAGTCACCAGACTGGCTGAGTGCTTGCACATGGCCAGTCTGTGTGGCGAGTATGCTCCACGCCGTTGGTTTGACTTTTACTTTGGAGAAATCACTATATAATAACTTGGCGATTCCTCCAAGCTTTTGATCCAGTAACTGGTTGCTTGTCCGTTTCCAATGGTCATACGACACTCCAGAGCACTCCCGGTGGGGGGGGGGGGGGCATCATGACGCTTGGCATTGGAACTAGGAGGATATGGACAACTTTATCCTGCAATAATAATAATAATAATAATAATAATAATAATAATAATAATAATAATAATAATAATAATAATAATATGGCTCTCCGCTTGTCTGCCAGAGCCGAGGCAGAGTCCACCACCCACTCTCTCACAGCTGCGGTGGGCCGCTGGTCCTGGGTATATCCCCCTACACTCATTGCTTGTACTTTTTAAAAAAGAAGAAAAACAAACCCATCCCTCACACACTCTATCCCCGCCTCTAAGGCTCAGGCTTTTTCCATGGGAGGACCCATGCGAGCCCTTATAAGGGCTACCACCATTCCCTTCCCTGCCTATACTCTGGGATTCTCATTCAACCTGTTGCCTTTTAACTAAGTTTGCACTCTACAGTCTAACTCTAAGTTTGTAGGCCTGCTCTCTGGGGTTTTTTTTTTTTTTTTGTTCGTTTGTTTGTTTTTTCATAAAAGCGGGTGTCAGCTAGCTCTTACCATCAACAAATGTTAATAGCGAGCGTTAGCGAGCTCTTACCATAAACACATGTGAATATAGGATATAACAAAACGGTAAATTATCCAATCAGAAGAATACTCAGTATCTGTCCAACGAAGTTGATTTCCTTCGTCATCTTTTACTGCGCATGCGCACAGGGGCGCAGTCATTGCGTTTTTTAGGCACCTCGGGTAAATTTCGCAGTTTTGTTTACACCAAAGTCTCAAACTCACCGGCCTTTATGGAAATCATATCAATAATTCATAACTGGGGTTCAGAAACCATTGTCGGCGGAGTGTAATGAATGATAACGATTCACCGACTTGCATCGTTAACACCGGATGGAACGTGGACTTGGCAAACACGCTTCTGGGGCTGGAAATGGGTTGCCGCGGAATAGAAAAACTTGAAAGGTGTGAGGGTAACCTAAATAAACACCCCAAAGTATGTAGTATTTGTGGTACATATGTTTCATTCTTACCTTACTAATATGTGCACACTGTGCAGTCACCAGGTTGCTTCTCGGGGCCTTCCAGATCGCAACTTCCAGTCACACTTATCCCTTAAGGGCCCCAAAATACCATGTTGCCAAAGCCTGCTCAGATTTGGTGTTATAGGGCGTATGACAATCCAACAACCACTCTCCGTACTCACTACGTCTCTACCGCAGGATACGGAACTAGCTCAATGGCGATATAAAGATCTTGGGAAGAATACTTAAATTTGTGGAACAGTGTCTAAGAAAAAGAGAGGCTGTACGGCAGATAGTTTCGTTCAGCTGATCAAGGTACTGCGGCCTCGCCCCTCTAGACTGGTTTAGTAAATCGCCGCTAGAGGGACCTAACGACCAGGTGCTACTGCCTGATCCACCGACGTTCTTATCGATACTTTGTAATGCTGTCACTCGCATCTTAGGCTATGCCTACAACATATTATAGGATATAACAGAACGGTAAATAATTCAATCAGGAGAGTACTCAGTATGTAGCAACTGAAGTTGATTTTCTTCGTAGCCCCTACTGCGCATACGCACGCGCACGCGCACATGGGCGCAGCACCAGGGTAATTTTCCCAGTTTTATTTAAACCAAAGTCTCAAACTTACCTGCCTTTATGGAAATTATGTCAATAGTTCACAACAGTTCAGAATATGTTGTCGATAGAGTGTTATACATGATAAAAATTCACCAACTTGCATCGTTAACACCTCGATGGAACGTAGACTTGGCAAACACGCTTCTGGGGCTGGAAATGGGTTTCCGCGGAATAGAAAAACTTGACAGGTGTGAGGGTAAGCTTAATAAACACCCTCAAAGTATGTTGTATTTGTTGCGCATGTTTAATTTCTAACCTTACTAATATCTGCACACTCTGGCAGTCTCTTCAGTCACCAGGCTGCTTCTCGGGGCCTTCCAGATCGCAACTGCCAGTCACACTTATCCCCGAGGTGCCCCTAAACGCCATGTTGCCAAAGCCTGCTCAGATTTGTTCTTGTCGCGCTACAATCCAACAATTACTCTCCGTATGCACCATGCACGTCTCTGTCACAGGGTACGGCACTAGTGCAATGGCGATATAACGATCTTGGGAACAATACTTAAATTTGCGGAACTAGCTGTGTCTTACAAAAAGATAGGGTATACGGATAATTCCATTCAGCCGTTCAAGGTACTATAGTACTACGGCCTAGCCCCTAGGCGCTAGACTGGTTTAGTAAATGGCCGCTAGAGGGACCTAACGACCCTGTGCAACTGCCTGATCCACTAACGTTATTATAGGGAGCGGAGCGAACACCATAGATAACACGTGTGTTAAATAATAATTAATAAAATAAATAGAAATGAACATAATCTTGCATATTCAATCCCATACACACAGTACCCTGAGGAGTTGCAAATCCATGGTAATGACGGCAATCGATTTTCCCAAAGTAGGCTGGTTTGCTCATTAGATTTCCAATGACAAACTATGTCATTTATCTGGGAACCATGCTTCTACGGGGGGGGGGGGGATCTCACTCAATAATCTGGTTTCCTGCCGTAAAAAGCGACAGTCGGCAAACTCACAGCCAGGAACCAGTCTACGAGACATTGCATATAGTTATACCAGCCAAGTGGAGGAGACGAGTCAGCAGACTAGCCTCATTCCCGCGGCAGATCACTCCGAGTATTTGCACGAGGATTGATCTGCCGCGGGAACGAGGCCAGTCTGCTGACGAGTCTCCTCCACGCGGCTGGTTTTACTTTTATCCAGTAATTATAGCTGTAATTTTATCTTCATCGTTAAATACAAAAAAAAAAAAAAAAAAAAAAAGAAGAAAAAGACAATTAAAAACAGTTTCAACGTTTATTTCATCAAACAAGGCTTTGCATAGCTTTTCGTATGAATAACTGTAGCGCAGGATCCAGTAATTGGGTCATTTGAAAACTACATGCTTGACGTGTGCCAACTACAAGAATTTAGAAGGAAAGTAGTTCTCAGTGACCTTTGCACTGTGGTGATATGGACAGGGTTATGACCCAATCTGTATCTTCCACCTTTTCTGGATGATACAGCTATAATTACTGGACAAATATATTTACACCACGTGACGTGGGCGGCCTCGACATGTAAGTATTGATGTCATTTCTGACGTGTCGCACGCACTGTTATCTGCAAAAGATATCATACGTCCATCAACCTGACAACAGGTCAGAAAGTCAGTAAACTGACGTCAGAAATGACGTCAATATTTACAGGTCAGAAAGTCAGTAAACTGACTTTCTGATCTGTAAATGTTGACAAAAAGAAAGAGTTTACGGATAATTCCGTTCAGCTGACACACATCATTAATACATCAATTTCTACCGATAAAGTCCCTGAAGACTTCAAGGCTGCCAGAGTCAAGCCATTACACATAAAGAACGACAAGTTGGAGGCCGGGAACTCTAGACCTGTAAGTATTTTAACTGCTGTCTCCAAAATCATGGAGAGAGCAGTTTATACTCAACTGGAGTCCCACCTATAACTAACAACAATCTATTGTATGATGATCAGTCAGGTTTTAGAGGCACCTACACAACGGACACCTGTCTTATTCACCTCACTGACTATATTCGCTCACAATTTTCAAAAGGAAACTATGTAGGTATGGTCCTACTAGATTTACAGAAACCTTTTGACACGGTAGACCATAAAATCTTGTGTCAAAAACTACATAACATGGGTGTTGAGTCTACAGAATGGTTTCAATCCTATTTAAATTCACGTAAATAGAAAGTGTCAGTCAGAGGAGTTGAATCAGTGCCTCTACCTATTACTTAAGGTGTTCCCCAAGGAAGTATCCTGGGCCTGCCCCTCTTCCTGTGCTACATGAACGATATGCCTATCAGTGTCAGCTGTAAGCTACTATTGTATGCTGATGGTAGTGCTCTCCTTGTTTCTGGAAAATACCCTTTTGCAATAGCACAGAACTTGACAACAGAACTTTACTCTTGCTATCAATGGCTCACTGATAACAAATTGTCTCTCCACCTGGGGAAAACTGAGTCAATGCTGTTGGGTTCCAAAAGTAAACTGAAAAAAGCCCAAAACTTCAGTGTCTCCAGCAATAACGTCAAAATCAAAAAATACCAAATCAGTAACTTATTTAGGCTCTATTTTGGATGATGCTCTTTCAGGCGAATCTATGGCTAACAACATCATCAAAAAATCATATTATCGACTAAAATTCCTATACAGACATGCCCCCTCACCAAGTAAACAGGCTAGAAAAACATTGTCTACAGCCCTAATACAGTGTTATTTTGATTATTCCTGTTCCTCTTGGTTTTCTGGCCTAAATAAAAATCTAAAAAAGAAACTTCAAATCATGCAAAACAAGATAGCCAGATTCATTCTAAATAAAGGTCCCAGAGAACTCATAGGTCAAACGGAACTCAACAGCATAGGCTTACTAAACGTGGGAGACAGGGTGAAACAACTTAAACTCAATCATGTATTTAGAATTGCTAATAATACTGCCCCAGCGTACATGACTTACAAGTTTTCCAGAATTTCAGAAAATCACCGTCATAACGGCGGGAATCATGAGCACAATTTCTTTGTCCCCACCATAACCAAAACTTTCGAATCTTCAACTTTTTTTCTATACAGCCATCACAGAACGGAGCAAACTTCCCTCATATGTGAAGGCAATAACCAATAAATCAGGATTTAAATTAAACTAGAAAAAACACTTAGCCTCTAAAGCCTTCGAAAGAGAAAATGATGAATTTGTCTATTGATTCCTGTCATATTATAATTGCTCTCTAGAGAGCTAATAGATACACACTTGCGTATTACTGTGGTCCCTAATTTAATGACTTTTACCAAAATATTATTATTTTTATATCAAGAAAGATATATTTTCTTTAAAGTATTTGATTTTTAATGTACACATTTATATTCTTATACCCAGGACCCCAATGGAAATAAGCGAGGACTTTTATCCAGCTTTCTTGAGCTATCCTGGTGCTGGCCTATTTTATAATTTATTCAAGAATAATCTATTTGCATCGTGTATTTTATGTACCATGTACTGCAATGTTTTTTACGTGACAACATTATATATATATTATTATTATTATTATTATTATTAATTTTGACGTGACATTGTCTTGTGTATTGTGGATAACTACCTCTTGTGTTCTTTTTAGTCATGTTGCACTGTGATATTACTTTTGATTTTATTTCGATGTATTATGATTTTATGTAACCTGGCTTGCACCAAATCAAATCAAATCATACTGTAGATCACAAAATACTCATAAAAAAAACTTGAATACTATGGAATTTCAAATGTAGAACTTCAGTGGTTCAGTAGCTACTTAAATAATAGATCTCAATTTGTCGAAATTAATAACATTAAATCCCCAACACTAGAAATCACAACTGGAGCCCCCCAGGGATCTATTTTGGGTCCTCTTCTGTTCCTCATTTAAATCAATGACCCTTCCAAGCCAGCAGCTTTAGCTCAATTATGTATGCTGATGACACAAGCCTATTAAACACTATATGTAATTTTAACTATGAAACAACACCCCCATCCACACTAACTGAAAAAGTTAATAAAGAATTAGCCAAAGTAAGTGACTGGCTTGCTGTGAACAAATTATCTTTGAATGTAAATAAATCAAAATATATGATCTTCCATACAAAACAGAAACACTTACCTCTTCATCAATTACCGGATGTTATGATAAACAACCAGCCAGTTGAACGAGTTGGAGACTTTAGTTTTTTAGGTGTCTTAATTGATCATAATCTTAGCTGGAGCAAACATGTTAATTATGTATCAAATAAATTATCCCGAGTGTGTGGCATACCCTCTAGACTAAAAAACCTACTGCCCCAAAGTATATTACAACTAATTTACAATGCCTTATTTTTACCACATCTGAATTATGGAATAACTACATGGGGGTTCCACTCTTGCAGTAGACTTGTAAAGCTGCAAAAGAAAGCGATAAGATCTATTAGTAATAGCAAGTACAATGCACACACATCTCCTATCTTTAAAAAACTTGGTCTTCTTAAGTTCAGTGACATATTCAAGCTATCTTGTATCAAAATATACTACAAGTACAAAAACAATATGTTGCCTAACTATTTCAAAGATATGTTCAACTATCACCAGACACAACGCACTGATAGACCCAGAAGAACTGTAACAATACCACGTAGATATGATGCAACAGAGCATAATATTCCTATTTTAAACCCAGTGATCCCAATACTATTTACAAATACCAAAATTAATCGATTGTGTTTAAGACATAAGATACCGGATTTAATTAATGAAAATTACTTACCTGACATAGTTATGACAAAAATTGATACACACTCCTTGAATTTAAAGGCTTCTCACAATTATGCTAAGAATCATATTATTAACCACTATGAAATTAACTGTAATATTATTAATTGTCACGTCTGCAACAGACGAAATTAGTCATATGTATTATTATTGTCACTTGGTCTATCAACTTAAGTTTTGTAATCTCTGTTATGATTCAGCTTATAGTAATGTGTTAGAGATCTTATAGCGTATGAGTTTAAACATAGTAATTAAATATAGTATATCTTAAGTTAAGGGTGGCCCACATGTCAGCGACTCTTCGGAGTTTTAATGTATGGTCTCCTGTTTTTTAAACATATAAATTTATTCTTGTATCACATTGTGTAATTTTGTTTAGACCAAATAAAGCTATTCTATCTATCTATCTATCTATCAAATCAAATCAGATACATGTAACAAAAATGCTCGTCTCACATTCTATAGTATAGGTTCAAACCTACTTCAATATTATCGATACTTTGTAATGCTGACGCTTGCATCTTAGGCTATATGCCTACAACATATTACTGCTACAGTTACCAGACAAAAGCCAAGCCACCACACTGCGGCCCGCGGGGTCGTACTGATGGAACTGCAAACCTCAACGCAGCTGCAGGCATCACGCGTGAAAGATGTAGCGGGTTTGTAACATGTAGATCAACTGACTATTTCACAATTGCTTTCCAGAAGTTCCGGTCAAGGTGTTTACATATTTTTTTCACAGACAGGCGATCAATGTGACACCTGTAAGATTGTGGTCATTAAAATGTAATCACTAAAAGACAGACAATCCAATAACACTTTGGTAGCAACAGCAATCAGTCTGTATAGCGGTCACCTCCGGAGAGAACAGGTGAGTGCACCGTAAGAGCCGAGGCCAATCTTGGCAACAGGTGCAATTTTTTATTTTCTCGCTCCACTTCCAGCCTCCAGGTGAAAAAAGGCTGTCCAGACTCAAGTGTTCTGTTAATTCACTGCCGCATATGGCGCAGATCCCCTGATGTAATGCTGCTTAATGTATTTCCCAGATTAGAAGCATCTCAGGTTTAAGCTGCTGAAATAAAAAATCCTGATTCTGTCCAAACCGGCGTCCCCCGGTCAAAGCCTATTGCCAGTGCCATGGCGACGCCAAGCCCAAGGGGGCTGAACAACAACTTAAATATGGTGCCTAGTGCAGTCCCTATGCCTACATACATGACCGGGCGCTTCCCTAAAAGTAATCCCCTAATACTACATATTAGTAATAGTTGTTGTTATCTGAAAAAGAAAAAATGATCCTATTTCGTGATCAATTGGTCCCAATGAATGTTCCCTATGATGAGAAAAAGTTGCTATCCCTATGTTGTGCCCCAATGATTGTCTTAGGGTTGCAGGCCTGTGAGGAAGATCTAAAATTGTAGGTTGGTGGCCAGCAAAAAGTTGGCAAGGATACTTAGGATAAATAGTAATAGTAAGTCTGCACAAAATAAAGCTCATTGAAAACAATGTGTCTTCACACTTCAATGCACAACTGTTGGGGCTAGGCCTAGGGGTGTGATTCAGGACATCAACACGGCGTTAGTCCATGGCCGTCCTTATCCTTAGCAGGGCTAGACAATTCGCATGTCTGAAACCCCAAGGCTTGTCAGAATTGGGCTCGGGCTAGTGAAAATTAAAAAGTGATAGCCCTGTGGTCTAGTTGGAATTTTTCACTAAAATCCATCAAAAAAAAAAAAAAAAAAATGCATGGCAAATTCATCTGCAAATTAACATCAAATGGTATTTATCAGTGGGCTCTAACAGTGTTGGTAAAAATAGGTGACGTGAGATGACTTCCTGGGCAATAACAGCACACAACTGCCAGTCACGCACAAGTGACAGCGTGGAGTGGATCTGCTGTGAACTGCCACAGTCTCATGGACTGATTTGGGACACATTCGGCAATTCCCGCTATCCCATACCTTTGCGTATTTGCGTGTGATTCCAAGTAATTGTTGCAATAAATACCGGAATCTTTATTTTCGCATGCTGCAATATAAACAAAGCTTGCCGTTTGTGTGTTCCCTCCGTAAATTACGGCATATTCACACATGTTCACTGGGCGGAAGTCATGATGAAAACACTGTAACACGAGCGGTGATTGGCTCATTTTTGCATGTGACTTGACCAATCGGGTGATGTGTTGTGCGTCAGACCACATGGCCAAACCAGCTGTTTGTGTACAGTTGCAGGAAAGCTGTTGACAGTGCGCATACTCGATTTCTGATTTGAAATATTAAAATTTTTCATTTGAATTTGATTGAAGAACACCGTTTATTGCGAGGAACTTGCCAATACTAAATACGCAAATTTACTACAATGTACCGATAGCATTCATGGTAGGTACACAAACGAAATGCATCCCATCAGAGGCAGCGAGAAAGGATCCTGAAGCCAATGCAACTATTTAATCATTATTTAAGTTTACCCGGGATACGGACTCCTATAGTCCCAGAAATTGCAATGTATTTTTCATCGTTAGTCACCCCATGCAAATAGCTTACTTTTCAATTTGTATTTTTGATATTTTGCCAGTTTCACTGTTGAACAATTGCAGCTAGAATCGTAAAATTGGACATTTTTTTTGCGATTTTGCAAGCGACAATAAGCGGCAAATACATTTTAGGGTAAAAGGTTTGTCTAGGCCTTAGCATTGTTAGAAAAAAAAGCAATGTTTATAGAAGTTTTATCAGGACAAGTGGATTTTGCATACAGGCCAGTGGATTTTGAAATCTACTTGCCCTGCAGACAAGTGATTTTTTTAAAAATTGTCAAGCCCTGCTTGGTCAGGGTGTTCTCAATATGTCACCATGCAACTGCAAATAAAACTGTGCCATTTAATTTTAACATAGAAATATTATACAGATAGAGTAACTGGCCAGTGACTTCAATGGTACAGGCTGTATCATTGCAGGCACTGGCTTATCACGGAATAAACACCCCCACATATGTGTAGATTACATAGCCATACAGCTACTGCCTCCTGTTTCAGTCCTCGGCAGTCTTTGTTGTCACACTCGGGAGGTGCTGATGAGGGGAATTTAGCTGCACTTAATTTGCATTTTTCACATTCTGTCAGCTACTAAATTGAACATGTAAAGGAGAACAAATAGAACCAATCTTTATTGTGAATCGAATTTCATTCTGCAATTGTCTGCTTCGCATTCAAATTTGAATATTAATACAGCTACAAATATAAATTATACTCTCATCTTACATCAATATTATGACTTGGTCTCCAGCTCAAAAGCTCATAACATAGTCACATGCCTTGTCAAGAGAGCTTTTGATTCATCTAAACTGAACAAATGATGGGTATCACAAAATGGCGGGTCTATCATTTGTTTTTCAACTCCAGCCCAAGAGAGCATAACCAGGGGTAAAAGTTTACTCTTTTTGCTAGTTGCCCATGGGCAACGAGGATATTTTCTCAAGTTGCCCCCCAAAATCCCTGTAGTTACCTATTTTGTCTGATGTAAATAATTCATCAAATAATTGTATACTCAGTCACACACTTGGTAATTTCACAACAAGCAGTATTCCTGTGGAAGTGATTGACCTTACCAGACTGGAAAAATATTGATTGTTGGCATAATGAGAAATTGTGTGCATCCAGGTTCTAAAAAGGTTAAAAAGTAAAATAGTACATAAGCTACTGGCTAATTAATGTCGAATATGGTATTAAATTATTGCATGCAGACCCAATGAGTAAACAAGTTTCAAAATGTCAATTTTCAATTCACAAAGAGAAACCTGAAATTTAAAATTTCATGTGCATATTGATGGCATATCAAATGACTCAAATCTACATGTGTGTGTATACTCCACAAGGACATATTGTGTTACTTCATCTTGTGAGGTAAATATCTTTTTTCGAGACTTTCAAGAATTTTGTGTATTTTGTTGTATATTTTTTAACTTAATACACATATAATAGTTGATTGCGACCTCTCCTATCAGTCATTAACACTGATAAAATGTATTCCACATGCACTTAGGTAATTCTTTTGTGAAATGTATATAAATGCCATCAGATCATTTGTGACTCCTTTTTCTTGCTCATTTTGTATTATAAAACACTACTGTACACTGATTAAGCTAAAAATAAAAAGTTGCCCCTTGCGCAACCAGGGAATCATCTAAAGTTGCCCCCAACAAATTTTAAGTTGTCTGGGGCAACCAGACACCTCTTAATTTTGACCTCTGATAACAGTGAAGTAACAAAGCATGCTGGGTAATTCATCACTCAGCGCCATATAGCAGGCTGTCAGAAGCAGCAGTGAGGTACCTTGGTATAAAAGGGGTCCACTGGGACACTTATCAACACATCCGTAGTGCTGAATAAACAATACTCCCTCTGAATTTCCCTTCATGTTAACTAATCAGCATATAATCATGTTGCTGATTGTGATTTCAGTGGTTTGCTGAGCAGTTCCTCCAGCTGCACTGTAAATTGCTTTAATTTCCCTGTATTCTTATTTTGGCTTATTTTTGCTGATGGCATGAAAGCATGAAAATGAAAACACAGTGAAATAATATTTTAATATTGCTTGAGTAGGAATTATTTCCAAAACAATGAAATGTCAAAAATACAAAAAGCATGAAAATTTATACACACAAAAATAAAGCAATTTACAAAATAATGTCTCTATGAGTTGAAGTGTGTGTGTTTGGGGGGGGGGGGGGAGTGAGGAAAGCAGAGCTTTCCCTTTTTTTTTTTTTTTTTTTTGTATTTAACTCATGTTAAAATAATTTATTATATTTTTATAAGTTTTTTCCATTAGGTGTGTGTGAAAATGTTCCAACCCATGTTGGAATCTGCCCCAGGTTGAGTTATTCCAACATGGACCAGGGCCAGGTTGAAGTTCCAACATGGTGCAGCCCTGTGACAGTCATAGTGGGCTACATGTTTTGATGATATGGAAGTTGGTTCTTGGCAGGTGACAAGTAACAGAACTGAACTGAAACACCATTTGGATATTTGTACTAAAACAATTGGCTCCAGCTGTGCCCAGTTAACTAATTAAACTGACGTCAAAGAAGGTAATGTGTAAAGGGCAAAAGACATCCATTTCAAACGTGTTTGAACAAATGTCCAAGTTGCCTAAGACCTGACAGAAATATATATGTGTGGTTCCAGTAGCTAGACTGACCCTAGTGAAAAGGCCCAACTCTAAATAAATTTTATGAAACCGAAAATAAAGTTTCAGGCTGCCCTTCCCTAATAAAAATTAATCAACCCTGGCTGAAAGATTTTAAAGAAAAATTGCCCGGCCTGTGCTGTTATTTTGCTATAAAATCAACTCAAACACAGCATTTTATTTCAAATTGCATGGAGGGTTTACTTGGGCTGGGGAAACAGAATAGTTACATAGCCACATTTTTTCGATGAAACAGCATAGCTGTGATTGTTATCGTAAACTTTTACTATGTTCCAGGTGCCCATTCTCTGAGTTACCAGGGCAAACCATCCTTAAAGTACTTTAAAAATATGATTTGATATTTCACCTTTAATCTGCCCACTCTGTTGTGTCTGAGGCAGTTATCATTGTTAGTTACAAATCCAATGTGGTGCGTTATCCTGGCAATACAAATTATGCATGTTGGTACCATTTGTGGAGAGCACTGCCTAAAAATGTCTGCAAATACAACGCCTTGATGCTAACAGTTGTTGGCAATGGTGGGCCCCAGAATAGGGATATTGTATCAGACACTGAAGTCCCCCCCCCCCCCCAAGCTACGAATTAAGTAGCACCACTGGGCACAGCAGTCAAGAGCCCTGCTCGAAGATGGAAAAAAAAGGTATAGACACATTTGTTTTACATGGATTGTGAAAGAAGTCAAGCATTGACTTACTGAGTCACTCTCCATGGCACAGACGGTGGCGTATACTTCCTACCTTGTCTAAGGTGGAGGAAACCGAAGAACTCAGAGAAAACCACCATGCATGGTTAAAGTAGTAGGAAATTTTTTCACATGCTTCCCAGGATGAGAATCGAACCCAGGTCACAGAGGTGAAAGGTGAGCGTCGTACCGCTCAGCCAACCATGCACCCTAAGAGCTTAGTAGAGAAGTTGTCCCGGGAGTGGATGCAGGTCCAAAAAGTACCGCTGGGCTTATATAATTGGTAACAATTGTTACTGTCAATGGACCAAGCAAGGCAGGTGCTAGGCTAGTCTGTTATGGGACCATGTCTCAGGGAGACTGGCAAGAAAATACTGGACAGGTGTAGTCGGAGACTAATGTGTGTGTATGTGAGTGTGCATGTGTATATGTATATGTGTGAGTGTGTGTGCATGTGTATGTGTATGTGAGTATGGATATATGCATGTTTGTACACATTTAAGGACAGTTAAGACACCAGAAATAAATCCCACTTGAATAAATCCTACCTGAAAATGTGTTTGCATTAGGATTGCAAATCATATATCTGTGTAATCGTCATACTCCAAAGACTTTATATGTCCTGTTTGGGTTTCAGTGACGTTAATTGTTGAATAAACACTTTAAAATTGACCGCAAATCATCCTCCCCATAAATGTCGATACAAGTCACTAATTATTTGTAATAAAATTATAATTACACTTGCATCTCAATCCTGGCATATTGGCAACAAAAACTGATTTTGCAATTTTTTTATGTTTGGCTTAGCTTTCCTGGGGCCGTATTCACAAAGAAATAATTTGGGACTTAAGTTCAAAAAACCACCTTATCTTCAGAATTGAACTTAAGTTCAGTTTTGTTGGTATTCACGAAGAAATGAAGAATCGATTTTCACCTTAAGTCGAGTTTGTTGAGTTCAATTTTCAAGTCCGATTTGTACCTTGCTTAAGTCGAATTTTGGGGCGACAAAATGGCGGCCGTGCTAGGGCTCCACAGACGCTGGCGGCGTTGACTGCTAGGTCTTACGCTGGAAAGGCCACTCGTAGATCATGTAAGATGTAGGCCTAGACAGGACAAACCCGCTGAACATGCAACAGCCCCATCCGGCAGTTCTACCGGTTCAGACCGGAAACCATTCTCCATATTGCCGGCGAAATCGAGAATACCTAATTACCTTGGGACATCAGACGAATAGATCAAATGCCCTGCCCCCACTGTTACAACTTTTAGTGCCCGTGAGGTATTTGGCATCAGGATCTTCCCAGTAGGTAGTACCTTGTCGGCGAGGTCCTCCACATTTCCCAAAGTTTACTTTCCGAACAGTGACAAATTTTTCAGGACCTTTTTAGTCCCTTGTCGGTAGGGTCCTCCACATTTTCCAAAGTTCTACTTCCCGAACAGTGACAATTTGTTTGTTAGCTATGATGGAAACCCATCAAATAAACTTTCCAACCGGTGGCGTTGATGAGGCCAACACAATTAAGTTGGATTTCTTCCAGATGTCAGGTTCGTTGATGGTAAACTCCTTCTCCCTGATCACACAAAACATTAATGTAATATGAAAATGATAATATGATGACCTCATTCAAAACGATTCCTTTTGTAAATCCAGTCACTGAGAGCACGCACAAGTGAAGTCTGTTTTGCTTTGAAACGAGCTGTTGTTGCGACACACCTCGATTGCAGAAGAGATCAACAGGGGAGTCACTCTCTATGCACATTCACAAAAAAGTTTTTCGAGTCAACGCATCAGTATCCCAAATAATCCCCTCATAAAATTTTGTTTTCGGAGCATTTGCTCCCCGCTCCCCACCTCTCACGAAAATGTTCCCGCTGTCATATGCTGCCGCCATCTCTTGGTAAATTTTAATGATAATGATCAAATTGATTAACGATTTAATTCATATTTGTAAAGATTACAATCATATATTTCCCAATTGTTGGATTTTTTACAGTGTCTAAATTATGATTATAATCATATAATTATTTTGTTGAAATCACGAAGTATGACTTTTCATATGATAACGTAAGATGTAGGCCTACCTATTTGTCACACCTTTTAAGATTTTGAAATTGTGGATTTTAGTGATTTTTCCCTCTAATGACAGACGACTTCGTCCTGTAGTGTAGTAATACTCTTTCACGATATTTTATATGGAAAAAAATACCCACCCGTATTCGTTTTAACTAAAAATATATAATTTTTGTACTCGTGTCTACTTCTATTACTCGTCTTCCGCTAACAAGACGTCAAGAGCAGGGCAGAGATCATGAATGTTTTGTTTTCATTTTTCCATAATGGCCAGGAAGAAAATACGAATTACAGGACACTAAACTGTCCAATAAGATTTTTTCTGCCCTTCTAATCATGAGAATGTATATACAAAATTTTAGGTCCTGTATATATACATATAATACAAATGTTTTATTTTTTATTTCCCTCTTGAAATGAAAATAATTATTTTATTTTTCTGCTGCGTTGGACATTAAAAATAACCAGTATTATCGAATTTTAGCTTTTATTTTTTGGATATGAATGTATGTGGGGGCTAACCATTATTTTTTGGGGGTGGGTGGGGTGGGAGGATGGGAAGTCATAAAATTGGAATAGACCCCTCCGTGCTTTTATGACCCCCAAACCTTTACGAGTACAGCCAGATGTGAGCATATAATTTATAAATGGATATAGATGTATTGTGACCCCCCCCCCCCTTTCCCTGTTGATTTTCCTGATTAAGGCTCCTGTTGTAATCCAACCCTATGAAAAAATTTTTAATCAACAATACATAAAAATAAGTTGACATAAAATGTCTAGCAAGTGAAAAATAAACAGCATGCAGGTAGACTTGTGACCTAGCGGATGAAGTTAAGGTCAGCCATGTAATGCGATAGCATTACATTCATACGGAGAAGTGTCCCTGTTCAATTTAAAGCGATGTGATAAACGGTTTAAGAGAGTACTATAATTTGTCCAAAAAGGATCCCCTCGCAAAAAAAACTTAAAAAATCCAAACATCTTCGTTGTATAAATATTGCTAAGATTCTAATATAGAACGCTACAAGGTACATACGTACCAAGTTTGAAATGGATGTTTCTAATTGTTTTGAAGATGTAAAAAAGGTGAATTACCATCGCAATCCCTTTTGACTTACATAGTAGGCCTAATCAATAGGAATGTACTGTATTCATAAAGCAATAAAGAGAGAAAGAATGGAAAAAGGAGAGAGAGAGAGAGAGAGAGAGAGAGAGAGAGAGAGAGAGAGAGAGAGAGAGAGAGAGCATACATTTAACATATGTGGATTGCGTGAGAAAGACAGCGCAATTATTAGGCCAAGGAACTTGAGAGCATGTACTTTATGGCCCGAGAATCTTTGTAAAGAACAATTAATAAATGGTGGGCAAGCCTATACATCCACAAATTCACAACAGGCTCCGCCAGAAAACCTGGGAGAAAGCAAACAATATTGCACAAGCATAAAACACCCACACAATTTGACAACAAACAAAACATTGCAATTTTTAAAGATATTTATCTTTAATTCAAAATTTGCATGTTATGGAACATATCCAGACTGACAAATTTATAACAATTGGTTAAAAACAAACTTCCACTGCTTCACCTGAAAACTGAATATATCATAGTAATAAAAGTTGAAATTTAGAAGAAAGTTTTAGGCATTATTTGCCGTTCTAAAATCGGGTCATGAGCGCGGAAGACATGTTTCGGTGCCATTATGGCATCGGGCTAATCCCCGCACAAGTCATTCTGCTAACTGGCGGCACCATGTTTGCATTTCCAATCACAAACATCCCGAGCCGATTTGTTAAAGAATAAAGCGAATATGATGCTCCTTTGTTAATAGGCCTACTTAAAAATGTGGCCCACATCACATAAATATAATGAAACTACTTTTATGAAGAATAAGTCTACACCCAATACTCATGATTAGGCCTACAAAATTGAATCATAATTATTGCATCAAAGCGAATTCCCACTTCCATTAAGAGCCTGGGTTGCTCCTCTATGGACTAGTTTACTTCCTCGCTTCTTCCCCTCCATACCCGCAAGTCAATTGCAATGTTTATTTCGCGCCCGAATCAAGTGGTTAGCAGACGATCTTTATTTACATTTATTGTTCATAAAGTTTCCAACAAATGGCGCTAAAATAGTTTGCGATCTAACCGACAGATTTAATACAAAGAGAAACTTAACAAACCTCAACAAACTTGTCTCAAATAGCAGTCTCGCACTAAATAGAGCTCACATTTTCGACTTGGCAAAGTTCGACTTTAGGTCCCTTCGTGAATACCGATTTCGAGGTGTTTTTGCTGAGTTCGATTTTCGGACTTAAGGTGGAAAATTGAACTTGAGCTTAAGTCGGTTTTCGTGAATACGGCCCCAGTTGTCCATCCTGAAAGTTTGACACTTATCCCTATTTCGTATGTGTTTTCTTGTGTTCACGTTTATGCTTATTTCGATGTATTTATTTGTACTTTTATTTCCTCATTCTTGGGGGTTTGATAAAATATTATTATGTACATGGGTATTGTTGATTAAATTTCAAGTTTTTTCGTGCCTGTCTTTGGTGTGCAGGCCCACTGGGTGTGCAGGCCCACTAGGGTAATCGATCGTGACACAGCCTTTGATGGTACATGGTCTGACGATTCCCGCTGCTCCTGAACATTTAAAATTTCCCTTCATTTGAATGCAAAACAAGCAAGTCTAAAGCAAACCACTATGGATGTGATATGTTTGCATGATCGCATCATTTCCCTGTCCACAAACACACTTTCGGCATGGCGCCTGATTTCATGGCACCAACCTGATACCACTCATGTTTTGCCAGGGGCTGTTGCTGCCTGTAGCCATGTGACTGACTGTTCAGTATGATCGACGGTTGGCATTGTTCTGCTATGTAGCTGGAAACCAAAAGAATGACACATGTATGGATGTCCAGATGTCTGCATGCCTATGTGGGGTTTTTTTGCATTTTTTTTTTTTTTTTTTTTTTTTTTGCATATTTCTACTTTAGTTAGGAGCTTGATATTTTGTCAACTTATAAAAAGAACTTGTAAAAGCCGTTAAAATCTCAAAATTGTCCAATCAAAGGTTTTTGGTGTCTTACCTGTCCTTAATAAGGTTCAGACATAATAATTAAATACTTTTGATTTTAGCTCCTGAAATCCTGTAAGCATGGAACATATTGAAGAGGAGGTAAAACTGTTACTAGAGGGTGCTGGAGTAGAGCAAGTCCATATTGACACCAGTCCCCCAGCAGCAGGTGAGTATGTTCAAGTAACCACTAGTCGGGTATGGGGTTTCAACGTCTTTCTTTTAAACTCAGTAGACTCCATAATGCTGAAATTTGTTAGTGTTTTAAAGTATTGTAATCTTTTCCTGTGTGTATCATGCCAGGATGATGAAGACATTTTTTGACTCAGCAGAACTTTTTATATCCAAGCATATGTCCAAGCAAATATTTTGTCGAGAGAATTTAATAACTGTACACCTGTACCATGTTAAAACTATATGGTATTTGATTCATGTTGCTCTTCAGTGTACTGTGCTCAGCTGTGGTCAAATTTCAATAAAAGGTTGGTCACAAAAGCTGCTTGTTGGGTACAAGAACACATTTAGAAGGCTTTTTGGGTGTTCAATAACGCATTTAGAAGGCTTTTTGGGTATTCAATAACATTTAGAAGGCTTTTTGGGTGTTCAATAATGCATTTAGAAGGCTTTTTGGGTATTCAATAACATTTAGAAGGCTTTTTGGGTGTTCAATAACGCATTTAGAAGGCTTTTTGGGTGTTCAATAACACATTTAGAACACTTTTTGGGTGTTCTCATGACTGCAGCATAAGTTCAGTTATATGTTTGTGACCAACAGGATTAACCCTTAAATTGCTAATCATGGCTATAGTCATTTTCTTATTACCGTTAGCCATATAATGGTTAAAAGATTCAAATTCCTAATGAAGATACCTTTCATTCAAATACCAGCAAGTCTAATCTAAAGCAAAAAGTAGTCTTAGTCAACAGCTTTCCTCCGGACACTTCGCGTGCAAGGTGCACAAAGTGTCCCGAGGAAAGCGGTTGACTCAGTCGTAAGTCAGCGCTTTAAGGGTTAGTACTTTTGATGCCATATGGTGTAAACAAGTCTTTAATTTTACATCTAGGTTAGACTTCGAGGTTCAGAGGAACGGTCTTGTGATGAAATTATACAAATCAGATGTGTTTTATACTTCTCTGTTGTGTAAACATTGGTGCCATGTATTATATTAACTTGGATGGATTCAAAGTGTAGCATTAGATGCTCTACTACATGGGAGTATTCATGGCAAGCAAAGTTGAATGGATACTTACTGACTGCATTTTTTTCCTCTCACTTGTCTATATCTTGCCCTTGTTCCATATGGACCATGTACAGTAGAATCTCCAATTAAGACCATCTCCATACAGAGACCCTTTCGAAGCACCACACAAGATTCTACAAATAAGAAAGCAAGGCTGCTTCATTTCATGGCTGCATAGGCACAAGCGAAAAAGGTTGATCCAGATTTTTAATGATACATTTTAATCTCAAGACGGAAGAAATGTCTCTCAAATGGGAGAACTGCTAAAATCAGGTGAAAAACGGGATAAATCCCATCCAAGTCGGGAAGGTTGGAGTCTCTGCAGCTGTCCTTGGCATGGGTTTACCCAGATGAACAGCTGTCCTTGGCATGGGTTGACCCAGATGAACAGCTGTGCTTGGCATGGGTTGACCCAGATGAACAGCTGTCCTTGGCATGGGTTGACCCAGGTGAACAGCTGTGCTTGGCATGCGTTGACCCAGGTGAACAGCTGTCTTTGGCATGGGTTGACCCAGGTGAACAGCTGTCCTTGGCATGGGTTGACCCAGGTGAACAGCTGTGCTTGGCATGGGTTGACCCAGGTGAACAGCTGTCCTTGGCATGGGTTGACCCAGGTGAACAGCTGTGCTTGGCATGGGTTGACCCAGGTGAACAGCTGTGCTTGGCATGGGTTGACCCAGGTGAACACAGTTGGCCTTTGCATGGGTTAACCCAGATGACCAGCTGTCCTTGGCATCAGTTGGGCAGGGTGGAATCTTCTTTTAGTCATCAAAGTCCATCTAGACAAGGATTGCATTTCACAAAAACAAAGATCAGTTTAATGAGTCAGCCATGTGACATTTCAAGAGGAGGACTCCAGCTGTATAATTACGGAAGGGGAGGGATCCAGCCGTGTGATGTTATGAAGGGAGGGGACCAGCCAAATGAGATAACAAGGGGATGGGACCAGCCATATGAGATAACAAGGGGAGGGGTCTAGCCATGTGAGATGACAAGGGGAGGGGACCAGCCATATGAAATAACAAGGAGAGGGGACCAGCCATATGAAATAACAAGGGGAGGGGACCAGCCATGTGAGATAATAAGGGGAGAGGACCAGCCATATGAAATAACAAGGAGAGGGGACCAGCCATATGAGATAACAAGGGGAAGGGACCAAACATATGAGATAACAAGGGGAGGGGTCTTGCCATGTGAGATGACAAGGGCATAGGTGAGTCAGGTGGTATTTAAGGGAAGGGATCCATCAATATGCTAACAAGGGTCTTGAGCTGCCTTGCACTGTTGTCATGGTCGAAGGCAGCTGTCATTGCAACCTCTGTCACTCTTTTTCCTCAAGCAGTGACCATTGTCTTTGTGTTGTTGTTGCAGTGGACTTTGTGCCTCGCACCAAGGAGACAGTGGGCTATATTGTCAGTGCAGTGTTGATCAATGACAAAGATGAGATTCTGATGATGCAGGAAGCCAAGCAGTCGTGCTATGGTTACTGGTATCTGCCTGCAGGCAGGATGGAAAAAAATGAGACGATTATGGTATGAAACTTCCTGTCCCTAATTCAGTCTAGGACATTGTTATATCCTCTGTGAAGTGTGTAGGCTGTAGCTTTTGTATAAACATATTTCATTTGAGCAGAAAGAGCTGACTCAAGCACCTGCACTCTTCAGGTCAGTTTTCAGGTAAAGTACTGTGAATTCATTTAATTTCACTGTGTTCTTATTATGCCCCCCTTCGAAGAAGGTGGGGCATATAGCGTTCCACATGTCGGTCTGTCGGTCGGTCGGTAGACTGTGGTTTCTGCACAATAACTCAAGAAGTTTTTGAGCTAGGACTTTGATACTGTATAGATATATTATTCTAGTCAAAAGCTAGGCGAAGTTCGAAGATGGGTGACCTTGACCTAATTTCCAAGGTCACAGTGGTACCTGAGTTAACTTTGGTTTCTGCACAATAACTGAAGAGGTTTTTAAGCTAGGACTTTTATATTACACAGGATTATAGTCCATATTTGGGGCTAGGCGTAGTTCGAAGATGGATGCCCTTGACCTCATTTAAAAGGTCACAGAGCCACTTTACTCAACATGGTTTCGTGCTTTCTGCATGATAACTTATACCTTGGAGCTAGAGCTTTTATATTGCACAGCTTTATGGTTCTCTGTAAGGGCTAGGTTGATTTTGAAGATGGGTGACCGTGACCCAGTTTTCAGGGTCACAGAGAGGTTGTAGTTAGACTGTGGTTTCCTCACAATAACTCAAGAAGTTTTTGAGCTAGGACTTTGATACTGTACAGGTGTATCATTCTAATCAAAAGCTAGGCAAAGTTTGAAGATGGGTGACCTTGACCTTATTTACAAGGTCACAGTGGTACCTGAGTTAACTTTGG
The DNA here is from genome assembly GCA_964020975.1 of Hermodice carunculata. Classification (NCBI taxonomy): domain Eukaryota; kingdom Metazoa; phylum Annelida; class Polychaeta; order Eunicida; family Amphinomidae; genus Hermodice; species Hermodice carunculata. The sequence goes on along the minus strand of OZ026614.1, from coordinate 506,545 downwards.
TTTCTGCACAATAACTGAAGAGGTTTTTAAGCTAGGACTTTTATATTGCACAGGAGAATAGTCCATATTTGGGGCTAGGCGAAGTATGAAGATGGATGACCTTGACCTCATTTTAAAGGTCACAGAGCCACTTTACTGAATATGGGTTGGTACCTGAGTTAACTTTGGTTTCCACATGATAACTGAAGAGGTTTATTAAACTAGGACTTTTATATTCCACTGGAACATTGTCCGTATTCAGGTCTAGGTCAAGTTTGAAGATGGGTGACCTTGACCTAATTTCAAAGGTCACAGAGCCATTTGGTTGAATACTGTTTCTGCATGATATCTTGCATTTTAGAGGTAGCACTTTTATATTGCACAGCTTTATGGTTGCCTATAAGGGCTAGTTTGAGTTTGTAGATGGGTGACCTTGACCCAGTTTTGAGGGTCACACACAGACAGTAGACTTCCTTTTTTTTTGCACAATAACTGAAGAAGGTCAAGTGAAAATGAGTGACCTTGCCATAATTTCCAAGGTCATAAAGCCACTTTGCTGAATATGGTTTCTAAATGATGACTAATTTTTCAGCTATAACTTTTATATTGCCCCGGTTTTTAGTCATTTTTTAAGGGCTAGGTTAAAGTATAAAGATATGTGACATTGATGTATGATCAACCTTCACTAATTTTGTGAGGTCACGAGTGCCCCATCTACCACTATCAATAGGGTAGTGAGGGCAAGGGTAATGAGGGAGGGAGGCATCTATGTTTTACAAACATATCTTGTTTTTGCTTATTTTACTGATGCTTCAAAACTGAAAATAAGAACCCAGTGAAATCTATTTTTAACATGGCATTGATAGGAATTATAACAAAAATAGTGAATTTAAAGTTTCAGTGAAAGGTCCAAAATGAAAAAACTGTAAAAGTTAATGCCCATGAAAATAAATGTATTCACAGTGCATGTAGATATTTGAAAATGATGCCAAGCTGCATACTATTATGTTATTATCATGTCTGGGTGCCAACCCAGACATATTGTTTTAGCAAAGTTCTTTCTTTCTTTCTTTCTTTCTTTCTTTCTTTCTTTCTTTCTTTCTTTCTTTCTTTCTTTCTTTCTTTCTTTCTCTCTCTCTCTCTCTCTCTCTCTCTCTCTCTCTCTCTCTCTCTCTCTCTCTCTCTCTCTCTCTCTCTCTCTCTCTCTCTCTCTCTCTCTCTCTCTCTCTCTCTCTCTCTCTCTCTCTCTCTCTCTCTCTCTCTCTCTCTCTCTCTCTCTCTCTCTCTCTCTATTTCTTTCTGCCAAATTTGTCCGGAGCTTTTCTCTGACACTGTGCAAGTTACACTGTTTCAACTTGGCATGGTAATACACCTAGTAGGGAAGTTGTCTCTCTGATTTGGAATGGTTGTGATGTTCAAAAGTATGCTAATTAGGGGCAATTAAAATTTTAAAAGCTCCACATCTTCAAAACTTTTATAGATAGATACAGAATTCAAAGTTCAGCATATAGGTTTGTGACATCTGCCAATCTAATGGACAGTTAACAAAAGTTGTAAAATTTTATATTATGCTAATTAATGGACTTTGGAAATTTAAATCTAGAATATCTTCAAAACTATAATAGATAGAGATACCATTCCAATTCAATATATAGGTTTGTGATAGAGGTACATCCAATGAACCATGAACCAAACTTGTAGGATTTGAATGTATGCAAATTAGGTGATTACCTAAACTTTAAATCTTGAAAATCTTCAAAAACATTAGAGATAGAGATGTGATTTTAATTTCAGCATATCGGTTTCTGCTTTAGGCCCATCCTATGAACCATAAACCCAAATTGTAAGATTTAAATTTATGCAAGTCAGGTGAATACACAAAATTTAAATCTTGAATATCTTCAAAATTATTATAGATAGAGATGCCATTCCAACTTCAATACATAGGTTTGTGCTATAGGCGCATCCAATGAGCCATGAGCCAAAGCTGTAACATTTAAATTTATGCAATTAGGATAATACACAGAATTTAAGGTCACACACCGTGAAAATCTTTGTATATTGAAAACGGTGCACTTTATGGCCATAGTTACTATTAAATAGGAATAGGAAATGATATATAGGCTATCATGTGGTGCTGTCTTTTTTGACCTTGAAAGGTTAAAGCAGGGCCACACAGCATTAGAATCTCTGTTATATGGAAAACGGTGCACTTTGGGGCCATAGTTACTATTGAACATGAGTAGGAAATGCCATATGAGCTTTCATCTGGTGTTGTCTTTTTTTATCTAGAGTGACCTTGAAAGGTCAAAGCTAGACATGTCTACCTATATCATTCTGCAACACTTTTCACCATTTTGGCCATACTGTTAACATGCCATTACACATTTGGAGCTTATGTCACAGCTGCATACATTGCATTGCAGTTTCCCTAGGCAACCAGACTGATTTGCTGACAAGCAAATCAAATTTTCTAGTTTCTTTCATGTATCATGATTGATGTGTGAATACAAATGTGCCTATCAATAATACTGTCAGTGGCACTATTCATATTATACATGTATATTAATTTATGTCCCAAGTTTTTTCTGTGTTCTTATACTTTCCTATAACCCTGTGCTAAATTAGGTTGGCAATGCTCGTGCTATTGACTCTGTTTCAGGAAGCTGTTAAAAGAGAAGTGGAAGAGGAGACTGGAGTGGAAATGGAGCCAACTACTCTTTTGTCAGTGGAGGTTGGATCAGGGTGCTGGTACCGCTTTACACTCACTGGCATTGTGACAGGTAACCAGCCTTGACCTTCCTGTGAGGAGGTCAGTCATGGCACGTGATGTGGTATTATGTGCTCTATATTAGAAAGACAAAATGACAAAACTTGTAGAGCACACCTGGACAGGTGTTTGTTTTGTAGAGGTGAACTCATTCAAATATATAGGAATGAAAGTGGTGTCATTGTAACAGAATGTTTCTTTCTTTAAAAATCAAATAATTGACTCATATTTGGACAATGAAATAGTATCTAATTCCCTGAGAAAGGCAGCATGACTTTAAAAGCCTGTTTGGCATGTTGCAGGAGGAAAGGTGAAAAGTTTGGCAGATAAGGACACCGAATCCTTGCAGAGCAGGTGGTGTTCATGGGATCTCATCAAAGCCAACTCACGGGATCTACCTCTTCGGTAGGTGTGGTTTTCTTTTTTCTTTATCAGATTTTTTGTGGTACTTCTGTAAAAGAGCTAATAATATGCCTCAACATTTAACTGTGGGATTTGATAGGATTCTGCTGGGATGACGTACATGAAGTGGTCATATTTCTGGGATCTGATCTAAGGAAATTTAAGCATGTAAATTATCACCATGTCTGTAATTGTACATGATGTGATTGTACTTACATTTGATTGTACATGGTGTGATTGTAAATGGTATGATTGTACATGGTGTGGTTGTACATGGTATGATTGTAAATGGTTTGATTGTACATGGTGTGATTGTAAATGGTATGATTGTAAATGGTATGATTGTACATGGTTCGATTGTACATGGTGTGATTGTAAATGGTTTGATTGTACATGGTTCGATTGTACATGGTGTGATTGTACATGGTTTGATTGTACATGGTATGATTGTAAATGGTTTGATTGTACATGGTATGATTGTACATGGTGTAACTGTAAATGGTATGATTGTACATGGTGTGATTGTACAAGGTGTGATTGTAAATGGTTTGATTGTACATGGTATGATTGTACATGGTATGATTGTAAATGGTTTGATTGTACATGGTTCGATTGTAAATGGTATGATTGTAAATGGTATGATTGTACATGGTTCGATTGTACATGGTGTGATTGTAAATGGTTTGATTGTACATGGTTCGATTGTACATGGTGTGATTGTACATGGTTTGATTGTACATGGCATGTGATTATACAAGCATTGTAATAGGATTCCTGACTTGTCTTGCTAGAGATTGACATGTTAGCTTATGGAGTGTAGAGAGCTGGACTATGGAACAGGGTTACCGTAGTGACTACCAGAAAAGTGGTCTTGGAAGCAAAGACACAAATACACGTACAGTTGCGCAGAGAGCTGTATGAAGATTTGCTATCCGTAGTTATGTGTTTGTAAAATGAACAGAAATGTGTTAAAATATTATTTTTTCAAGGGAATATATAGCAATAGGCTATACATGAATCCACATGGAAGCATTGTCGAGGTTGTTCCTCTGAGTCTATAAAATCTACGGCTTTCTGAAATGTTTATGGCAGATGGAGCATATATGGTGGAAGTGTCTGTTGGAAGTTTTATTTGGTGCATTATCCTGTTTCATTGACTAAAAAGCTAAGAATCCTCTTACCTACCATGAGTTTCTTGGAAAAGCAATTTTGGCTATAATGTAAGCTTGTGTGACAGAATGTAGTACCAGCGCCATATTGGAAAAATTACCTGCCTCAAGTAATTAATAAATCAAGTCAGTAAGAGTTATTTCTTTGAAAGTGCAGAAGCTTGCTGTGTGGAAGTTTTATAGTGGGTACACTTGACATGGACAGTTAGCCTTCTCAAGCCTCTTACTGGGAGATAAGATGTACAGCCAGTATTAGCCTCTGACTGGGAGATATGATGTACAGCCAGTATTAGCCTCTGACTGGGAGATATGATGTACAGCCTGTATTAGCCTCTGACTGGGAAATACAATGTACAGCCAGTATTAGCCTCTTACTGGGAGATACAATGTACACCCAGTATAAGCCTCTGACTGGGAGATGCCATGTACAGCCAGTATTAGCCTCTTAATGGGAGATACAATGTACAGCCAGTATTATCCTCTGACTGGGAGATACAATGTACAGCCAGTATTATCCTCTGACTGGGAGATACAATGTACAGCCAGTATTAGCCTCTTACTGGGAGATACAATGTACAGCCAGTATTAGCCTCTGACTGGGAGATACAATGTACAGCCAGTATTAGCCTCTGACTGGGAGATACAATGTACAGCTAGTATTAGCCTCTTACTGGGAGATACAATGTACAGCCAGTATTATCCTCTGACTGGGAGATACAATGTACAGCCAGTATAAGCCTCTGACTGGGAGATAAGATGTACAGCCAGTATTAGCCTCTGACTGGGAGATACAATGTACAGTCAGTATTAGCCTCTGACTGGGAAATACAATGTACAGCCAGTATTAGCCTCTGACTGGGAGATACAATGTACAGCCAGTATAAGCCTCTGACTGGGAGATACCATGTACAGCCAGTATTAGCCTCTGACTGGGAGATACAATGTACAGCCAGTATTAGCCTCTGACTGGGAGATACAATGTACAGCCAGTATTATCCTCTGACTGGGAGATACCATGTACAGCCAGTATCATCCTCTGGCTGGGAGATACAATGTACAGCCAGTATTAGCCTCTGACTGGGAGATACGATGTACAGCCAGTATTAGCCTCTGACTGGGAGATACGATATACAGCCAGTATTAGCCTCTGACTGGGAGTACAATGTACAACCAGTATTATCCTCTGACTGGGAGATACAATGTACAGCCAGTATTAGCCTCTGACTGGGAGATACAATGTACAGCCAGTATTAGCCTCTGACTGGGAGATACCATGTACAGCCAGTATTAGCCTCTTACTGGGAGATACAATGTACAGCCAGTATTAGCCTCTGACTGGGAGATACTATGTACAGCCAGTATTAGCCTCTGACTGGGAGATACAATGTACAGCCAGTATTAGCCTCTGACTGGGAGATACCATGTACAGCCAGTATTAGCCTCTGACTTGGAGATACCATGTTCAGCCAGTATTAGCCTCTGACTGGGAGATACCATGTTCAGCCAGTATTATCCTCTGACTGGGAGATACCATGTACAGCCAGTATCATCCTCCGGCTGGGAGATACAATGTACAGCCAGTATTAGCCTCTGACTGGGAGATACGATGTACAGCCAGTAATAGCCTCTGACTGGGAGATACGATGTACAGCCAGTATTAGCCTCTGACTGGGAGTACAATGTACAGCCAGTATTAGCCTCTGACTGGGAGTACAATGTACAGCCAGTATTAGCCTCTGACTGGGAGATACCATGTACAGCCAGTATTAGCCTCTGACTGGGAGTACAATGTACAGCCAGTATTAGCCTCTTACTGGGAGATACCATGTACAGCCAGTATATCCTCTGACTGGGAGATACAATGTACAGCCAGTATTAGCCTCTGACTGGGAGATATGATGTACAGCCAGTATTAGCGTCTGACTGGCAGATACCATGTACAGCCAGTATTATCCTCTGACTGGGAGTACAATATACAGCCAGTATTAGCCTCTTACTGGGAGATACCATGTACAGCCAGTATTAGCCTCTGACTGGGAGATACCATGTACAGCCAGTATTATCCTCTGACTGGGAGATACAATGTACAGCCAGTATTAGCCTTTGACTGGGAGATACAATGTACAGCCAGTATTAGCTTCAGTTTTGTATGACTAAAATGTTTTCTGCTCACATGGAGTATGGTGTGAATGTTTGGAAAAGTGTGTCTCTCTGGCTTGAGAGTGTGCCCATATTACTGCTATGAACATCTGAGCCATATATGCTGCACATATTATTGTAAAAATGATCCCCAGAAGCTAAAATTGTCAAAAATATCTGTAATGGGGAACAGTATTTACCAGATCAAAATATCATATAAAAAATCCTGTCACAGACACTTTAAGTCAGATGTTTCATACAACCCTCGGGCGTACATGACTGTGCTTGTGTTGTGTTTGTTCTATCAAGATTTTGTTTTCACAAAAAGGTACATTATGCATTTGGTTTCTGTTCTCTTTGTTAACATTAACAAGGTGTATCAATGTGAAGTGATACATGATAAGTGTAGATATCTTTCAGGTGATCCCAGTGGCCATACCCTGTGTAAAAAAAACTTTAAACACAATATAATGTAATATATATATATATATATATATATATATATAATGTATGTTTTGTTATAACTTATTTTGCAGGAATCCAGATATTTTGAAACTCATCAAGATTGCAAAGAGCCACCGTGACAGTAGTGTTAAGCATCCGCAGGTACTTCCAGTGGAAATTGCTCATAGTCACCTTGTGCTCAGGCTTGTGGTTGTCTCTGTCAACCAGAATGACTCCAGGTAATCAAAGTATGATTAGTCAAGAACTGTTAATGACGCATGATTGTCCACAGGGATAAATGTGTTAAATAGTGACAATGATGCCTGTAGGTGTCAATTGTAGCCTGATTTTGTATAAATCAAAAGTGTTATTCTAAAGCCAAATTAAACACTGCCAGGACCTTTTTCTTATAAAACCTGGTAAGAATGGCAATATTTTGATGTGAATTATGTAGATCAGATCAGTAGAACAAAAGTTAATGATAAATCCAAGTATCAGACATATGGTGGCCTGAAGGCTGCCATCTTTACAGTAATATATCCCACAATGCAGCAATGGTGACATAGCAACCTCTCAAGGCTGGTTTTAAAATATTGACAAATAAACCTGTGTGAACTGTATTAGTTAATGAAAATACTGATAATTTGTGATGATGTTATTGATTTTAGTAGCAGCAGTTTCAGAATTATATTTGAGGAAACTTGTTCATCATAAAATTAATGAAATGGAAGGTAATGTCCCCAAAGTTAAATTCATTACAGTTCATTCTATTATGTAAAATTAGCCCTCATTCTTTTTATTAACTTGAGATTCATCATCACAAGTATATTTTCCTATGAGAGACCCAATTCTATTGTGGCGTAAAACTTGTAAATATGTGATGGCAAACTCTAGAACACATAACACCCCCAAATACACATGCAGACAAATTCAATTTTGACTAAATGTGTATGTACTGTTAAGCCTGTCTAAAATTTAACAGCCAAATGCATTTCTTGTTTTGCAAAGTGTTGTATTGGGGTTCTTAAAGGTTGTAAAAGGTTTTCAAAAGGTTGACAAAGGGTTTGTAAAGGTTGACAAAGGGTATTAAATGGTTGAAACGGTTGCATACCATTTCAACAGTTTATTCAATATGGTTGAGAAAGTGTGTGAAATGGTTGTTAACCATGAGAGAAAAGTTTAAAAGGGTTTTAATGCAATAAGAAGAAATGGTTTGGAATGGTTTGGAAAGTGTTAGAAATGGGTTTGAAAAAGGTTTGCCTTTCACTCAAAAGGTTGGGAAAAGGTTGATACAATTGGTGACTGTTAAGTTTAATGTGTGCTTAACTGTATATTATGAGGTATAGCTGAAATTATTTTTTTCAGTTCTGAACTGAGTGTTTTGGTCAGTAAGAAGGGTCCAAAGTATCATGTGCCTCTGGGAATGCTGTCTCCTCGTGACTTCTCTCTGATGGTGGCTGTTTACAGAATGTTGAAGGTGGGTTATCTTTCAATGAGAGGCTTTTCCTGTATCCAAATCTATGAGTTCAATGTCTAAACAGAGGTGAAATAAGGCTGTTGTATACATATGTTCCATTATGCTTGTAAATGTTTTAATTGATCTGATTAAGTCAATCTAAGAACCAGTTTGCTGTGTACAACCTTATATATATATATATATATATATATATATATATATATATATATATATATATATATATATATATATATATATATATATATATATATATATCTGATGGGCCAACAGGTATGCTATCCACCAGAGGGCAGCACTCAGCTCAAGTTCCTGTGACATTAGTGAACCAGCAGGATTGAGGCTAGAGAGCCACTGGGTAGTATCACTTACTGATGTGTCCTCAAAGTATGTCCCATTGACAAAGTACTTTCCCCACCAGTCTCTGTGAATGTCATGTAACATAACAATGCAGAAAGGCAGCTGTCACTGCTGTTTATTTAAGGTATGACTCATTCTAGCTTGCTGTTTACAAGGATGACTGGGTTTGAAATGCTAATGTGGTGATATGTATGCTAAGAAACTATATTGAGTAAGCGTCATGAGCTTCAAAGGTATGTCTAATTGTTGCAGGACCAATAGAGAATTCCACAAGGCCGTGTCATGGGGAATGTATTTAGACAGCACAAATCTTAATCCCATTCACCGTGAGCCTTTTTGAGCAGTGAACGGTTTGAAACAAGTGTTGTCTAAATCCATTCCCTATGACACAGACATATGAACTTTTTTTTCTGCCATAGAGCATTAAATCCTATGTTTTTGTCAAAAACCTACTTGGTTTGGCAGCTTGCAGGAGCTGTTTTGACTCCATTTTGTTCACTTTCAACATTATGTTGCTAAGGTACATCACAAAAGAAAGAACTTTCAGTTACTCTTTTCTATTTTACGTAATCTGGTTGGCTTACAAATAAAACAACAACCAATAGAATTCTCTTGTATATTTCATTTCAGTCTTTAAATCTTTCCACACATATGTTGAGAATGATTGTGATTCCACTTGGGTAACTATGGAAGAAAATTAGTTATCTAGCCAGCTATTTCAAAAGAAAAGAAGGATAAGAAAGTGACCTGATCATGACTGGACCTTGTAAAAACAGGCTGATCGCAGACCTGACCAGACCATGTGAAAACAGATTGATTTCAGACCTTACCAGATCATGTGAAAACAGGCTAATCTCAGACCTGACCATGTGAAAACAGGCTGATCTCAGATATGTTCTTCATTTTTTATCAGGATGCTTTCAATGAAAGAGTGTACCCAAACATCTGTGGTCTTCTGACAGTGGAGTACAATGGCAAACCAGCCAGGCTGCATGATGGCATTTGTCTTGCTCTCCTCTTGACACTTACAAACAAAGAAAAACAGCGGCCGACAATCTCCAACGAAAGCTATGAATGGCACCAGGTAACAGATGACCTCAAAGCCAGATTGCAGGATCGAATGCAACCACAAAGGACGGTTCCATTTCTGTTGTTAGCTTGAGTCAGGTTTGTCTCCATGCCAGTGTACCAGTGTGTACGTTGCTGTGTTTTCTGAGGATCTGCATTTCTGGCAGCTGCTGTCACAAGAGACTGGCAGGTTGAACAAAACTGGAGGGAAGTTGGACTGCCTGGTCAGGGCTGATTGATTGACAGACAGTGTATCATGGTAGAAGGCTCTGGCTCCCCTTACATTTACATGTGTACAATATGATAATGGTAAACTACATGTAACTTCATAGAAGTAACAGATTTGTTATCTTGATGCTGAGCTGTTATTCATTGAGAACTAGGTACTGCACATTCAGATTTTTGACTAAAAGGGATTTCAGTAACTTAGCTGCAGGGCCTGGTCAGTTGAAAGCTAGTGGCTTTTTCTTTGGCTGGCAAGTGATGCCCCAGTCGCCACAAGGGTGTTCTTAGCATGCCTTCCATAGAGAGGGGAAAAGTGGTCAGTTGTCAGCCTTTGTATTGTACCGTCCAAGCAGAAGGATTTGAGGGATGTCTGTAAGGTGAGCACCATTCACCAAGCACAGGCTGGACAGCTGCATATATACCACATCACTGGCCATGGCTCAGTACAGCAAAGATAGCAAATCACTGGCCATGTCTCAGTACAGCAATATACCAAATCACTGGCCATGTCTCAGTACAGCAAGACACCAAATCACTAGCCATGTCTCAGTACAGCAAAGATAGCAAATCACTGGCCATGTCTCAGTACAGCAATATACCAAATCACTGGCCATGTCTCAGTACAGCAAGACACCAAATCACTAGCCATGTCTCAGTACAGCAAAGATAGCAAATCACTGGCCATGTCTCAGTACAATAAAGATACCAAATCATGTCCATGTCTCAGCATGGCTACAGGCTGAGGTAAAGGGCAAATTGTCATATAACACAGAAAGTGATTAAAAGTATTTTTCAATCACTTTTCTGGTCCTGTGTCTCACAAGAAGTATTACTACATGTATATCACCAAAGGAAAAAAACAAATATTCACAAAACTCTTAGTACATATAAGTCAGTCTCCCATCCAGAATTCTGCACATAGTGTTGAGTTTGACCATGTTTTTATTTCTGTGTTGTTAAGTGAGCAAATAATGTATCTGGTGACCTCTGACCAGAGTGGAAGATATCTCACTGAGCATGCTCACCTGAGATGCTGAATTTGCTTATTTACACATAAAGTGAACGGTCACCACAAAAAAAAAAGGGGGGGGTCACTTGATGCAACCCTGCTCCCGTGGCTGACAGCTGCCCACCTGGAATTAACAGATTATCTGTGAACTGCAGATTCACATATGTCCAACAAATGTTAATGGAAATAGCAAGCGAGAGATAAGCTTGAAAATTGTATGCGTAACAAAAGAACATTTGAGGCAGTAAGGTGTGGTTGCCTGTGGTTCAACCTGCAATAAAATTCATGCAGGAAACTTTTTCTCCAAAATCAATACAATGTATCATTTATTGTTACCATGATAATGACTTTAAAGTATATGAATATTTTACTTTTAAGGTATACAAAATCTTGATAACATATTGTTGTGTTATAGGCAAGACCCACCATCAGGTTTGTCCTGTGGAACCAGTCCATGGAGATAGCCAGATCAGAGTTACACCAAGTAATGTGGGACAATTTTTCCCAGAATGGGATATTTTAAAGTTATTTTTATATAAACAGTTCCAGAGTAAAGGGACACCTCTATAAATGTATATTACAGACAGTACTCTCACTTCTGAATGGAAATATAACCTGTGTGACGGGGACAGCCTACATTCCAACACAGTCTGAGGAATCAGTCTACTGGTTTCAGCATTAATGTACACATTGTTCCTTCCCACCAGAAGACTCCTTTTGATCAAGTCACAGGCTAAGGACTTGAAGTGTTATGGATCTTGCATTTGCAGTGTGCCTACCCACTATGCCTTGAACCCATCTGAATAAACAGGTCACTGCAGGATAGTCAGGGGCTGCTGAGCACAAAGCTGTTCTCACTGGTCTAGCAATTAGACATTTAACCCCTGAGATTAAATCAAAGCTTAAAGAACGGGTATTAGAATAGATTAAATCAAAGCTTAAAGAACGGGTATTAGAATGATAAAATGACCCTTTATGGGTTATCAAAAAGTTTGTACCTAAGGCTTAGCAGCTGTTGTTGTATCTGTTTGTTTTTTGTGAACTCCTCCAGCTTTGGGGGCCAGCACATTAACACTTTATTTGGAAACAAAACTGGAAATTGCAAGTTGATTTGAATTTAGGAAAGTGCCTGTCCACAATGTACAAAATCTGACAGGTGGTGGTGATTGGTCAGTTATAGAAATTGACCTTCAAGAGTTGATATCACAAAGGCCAGGGTCAGATGCCAGAGTTATAATAAACTTTCAAAGCTGTGTTAAAACTGTCTTTGAATTTGAATACTAGCATTGGTAGCTAAAGTGGACAATGGTAAACTAATAAGTGAAATGCCAGTAATTATGAATGGTGGTAGGTCAGTAATTATGAATGGTAGCAGGTCAGTAATTATGAATGGTGGCAGGTCAGTAATTATGAATGGTGGCAGGTGCTGCCCATGAGTGGGGCATGAACTCATAGAGTCACAAAGTAACCAGAGGACTTGTAGAGAAGGGAGCAGCAATCGGGGTAAGTAAGGTCTGTGTTATTATAATGACATACAGAAAGGATCAGGGGTAAGATATTGACAAGGGCTAAAGTGGGACACAATGTCATGGAACCTATGTCTACAGCAGCAAGGTTGGTGCCCAAGAGAGAGGAAATCATTCTGACAAAGATGACCATCTAAAGCCCAGCTGATTTCCTTCAGAAACTGAACTTTGGTGCAGCACATGCCTAACAGTTGTATGCTAAAGCGGGAGCAAATGGTTTTGCTGAAATGTGGTGCCTGACACCATTTAAATCAGATAAAAATATCTCCATGTGGTTTTTTGACTCATAAACTGTGCCGTAAAAATGCTGTTCCAACCATGGTGCTGGTTTGCAGCTGAACAGAGCTCTGTAGAGCAATAAGGTTTAAAGACGCCGAGTGGCTTTACCTGCAATAACCAAGAGGTGATAAGGTGAGAAACATGGCACATGGAACCATTTTGTCCAGAGATCTTGGAAAATTTTAATGGTTAAGTATATAAGCAGTCAATAGGTATTAACAAGTAGTTAATAAACATGTGGAATTATAACTAGAACTCAAGAATAAGTTTTTTTCCCAGAAAAGTCAAGTGTACCAAAGTTGACATATCAGATTTATTCATATGCTACAATTGCAAGACCTGCACTCAGCAAATGGAGAGGACATAAGTTGAAGCTAATATTGTGGTGAAGAAGTATGCCATACATCTATATGGCGGGGCTAAATGTGATAGTCTTTAGGGTCAGAGAGAAGAGCAAATATGCTGTAGCGATACATACTGTCAGTGTCTGTATGGCCTTTGTGGCTTAGTGCACATACAGGTACATGTATGGGAGAGGTACTACAGTACAGTATTACAGTTGTAGTCAACAGTTAGATGTGATATATTCAGTCATTAGGAGTGATAATCTTTCTGCAGAGAACAAAAACCACAGAGGTTGTGTTACTGTCATCAGGGTACACATTATCAATTTGAGTGCACTGCCTAGCGGGACTATGCTAGCTTCTATGAGTGCACTGCCTTGCGGGACTCTGCTAGCTTCTATGAGTGCACTGCCTTGCGGGACTATGCTAGCTTCTTTGAGTGCACTGCCTAGCGGGACTTTGCTAGTTTCTATGAGTGCAGAGCTTATTAATAATCGCTTTACACTGTACTCAATAAGATTTGATGTGCACCACAGTTAGATTTTAAAGTTTGTGCCTACAGACCAGTTTTGTCTGGTCAACCAGTGCCATGGCAGCTTGCTATTCTACAGCAACCAGCGGTGCCCAACACTTCTACACAACAGGATGCATTCATAAGAAAAAAACTTGAGGAATGTTTGTGGACATTCTGTAATTTTAATTTGCTTAAACGTGAGTGCTCACATACATGTTGCTCTACAGACCTGGGCTTAGGTCTATAGGAGTATAAGTTCTTCCACAGTGTGGGTCTGCCTCCAGCCGTCTGTATCACTTCCTGTGTCCTCAAGGCACAAAAAGAGGGAGAGCCATTCCCATGCCAGTCTGATGCCATCCAGTGCCAATCTAGTGCCATTCCCATGCCATTCAGATGTCATTCCCACCACAGATGACATTCCCATGGCAATCAGATGTCATTTCCGTGCTAGCCTGATGCCATTCCCATGCCAATCTGATGCCATTCTCATGACAGTTATATGCCAGTCTGATGCTATTCTCATGGCTGTCATATACCATTAGCAAGGCAGTCAGATGCCATTCCCGTACCAATCTGAAGCCATTCTCATCACTGTCAGATACCATTAGTGTGGCTGTCAGATGCCATTCCCCTGACAGTCACACACTCTTAGTGTAGCAGTCAGATGCCATTCCCATACCAGGCTGAAGCCATTCTCATAGCTGTCATATACCATTAGTGTGGCAGTCAGATGCCATTCCCCTGACAGTCACACACTCTTAGTGTAGCAGTCAGATGCCATTCCCGTACCAATCTGAAGCCATTCTCATAGCTGTCATATACCATTAGTGTGGCAGTCAGATGCCATTCCCCTGACAGTCACACACTCTTAGTGTAGCAGTCAGATGCCATTACCATGCCAGTCTGGTGCCATTCTCATGGCAATCAGATGCCTCCCATGCCAGTCTGATGGTAGTCCTGGAAACCCTCATCTCTGTATAAACGTAAACTGAATATTTGCGGTCCCTTTCAAGTTGTTTGTCAGTTTGTGGATGTACATGTATACTACATTAATTGCAACAAAATAATATGATACATTCCAAATATTGAAGCGATCATATATATTCTATCTTGACCATCTGGTGCTTTACCTATACAGACATATTAAGTATTTTGGTGTTGCAGTAACCAGATCATATTGAATCGTGTGTAACAATGCCCTATATGGTGTTGCCTGTGTGTATGTACCATGGGATTATTTGTATTAGTGATACTCACTGTGACTTTTTGATGTGTTGCTATGTGACATGTTCAAAGTGACATTTAACACTTGAAATGAAACTTAATATTCAATATTTACTGTACGTAGGAATAATAAGTCAAGTTGAAACTTTGATTGCTTGGGTTGAGCACACATGTGTGCTGTCCCCTTAGACTTTTTTTCAGAAATATTTTGTGTGGCGTACATGTGCGTAACTGTACCTGACTGGCAGTTTACTTACAGGAAGCAGTCAGAATGGGACACAATGAGAGAGTGTGTAATCACTAGTAACTTGTTTCGGCATTAGTGGGTGCGTTTCGGCGTTTCAGGGCGTTTCCCGGCGTTACACAGCGTTTGCCGGCGTGAGAATTCAAATTTTACATGTATCCCATTGAGTTTGGTAGTTGAGAGGACTACAGAGCGTTTGCCAGCGGTAGCCGGCGTTAGTCAGCATTTCACAGCGTTTGCCGGCATTGAAAGGGTGTCAAACGCTGGCAAACGCCGACTAACGCCGGCATTTGTCGGCGTTTGCCAGCGTTTGTAACGCCGGCAAACACCATCTCACGCCGGCAAATGCTGTGTAGCGCCGGGAACTGCCCTGAAATGCCGAAACAAGTTACTAGTGAATGCTGGTCAAGACTAATGACTGTGGCCATAAGTGTGGTACATGGCCATGTATAATGCTGGTCAAGACTAATGACTGTGGCCATAAGTGTGGTACATGGCCATGAATAATGTTGGTCAAGACTAATGACTGTGGCCATAAGTGTGGTACATGGCCATGTATAATGCTGGTCAAGACTAATGACTGTGGCCATAAGTGTGGTACATGGCCATGTATAATGCTGGTCAAGACTAATGACTGTGGCCATAAGTGTGGTACATGGCCATGTATAATGCTGGTCAAGACTAATGACTGTGGCCATAAGTGTGGTACATGGCCATGAAATCCTTTGACTGTAGTTTGACAAATGACCATGTGAGTCAATACTATTAACCACAGCCATGTGTTTGGTGTATGGTCATGAAAACAGCTGGCATTACAGTTAAGCCTGTCTACATCTTAACAGCCAAATGCATTTTTTGTGTTGCAAAATGTTGTGCTGGGGTTTGTAAAGGTTGTAAAAGGTTTGCAAAAGTTAAACAAAGGGTTTGTAAAAGGTTGACAAATCGCTTCAAATGGCTGAAATGGTTCCAAACCATTTCAGCCTTTTAAGCAATAAGGTTGAGAATGTGTGCGAAATAGTTGTTAAGCATTAGAGAAAGGTTTAAAAGTGTTTTAAAGGGTTTTAATGCAATAAGAGGAAATGGTTTTGAAATGGTTTGGAAACTGTTCGAAATGGGTTTGAAAAAGGTTTGCCTATCACTCAAAAGGTTGGAAAAGGGTTGCAAATGGTTGATGTGTTTGGTGACTGTTAAGTTTAACACAGGCTTCACAGTTGTGAAGCATGCCATGTCTCTGGGGACCAAGTGAATTTTCCTGTTGTTCATAGTAGTAGCTGAGAAGATTTGCTGTGGCCATAACTGAGAGTAACAGTGATATGGGGCTACAACATGGCTCCAGTCAGAACACCGACTCAATTGACTGGTCAGGTGGCAGAAATGTCATTTTTGACAGATTATAAAGATGATGTTTATATGGTTACCTTAATGATGTGTTTAAGCAGGTATGAACTGTGTACCTTAGGCAGGTGGACATGGATGATGATTACTAGGAACACTGCAGTGACCATTTTGGGCTCTAAGACCAAGTATACAACAAATGTTCCTCTTCACATTTGACTCTACCTCTAAAAAGAGACCTGGACTGTATCTTTACATATGTTGACTTCTAAGTAATGAATGGCCAAAACTATTATGAGAACAAATGTCGTCAGTTTAATTTTGTTTACTCACTGGGATATGGAGTACAGCTGATTGAAGCACCAGGGACTGTTCACAAGCAAGGAATATATACCTGTGACTGACTGCCTAGTGATAAAAGACTATGAATTACATTGTATTAGATATCAGAGATATTTTACAGGAAAACATATAAGCAGGCAAGTCTGCTGGATATTTACAAGATCACTGAACTGAGAACTGATGTGAACCAACTTCATGCTTGCTGGAGTGGTCAATTTATAGCAGTTTAGACTCTGGAACCAGGCTACATGATTCCAGCTCTGCAGAGCAAAATACAGTTCATGATGTGAAAGTACTGAAGTTATGGCATTGTACATGTATAAGTGGGTCAAAGTTTTATTGAATAATTCAACTGACAGCGAATGTTAACTTGCCATATAGATTCCATTATATAAATATGTATGGTCATAAAGTAAACTGAAATTTGTGTTTGATCTTAGGACTGAAGGCAATGTATGGACCAGCTTTGTGCAGGCCAAGAAACTGCATGTATGAGTGTATTCCATGCTTATACCCAAATTTAAATAACTTTGTATAATGCCTTGGTAAGTTTATAGTTAAGGTTACATAACATAATTGTGCTCATGTCCTTTGTTTAAAACATATTGAATGTGCTCAGTGTATTTAGTTACAAAAATTTTTGGTTAGAAACAAGTCATTGAAATGTATCTAGGTGGATTGAATGATAAAAAAGATAAATGGAAAAGTGCCGAAGTAGAGTGAGTGATAAAAAAGGATACATGAAAATGTCTGTGTGAAGTCTGGTTGATAAAACAGGGTAGCTGCAAATGTCTCCAGGTAAAACGAGTGGTCAGACAGGTAACTTGAAATATTTTTAGGTAAAATTAATGATTAAGAGGGTACCTGAAAATGTCTCTGAGTACTTTGAATGATAATGGGATTAGACAATTCACTTTACCTGGAGTCATTGGCAACTGACAAGCACAAGTAACAGTGATTGGTTGAATATATGAGCACCTTAGGGAGGCAACTGAGAGGACTAGCAGCATTCAGCAGTGGTCCTCAAGAGGACTGGCAGCATTCAGCAGTGGTCCTCATGAGGACTGTCAGCATTCAGCAGTGGTCCTCACGAGGACTGTCAGCATTCAGCAGTGGTCCTCACGAGGACTGGCAGCATTCAGCTGTGGTCCTCACAAGGACTGGCAGCATTCAGCTGTGGTCCTCACAAGGACTGGCAGCATTCAGCAGTGGTCCTCACAAGGACTGGCAGCATTCAACAGTGGTCCTCACGAGGACTGGCAGCGTTCAGCAGTGGTCCTGATGAGGACTGGCAGCGTTCAGCCATGGTCCACACCTGTTGGCAGCAGCACTGCTGACCACTGTAGCCTGTGGGATCACCACCAAATGCTGCCATTTGCTGCCAAAAACTCTCTGCTGTTGTCCAGGCACTTCCAAATGCTGCCAACTACTGCCAACACCTGCCAACTACCACCAACATGTGCCAACTGCCATCAAATCTGCCCACCGCAGAATGTGACCACTCACACCAGCCATAGTTGTGACCAGTCCGATCCCCCTTGCCACAGTTGTTCGTGAAAAGTCTCCATATTCTGCCAAGCACTGTTATTGATAAAATCTAATGCCTTAATTAAAGTTTCTAGGTTTAAATATTAATAAAACTGGTATAAATATACCTACATGTAAACTGAATGTTTCTAGAGTAAAAAACTAGTACTGATGGTATAAATGTACCTGAACTGAAAGATTTTAAGTTTAAATACTGCCGCTATAAATATACCTCAACTGACAGTTATTGGGTTTTGCTTTCGTATTTGGCCTGCATTGAGACAGTGTGCACAGGTGTTGTAGCCATCGACTGCTTGATGGGACACCAAGTCAAGACATTGATATAGACAGGCCATTTTCAGGGTTGTTTTTAGGCAGATGAATACAATCGTGTTGGTAACAATGACTAGATATACCACACATATTATATTAGAATGTTGAGTGTATTGGTGATTATAGTAAGATGTTAATCATGAGTATATGGCAGGGATTAGTCTGTGATGTTTGTGGATGGACACTTTGGCTGGTCGTTCAGGTATAAAATCAATAGATGTGTAACAGTTATTAGAAAATGATGTTGAGTACTTGAGTAACTACTTTAGCTAGTCTTGGAGGTTCAAAATGGATTAGTATATCACGGAGATCTGTGCATGGTGTTGAGATGGGTGGCTGCTGTGCTGGTCAGCAGGGCAGTGTGGCACCCAGGTGGGGGGGGGGATACCAAAGTGCACAGTGAAAATGGTTTACAAACTGTCATCCGTCAGATGCTCCGCAAACTGCTGCATAAGAAAATCATGTCAATGTATCTCATTGGCAAATATAGTATTAGCCATGAAAGTGGTCAACAGTGGATCAGTTCCTTGTTCCTTTTATCTGGATATGTCACTACAGGAGTTGTGAAAAATCCATGAGCCAAACGAATTAGACCATACATGTGTATGCCATGACTATAGCATCACAACATGTGTATCCCATGACTATAGCATCACAACATGTGTATCCCATGACTAGAGCATCACAACATGTGTATCCCATGACTATAGCATCACAACAGCCTGCATCTCTGACATTCCTTCCTGGAATATGTTTGTTTGAGGTGCATCTGATAGAACTATACATATGATCATATTAAAACATTCCATTTCAGGTAGTATCATTAAAATCTGAACGGAATTTTAGCAATAAATCTAAAGTGCACAAACATAATGTCGACCATTCATTGTGGCAATAAGTCATAATGTCCACCATTCATTGTGGCAATAAGTCATAATGTCCACCATTCATTGTGGCAATAAGTCATAATGTCCACCATTCATTGTGGCAATAAGTCAATGTACATCATGCCTTTGAACAGTCGTGTATGGGACATATCTGGATTTGTGTATAAAATAACTTGCAAAAAAAGAATGCACTCATGTTGCATAAATTTGGTTTGTTTCATCGTTAAGATGGACAGGAAGGCAATTAATTTTGCTGAATTTTTTTCTTTATTTATTTTTTATTTTTTACTTCGAAAGTGAATGTTTTAAGCTTCAGTTCAATCAACTGACAGATCATGAATATTGACCTAAAATTAAGTTCTATTATACAAACAAAGCTGTCAAACTTATTTAGTAGTTTTAACATTCTCTACTATATATGAGTCAACAAAATCCATCATCATGTAATTATGACAGCAGGGTTCCCCTTTAGACTTCCGGCTGAAGGGAGCATTCATTGGAAAGACGTGGAGTGGCTGGGGAGCAGAGCAGAGGATTTGTAAATCAGCTGCTCTGAGTGCTTACTGTTGACCTTCTACCTCCGTCTTCTGGATCCCTTATGGGTCTTTGCATTCCTGTCAGACACAAAATCAATCAAAGAGCATAACTGATATAGGTCAGACTTCCTAAAGTAGGTTTAACAGACATCTTTAAGCGAGAAATGAGGAACCTGACTGTGTTGATTCCAATTATGAATGACTGGCTCAATGTGTGATGACGAGCAAGTCTTTGTTTCTTTACATACTCAAATATGGCCTTATTATTTATGTATTTGTGTTGTTACTTACTGATATTGTATTGTTATTTACTTATCTGTTGAAAGTTGTTCTCATGTTGCCTTGCATTGGATGGCTTTATTAATCTCAGTGTGAGCCAAACCTATTTACTTTAACAAAGTTATTCATATTTTTAGTTTGTCATGTTAATCAACACAACGATTACTTGTTGCAAATGCTACATTTGACCTGTGATGGTGACTCGTTAGTTTCCAATTTTGATCAAAGTTGATGTGCCCGTAATTGACATAAAACTAAATTCACTCCTTTGTAAACTGACCTTTTACTTAAGTATCAGTATATCTGCAGTCCTTTGACTGAAGTACCAACATGTCTACAGTCCTCTCACTCAAGTAGCAGCATTCCTACAGTCCTTTCACCTAAGTACCAGTATGTTTGCAGCCCTTTCACTCAAGTACCAGCATGTCCACATTCCTTTCACTAACATACCAGCATGCATACAGTCCTTTTACTCACATACCAGCATGCCTACAGTCCTTTTACTCTCATACCAGCATGCCTACAGTCCTTTTACTCTCATACCAGCATGCCTACAGTCCTTTTACTCACATACCAGCATTCCTACAGTCCTTTTACTCTCATACCAGCATGCCTACAGTCCTTTTACTCACATACCAGCATGCCTACAGTCCTTTTACTCACATACCAGCATGCCTACAGTCCTTTTACTCTCATACCAGCATGCCTACAGTCCTTTCACTCTCATACTCGCTGTTCCGAGCCACCCAGTCTTGGGACTGCCAGGGACCACAATGGAAATAAGTCTTAACGACTTTATTGTGTATATATCCCAGGTAGTCATCATTTCATGAAAGCTTGGATGATTCACCTGATTTTTGTTTTACTCGAAGTTCCTTTTATAAGATATTTTATGATGATTGCCTGAATAAAATAAAATCAAATCAAATCAAATCATACCAGCATGCCTACAGTCCTTTCACTAACATACCAGCATGCCTACAGTCCTTTTACTCAAGTACCAGCATGCATGCAGACTTTTTACTGAAGTATGTGTGTGAGCATCTCCCAGTAACTCACATCCTATTGTCCAAGTCAACAGCTTTCCTCAGCATGTTTTGGCACATTGTACCTAAAGCACACCATGGAAAGCAGTGGACTAAGTCAAACCTTGGCACTGAACGATTTATGGTCGAGTGTAGAATGTCACAGACAGACAATTTCATGCAGAGAATTCCATAAGAAAAGTTTTCGCCACATGTTTGCAGAATGGGTTGCCATTTTAACCAGCAAGAAAAAATGTGTAGCTTTCATAACATGGGTACCATGAAGCAAGCAAATGGCCGTCTGAGGTGGAATCAGGCCCCCATATGCCAGCATGATGGACAGTATTGGCTTGCCATAACTCAACAGAAGACACCAAAGTGTTGTGGCACATGTAGCTATTCTTTTGGCAAAAATGCTAGGTTCTAAATGACCAAATGTTAAAGCTGGCAAGTATTGTGCAGACAAGTAATTTTGTTTAGAGGATACTTGTTTATTTTGTTTAGAGGATACTGGTTTATTTTGTTTTGATGATACTGGATTATTTTGTTCGGATGATACTGGTTTATTTGTTCTTCAATTTTGTACTTCTGAGCAATGGCAAAATTTGCAAACATGCAGACTCACAAACATGAAGTGGCTTAGTATAAAATGGTAGTTGTCATGCTGAGAAAGCATGGGCAAGTATTTACCAGTCAGTGTTTTGTTGTCATGCTTTCTTGAGAAAGCATGGGCAAGTATTAACCAGTCAGTGTTTTGTTGTCATGCTGAGAAAGCATGGGCAAGTATCAACCAGTCAGTGTTTTGTTGTCATGCTGAGAAAGCATGGGCAAGTATTAACCAGTCAGTGTTTTGTTGTTATGCTGAGAAAGCATGGGCAAGTATTAACCAGTCAGTGTTTTGTTGCACATGTTGTATAAATAGAGCGGTCTCAGTATTACCGCTTTCTTTGTTACTTAGTTATGGCCGTTTTTAAACAAAATGGGTACAATAAGGTGCTCTGTGCATAAAAGGTTAGTGTCATATAGGAATATATTATTGAAACTGAAAATATATTCTTGAGAGACTAAATATATTTTAATATCACAGTCATATATTGTTATTTTTCGTGACCAAATATACTTGAGCAGTCAATGAAGAAAACAGGGTAACTTAACCTGGTGAGAAGAAGATGAAGTTACTGCATTATTTTTGTAAAGTTGAGAGCTGGTGATATGTTTGTTCAAGATACAGCACTGTAGGTGGAGTTGATCAAAGTGTTGACATGTATCAGGCAATACAAAGTATCCTTATTGCACAAAATCTCACATATGTATGTCCAAATACTTAATTGACAGACAACATGCATCACTGAATGTGACCAGACTTCAGTAAATAATGTTCCTCCAAACCTGAAAGGCTGAAAAACATGATGTGATTAATTAACAAGTAAAATAAGTGCTATATGAGAGAACTATGTGTGCCAATAATCTGATGGGACTTGTTAATCCTTATTATGATGTTTTGAGTTTGTACAAAATGCAGTTGGTCTGCACCACACTTTATTTACCACTGGATGGAGACTTTTTTGTGAAATAATTGGACTTGTGAGGGTTGCATAATAGAAACCCTTCTATAGTTTTAAATTATTTATAGTACATGCAGAATTTACACCAATATGTCATGTGTTCGTGCCCAACTTAATGATTTGTTGGACTGTGTTATTATGTAAGCAATGTGTATGTTTTTTGTGAGAAATAAACTCATGTTACTCTCATATGATTACTCTGGACACTTGTCACTTCACTTTCACAATATGGAACTAATTTCCCATTCTCCGTACTGAACATTTGAAACCCACAACTCTAGGAATTGTTCTAGCTCTGCTGCCCTAAGGTCGCACAGCTCATGCTATCACTCGTGTCTGTCAGTCTGTCATCTGTCTGTCCATCTATCCTTCCATAAACATTTGCTTGTCAATGTATTACAGTCCACAGTTTTTTTGTTAGCTCCACTTTTAAGAATTATACAGTGTATGAAAATCTAGGTCAAGTTAATATTTTGATGCGTTACCTACAGCATTATGTAAAATATGGGTCAAATTGTGAAAATTTTGCAATCAATCTAGAATCCTTAATTTTTACCTCAGCTGACTTGTCAGTCAGCTGAGGTTTTGTGAGGGTCCGTCGTCCATCCGTCTGTCCACAATTCACATTTTCTACTTCTTCTTAAAAGCCATCAACCAGATCCACTTCAAACTTGGTGGAGATGTGCCTTGGGTAGTTCTCTACCAAGTTTGTTCAAATGGTCACTGTTCAGTGATTTTTGGATTTTTAATGAATTTTTTTGTTCTTTTTTGGGGCAAATCTTAAAAAATCTTCTTCTCCAAAACCGCTCACCCAATTTCTTTGATATCACAGAGGAACACTCCCTGGGACTCCTAGTTCTTAATTTGTTCACCAGGTGGTGCTGCAATTTTTTTTCTATTTTTTTATGAATTTTTGTGTGTTATAGCTATTTTTGACTTCTTCTCCAGAACCGTCACTCATATTAAGCTGAAACGTGGTGGAAATGTTCCTTGTAGAAGGGTCAAACAAAGTTGTTCACTATGTGGGAATGCTGCAGATTTCTGATTTTTAACGATTTTTTTCAATTCGGGTACTTATTGGTCAATGCAGCTTTCCTGTTGATTACTATGGAAGTCAATGGGCATTCTAATGCTAATTCACATTTTCGACTTCTCCAAAACCGGCATCCAGATTAACTTCAAACTTGGTGGCAATGTACCTTGGGTGGGTTTCTACCAGTTTGTTCAAATGTTCATGCTCCAGTAACTTTTGGATCTTTAATGAATTTTTTTTTTTTTTGGACAAATCTTAAAAAATTTTCTTCTCCGAAACCGCTTACCCAATTGCTTTGATATCACACAGGAAGACACCTAGGGACTCCTTGTTCTTAATTTGTTCACCAGGTGGTGCTGCAGTTTTTTCTATTTTTTTTTTTTTTTTTTTTTTATGAATTTTTGTGTGTTATAGCTATTTTCGACTTCTTCTCCAGAACCGTCACTCAGATTAAGCTTACAGGTGGTGGATATGTTCCTTATGGAAGGGCCAAACAAAGTTGTTCACTATGTGGGAATGCTGCGGATTCCTGATTTTTAATGATTTCTATTGAATTTTGGATTTTTTTATGATTTTTTTTTTAAATCTCTACAAAAGTTCTAATAGGAAAGTTTAACATGGGAATTTCTTGTAATGGTCATAACTTAAATAATATTGGTCAGACTTCAAACTTGGTGGGGATGTGTCTTGGGTGGATCTGTACCAATTTTGTTCAAATGGTCACGCTCTGTTGATTTGTGGATTTTTTATGAATTTTTTTGTTTTTTGGGGGGCAAACCTTAAATCATTCTCCTCTGAAACCTCTCACCCAATTGCTTTGATATCGTACATAGACACACCCGGGGACACCTAGTTCCCAATTTGTTCACCAGGTGGCGCTGCATTTTTAAAATGAATTTTTTTGTATGGTTTTGCTATTTTTCACTTGTTCTCAGAATTGTCTCTCAGATTAAGCTGAAATGTGATGGATATGTTGTTGTGGAAGGGTCAAACAGTTGTTTACTAGGTGGCACTGCTTTAGATTCCTGATTTTTAAGGATTTTCAATTCGGGTACTTATTGATCAATGCAGCTTTCCTATTGATTACTATGTAAGTCAATGGGCATTCTAATACTAATTCACAGGACAACTGACACAAAATTTATTGTTTACTTGATAACTTGAGATCTGTTTTGAGTTAGCTGCACATGTTAATTATTCTGTATGAAGGTCATGCTGCGACAGTACATGAATGACCTTGACCTCGTTTGTGGGGTCACAGTGCAACATACATGAATTTTACTCTTCATTATAACTTGAACTTTGATGTTGCACATGTAAGTGTTCTTCTATAAAGGTCAGACTTACTCAGAACATGGTGTCCTTGATCCTTTCCCAAGTTCATAGAGCTGCAAGTGTGATGAATGTCAAGATCAGCTGAGGCTTGGGCTGTTCACACAGCCCTCTTATTGATGCTCTTCATGAAATTTAGTTAGATTGTGGAGGAGGTCAAAGTCTCGGTTGCATATATCAATGACACCAATTATTATTTGATGAAAATTGAGAGTCAAAATGTGTTGAAAGATATGAAATATCATATCTCCAAAAATAAATGAAATTGACATACCGAACTTATAGAATACATTGATCATGTCTAATGCTTTTATTTTATATAATATTGGTGACCTTGACATATATTTTTAGGTCCCCAGTTCTGTAAATGTGAAAGAGGTGATTTTGTAATGGCAGGGTGTGGCTTGGACATCAGTTGCAGAAAGAATTGAGCCTCAGAACAATATTGCACTTGGGTATTTTATACAGTCATATTACTCTACTTGGAGATCTACATTTTGGCTTACCATGACCCAGTTTTCATGGAGTTTGGCACTTGTCCAAGTTATTTGGGTTTCTTCAATATCTCCAAAGGATATTCGCCAATTTAACCGACAGACCATGCATGGAATTCTGGGCATGGGATGCACATTCGTTATTGATCACATATTCAAAGGTCTCGGATCATCTCTGACATCACAAAATCGTAAGACGTGTTTGCCATGTGTCACGTACAATTTCCTGGACATAATGATAAAGTATAAACTTTTGTGGGGAAAAAAATGAAAAAACAAAGCATGGAGGATTTCTTAGACAGAAGGATTGTAGGATTTTTTTCTTGTACAATTCTGTGGATAGAAGCGATAAATTTGTAAGATTTCATCCATGAAATTGTAAGGATTCTTACAATTTCATGGCTACTTAGTAAATTTTGAGGACAAAAGTGATCAAGTTTTACAACTTTGTGCACAATGTTTTGTTGTTTTTTTTCAATATTTTTATTGAGTTCCTCTATTTACAGTATACATATGGTACAATACATGATGCAGCTTGTATCTGCCATACAGTATAGTACAAGAGAGTACACTATGTGCAAGATGTAAAATGTTGCAGCAACTTGTCACATATATGCAAGTATAGTGTTGCAATATATAAAAATACCATGTATGGTATATATATTTTTTTTGACTTATTCATTATACAATTGTTATGATTGTGAAGCACAAAATACATTGATTCAAAAGGGTTATTCATAGCCATTGTACATGATACCCATGATGGTCCACGCATTACAGTGATAACTGCCGTAGATGTGAAAATTTAAGTAAAATTGGTTTTTGTAAGGTTTCCCATTTTGCTTTAAATTGTGTAGTTCTAGCTTTTACTGCACTAATATATTCAAATACAGAAATTTTCCTATTTAACAGAAATAAAAAAGAAGTGAAGTTGATATTTTCAGCACCAAATCTTTGTGAATAAATATAATATTTTCCATACAAGATACAGTAGTTCAGGTTGATTTTGTTGGGAGTGTCAAACAGACCAAATATTATATTTTCCTGCGTAAATGTAACGCTTTCATTCATATATGTTTCCCAAAAATTAGATAACTGATTCCAAAAGGAATTTGAGGAAGGACAGTCCCAAAATTTGTGAACTATTGTTTCTCTATGTTCTCCACATATTTCACATATTTCATTGTCTGTAATACCGATTTTATATAACCAGTGCTTGTTCACAATTATCCTATGTATGATCTTGAACTGAAATGTTTGTAACTTTGTTTCTATTGTAGTTTTGAATGACAGTGAAAAAACTTTTTTCCAAAACAAAGCAGTGTTGGAGTTCAGTTCTGGAAAGATATGAAGCCACTTTCTAGTGCATGAAGGTTCACTTACTTCATTATGTTCTATCATTGCCCAGTATATATCTTTGCATTTTAATTGATCAAGAGAAAGAAATTTGCCATTTATGAAAAATTTCAATGCAGTATTGCGGAGAGTTATATTTTGTTGACTTTTAACAATCTGCTTCCATTGATATGGAATAGCAGACCGAATTTGCAGATACTCAAGAAAGTTTGGCACAAACCCAAAATTTTAATTTATTTGTTCTGGTGTAAGAAATTCACCATTCTCATTTACAATATCATTGATATATTTAATTTCTCTATCATACCATCTTCTATAAAAAAGGGGGGTTTTTCTGCACTACTATATTATCATTAAACCAAAGCATTTCTTTACGTACAGAAATAGGTGTACTTGGTTGAAATAGAAATAAGAACTCATTCCAAGCTTGTAATATATGAATAGAAAATAATGGTATTTGTGTCCAGACAGAACCAATGGAGCATCGACTTTGAAACAAGTCATGAATATTGACACCAGGAAAAAATTCTTGAATAACATGCTTCCATTTAGCATTTTCTTCACTGAGGAGCCTTTTGACCCATGTGATTAATAATGATTTGACCTTAACCTCAAAATTTGGTGTCTTGAGACCACCGTAACAAGGCCTTTGGTGCATAACCTTTGCTTTAACTTTAGGAAAGTCACTGCCCCAGATGAATGCATCAATCTCTTTTAAACTCTTTTAACCATGACTGGAGTAAGTGGTATTGTTGAGGCACTATAAACTAATTTAGAGATGCCTAGGGATTTGATAACTAGTATTTTCCAAATTGAGGATAAAGCACGCATTTTACAGATGTTTAAAACTTCACGCATTTGTTGGAATTTGTCCTCACAATTTTGAGTATATGTATCTTGTTCATCACTGAGAAAATTTTATGCCTAAAGTGGAAAAGTTGCCTTCGTTCCATTTAGCAGATAAATCTCCTGGCTCCTTTCCATAATTGCTGCCAATCCATATACATTCAGTTTTATCTAAATTAACTTTTAAGCCACAGCAGTTTTCAACATTATGCAATATTGTGCACAATGTTGATAATAGATTCAATTCTGTGGTTTTGTTTTTTATAAGTTAGTCTACAGAATTGTAAGAGTGTTTCTGTTCCGTCTTTTAACTTGATTTATGTGATATTTGCGTACAATGTTGTGTATCAATTTATTTTTTGTCCACAAAATTATTATATTTAATAGTTTCGCCCACGAAATCAAGCATGTGACACTTGGTAACTCATAGTTAAATCGCAAAACCGATGAAGGCCTGCTTTCCTCTTTAGCTGTCAACTCAACTGACTGAAAAGTCAGGAGAACCAAAAAAATGGCTGCCCCTACATGTTTCTTTTTATCTGTAGCGCAAGTGATAAATTTGGGATTTTAAGTCTAGGCCTATACATTTTGGGAAAAAAGCTAGAGTCTGTATTTAGTGAGGAATATATTTCAAAAGTTGAAACGACCGGTTAAACATGTTCAAAACCACCAATTGCCTTTTATGAGTGACTACCTATCTCAAGTCAGGAGTCAAATTTATTTTTGATAATGGGAGATGATGCTGGTGTTTTGGTAATGCTGGAATCACTGCTTTCTGCTATTTGTAACTTTGCGCTGTCATTGTTAGGTTGAAATTTGTGAATGTGGGTAATGTTTTTTCTGAACTAATTGTAATCCTCCATACTGCACACTGTGTTTGCCAAGACCAACAAAGAGTCCAGATACAAAGTGTGGATAAGGACATTGTTGCCGTTTGTACTGTGAATCAAAAATGCACATTCAAGATCCAATCAAGTTAACCTATCTTCACTTGTACTCATTATATAATACTAATAGATATAGATAACAACTCCTGACAAAAATATTGTTCACATATCAAGAAATTTATGACATGAACTTTGCTGCAAGTATAGTCTAATAAGTAATATACACACGTACAAGTACAAATGGAACACATTAAAAGAGATATAAATATACTATATGTACATAGAAAAAAGATACATTTCAAATTTAGATGTTTCTTGAGAGCATCCGGATATTACCTCACTCACCGGTTACCAATCAGAAACCAAAGCGGTCTTTTCATCATTCAAATAATTATTTCCTCAACCAATTTGGGGACAGGCCACCCTGTGTCTGCATATATAAGGAACACTTTTCCTTGAATGATTTGAACAAACTGCACCTCATTAAATGCATTTAACCCAAGTCCCTAATAAATCACCTTCCCTTCTTTCAAGATCATGAGCAAGAAGTTTTTTCCATGGAGGTAATTCTATGGAGTCGAAAGCCTTTTTGAAATCAAAGAAGGCACAAAAAACTTTTTTCCTGCGTGATAAGTAAAAATCTAAAATTGTGTGAAGTGGCAGAATGTGATCCATACCAGGCACCAGTAAATTCATTTTAGCGGTAAATGCCTCATTTTGGCGGTGGACAACGGTAGCCGGCGGTACACAGTGGTGTTCGGGAGTGGTCCCGCTGGCTGCCGCTGGACACCGTCGAACATCAATGAAGGCTCTCGCAGCTCGGCGGTGGGCAGCGGTGTTCGGCGGTAGCCAGCGGTACACAGCATTGGCCAGCAGTGGGACTCTATTAATTGCCCTCTACCACTGACCACCGCAATCTAACGGCATTAACGCCGACCACCGCCAGGCACATCTGGCCTCCTATTCCACATAATTCCATACTTTACATATGCCAGGGTGTAGGTACATGAACTGGGCGATGGCCAGCGGTGCCCGGCGGTGGTCGGCGTTAGAGAGGCAATAACTTATATTGAATAAGTAAGGTCCTACCGTTGGGCCAACGCTGTTTGCCGCTAGTTACCACCGACCACCACTGGACACCGCCGAGCTCCCAGAGCCCTACTTGATGTTCGGTGGTGTCCAGCGGTAGACAGCGGACCATTGCCGGTCACTGCTGTGTGCCACCGGCTACCGCTGTTCATCGCCGAAATGAGGCATTTACCGCCGAAATCATCGACTAGTGAGAGTAGTTCGGCCCAAAGCCAGCTTGCTCTTCCCCGAGAAGTCCATCGTACCACCACTTATTAATTACTGAAAAGTGAGGTAAATAATTGTAATACAAAAGCAGCTTAAAATGGTAATACCTCTATAATTTTCAGAGGATTTAATGTCACCCCTGTTTTTGTAGGCCTATATGGGCTTTATGGTCCAGCTGTTAATATACTTCCTATACTATTGTGAGGTAGAGATGGGCGAAGAAATCAGCGAAAACTACCGTGCACAGTCAAAGTGGTCCAAACTCTTGACTCTTGCTGGGGGTGGGGGTGGGGGGGGCACATACTCAACATCAGGGTGGGTGTGTGCCTCGGACATTTTTATACAATACCTTATCTTAATCCTACAAAAGATGTTAAAGGGTTCCGTTTCTTAATCCTGTAATGTGTTGAAAGCAGTGCTGCATTGGTGCATCCTAATTGTTACCCCTATCCTAATCCAGCTGTGTTCCCCCCGAGCTCTTGCTCCCCGATATGTGTGATTCCCCCACGATGTAACGTTCATCGGATCACTCTGCGCTCAGCCTCCACATCCCACACCCTCAGTAGACATCCGACATTATGCTGGTACTTTAGTGACCCACTCAAAGCAGTACAAATTTCTGCACAACGTTAACCGTTGGTGGCCTACATTCTTATCAATAAATAAGTAAATTTTGCAGCTGGGGATAAATCCCTGCTTCAAGTCTATAATGGACTCTAGAGTATACATTAAATCAATGGTAAATGTCATCTAACATCAATAATCTGAATTCTTGATACCAAGAATTGGGGTGGATGTTTTCAAACTGTATATATCACATATATTTTGTCTTGCGAATATCTCATTCCATCGGCACCCCGGAATAAGAACGCACCCTTTTTTCATTTAATCCTTTTTACGGAACCATGATCAAGGAGTAAAGTTTTACATTTACCGGTCGGTTTCATGCAGAAAGTTTCCAAAAATAATAAAAGAATATGTTGTACCATAACAGTTATGATTTCATTGTGCCAAATTATCTTTGTGGTGTACCTTTACCCTAAATCAAACTTTTC
Source organism: Hermodice carunculata (assembly GCA_964020975.1). Lineage (NCBI taxonomy): Eukaryota > Metazoa > Annelida > Polychaeta > Eunicida > Amphinomidae > Hermodice > Hermodice carunculata. Next base: position 475,247 of record OZ026614.1, on the reverse strand, counting down.
AAATAAAATTCCAAATTTACTATTCCAATATGAACTAATCCGCTGTATTTTTTTCAAAGTTTTGGAATAGCTGGTTCCACAGCCGTCAGTCAATCTACTTTTTTTTTTTTTTTTGTCCATTATCCACAAATTATACGAATGTTCGGTGTTTGCGTATCATAAAAACGCAAGACGGTTAATGAATATTAAGAGCATTTGGTATGGAACTGGCAAAGAATTATGCTAAAATATTCTTGATATCAAGAAAAACATGATAGATACTAAAATGACACCACAAAGTACTCTGAATCAATTTAGATATATTTTTGAATATTGAAGCATGTCTTCAATATGTGAAGGTGGTTTGAACTATTTGAAGATATGTTCAAATGATGATCAAAACCAAAATGACGTTTCATACTCCGTAACCACATTCTAATTTTCATTTGTAACAATTTTACAAATTTAAAATATTTAGTAGATCTTTTCCTTACCTTTATTCAACTATGCAGTCTTTTCTTTCCTATTGGTGACTCAATAATGAAAACAGTTCCGGACCGTTATGCAATACATATTTTTTGTGTGTGTGTGTGTGTTGTTTTTTTTTGTTTTGTTTTGTTTTTTTTTGTGTGTGTTTTTTTTTTTTTTTTTTTTTTTTTTTTTTGTATGTGGGGGCATGTCACTGTCGGTTTGTATGGGTGTGGATACATATTTTCTCAAATTTACAGTGCGGGGCATTAAGTGTGTTTGCCAGCAAATATCAGTATTAAGAATGTCTAATGATAACTGTTTTTATACCCAGAATGGCTCAACGTAATTTCGCGGTACTCTGCTATACGTAGAACTCATTCTTACGCGTTTATTATTTTAATTGTGAAGCGAAAGCAAAAATATTTGTGGATACGTGTGGTTTGATTTCTATTGGTTCTAAGCAATTCCATGCTTTCAAAGTGCATGAACACAAGAAGTTCCAGGCTGCCATGCGGACACCACGAAGTAGGCATAACTAACGAACTAGCCATGAATGCAAGTGGTTACATTTAAAACTATTTCCCTAACAAGAGAGACAAGTAATGGGGGACAGAATGGTCGAACTGTGACCCCGCACGCTGAACTTAAAGTCAGGTCAGTGTGTTCTGCCAAGCAACACGTGTCATGTTTACAAAAGAAGTCGTGACTCCATCTTATTTATTTCAAAATAAAGCCTAGCGTTCTCTATGGATAAGAGCGGCTTTTCTATCATGAAACCTTTCAACCACCCATTTTCTACATTGCGAGCTTTGACACAGGGCCCTGATAATATTGTAAGTAATCTAAAGTAAGAAAAGCAAAACAAAAACCCAATATGATGATATAGTTTGATAGCCACATGGGCAGTTACAGTGATACCTTGCACACAGAAGAGCTGTCAGGGCCGCAAGCAGGCACGTGGAATCCTGGCACACATTCCCAGTGATGGCATTGAAGACTAGGGTATGTAATCAGTAATTAATCATTCTTTAAGCTGGGATTGCTCTTTCTTAACTTTATAATTTTTGCCTGTATACCTTTAATGTATATATGCGACCATATTAGCTTTGTATTTATGTTTTAGGTATTATATTTAGAAACATGGACTAATTTTTACCAGTTGCTGCATTGTCATTTGCAAATTCTAATGTTCTTTTCTTTGAATTTACAATATCGGTTGACTCAGCTGAGACAAGCAGCAGCTATATCAGAGCAAGGAATCACCAATGAACAAGAGACTGCACTGATGGATTTTACAGCGCTGCTTGTTGTCTGCAGGGGTTCGTTTCACAGATTTTGCGGGTTTTGGTGCAACCCAGCACGAGCTGTGAATACAGTGACAAAATCCTCCCTCACAATAGCTGGGTTGCTTGTTTGTAAACAAGACCGCAAGAGGACAATGTGTGAGCCCTGTTTGTAGAGTATTCTTAACAAAGAAAGTATACACTTTGGTTAAAACTGCTTCAAAAGTAGGTATTTCGACCACCGTTCTTCAAGATGATCATGTGTGTTATACTGTAGTGCGGTGATCGGAAACAAGAAAAAGGAAATTTCTTTACTATTTTTGGTTTAAAAACATATGATATTTTTTTTTTCAAAACTGACCAAAAGAAACATGAAAATTATATAGGTCTCAAATAGCTTGAAATGATGCAATCTGGGAATGCAATAAAATTTGTCTAATTTAAGTTCTCTCTCCGTCTACAGAAAGCATCGACCGAGTTTACACTCCCATATATTGTTTATATATACTTGAATGGAAATCCACAATTGGAATGAAAGCGGTCACTCGTCAGTAAGCGGCATTGACAGCAAGTGCCCAGTCCTTTTCAATGTGGGGTCTTTGATCAGATGTACAAAGTTTACTTCACAATCTTTATAAGCCAGGAACGTCCTCTGGGGGCCAACAGCTACATCAGAATAAATGCCGCAGTGGTCATAATGAATTACAAAGAAATGAAAATAGGCATTTTGACCGGCTAATGATTCTGATAGTAATAGAATAAAGAAAAATAAAATAAACAAACTCTGATATGATATCCATGTTTCCATTATAATAACATTAAGCTATTCCCTATTGTGTTACTTTCTAATTTTTTCAGACTTTATAACAAACTTTAACAAAAGCAACTGCAATTGTGTTATCCCATTTGGTGCATATAACCATTTGCCGGATAACAAATTTATTCAAATGTTTTATCCGTTGATTGCATATTGTCATAGATTTTACCCGTTTCTGTCCATATAATGTGCAAGAGAACAGAAAGTGTCACGCTCATTTCTTTCGGTGCACAACATATTCATGATGTTTCATTCAAGGCTGTTTTATTGTTTCTATTTTTTTAATATCTAAGCGATTACTTGTTCTCAGCTTTTTAAGTGCTGCCCAATTTTCTTTAATTTTATGTCCATTAGATATTCTTGTAATTTAGTATTGTCTTTGGCTGTCACATAAAATCTTTATTCATTTCCATCATAATTGTCTTTACTATCTTGAAACAGATCCGGTTTACATATGATATTGCTGTATTGATATTTTAGATCTTAATAATCTGCAACGGATTGATAATTGATTTTCTGTTAACCTTTTAAAGACACCAAGTTGAACGTGTTTTTAAAGTCGTCCATCGCACGAGTTAGGAGCTGCTTTATACGCGTTTCCAGTAGTGCCCTATCCGTAGCATGTACATCTGGATGCCTCAGGCTCCGAAACCTATTCCGACGGTTGCACGCTGAAGGCCCGTATTCGTCGTAATCGTTCAGTCACATTTTGTAAATAGTTCACCGCAAAGAGCAAATCGAGTTTACATCAAGATATACTACACTTTCGGTAGAAGGGATCATCGAAAAAGAATCGCATCTGGCTCACCCTTTCAGTACACCTAAACTGAACCGTTCCTTTCCTGTACCATGGCTAGATCTTTGATGTAAACAACGAAATTGCTTTTTATGAAAACATTAGAACTTTCAGAAACCCACTTTTTGCGAGAACTGATCATCACTTATACTTTCTTCAAAAAGAAACTGGAATAGAAGAAAAAGGGGAAAATTTGTCTTTTCAATTTGATGATTACTTTTGTTTCGTACTTGAGAATGTATGTCATTCTATAGGATCTCGTCAACTTGACTTACTAGTTGACCTGCAGGCTATCCGCAGGTCGACTTGCAATTCAACTTGCCGCCATTTGCCTACCTGGCGATAGATGTGCTTTATTGCTTCTTTTGCCCAATCGGGCTCATAGCATACAATTAGAATACATACAGTAAAATTGCTCATCATACAATAATAAGAGCAAATATATACAATTTACATGTCAGAAGGATAGACAAACTAAAACTGACAAGAAGTTATATGCATGAAATTTAGGTACTGAAAAAACACAGAAAACCCTGTACATGAATAATTGTTCAGACTATATATACTCGGCCGTCGGGCTCAGGAGATTTGCTCATTTAGGAGACGCATTCTCCTGAACTCGACGGAACGGTATATGTACGATGCTACAGCTCCAACAATGAGAGTATCAGGTTTCATAATAACGTCTAATTTTTGGTCGTCCGAGAAGTCATGAAAATTATTGTATCATATAAAGGAATGCGAAATTTATCATACAAAGGACAAGAGATTAAAAGATGCCTTTCCTTTTCTATAACGTTTTTATCGCAAAATTGGCAAACTCTTTCATGTCTCTCCTCGGCTACATATCTCCCGGTTTCAATTCGCAAACTGTGATTACTCAGCCTTAAACGTGTGAGACTACGTCTGTATTTAAAGTTTTTTATTTCGTCCAAATAATTTTCAAATTTATATGTGTCTTTGTATGATCTATAGAAATCCAATTTAGTAGTTTTTCCGTCGACATCATTCCAAATTTAAGAGAAAAATAGTTGCTCACTTTGACATGTGAGAGAGTATGCCAGTTTTGTTAAAAAATTCGCTGCTATCTACATAATCCGTAATTCCCTGTTTGAGCCAAACATAATTAAATCCATTTTTCTGGAGAATCATCCTTGGAGCAGTAACCCAAGTGGTAAAACCTAATCTGTCTAACTCAAACGCTACATTATAGGACTTCCTTAAAATATCATTTTCCGGGAGAGAAATCAGTCTAAACCAGTATTTAATAATTTTCATTTCAATATCTATATCCAAGTGATATTTACCTAGCTCAGCCAAAGAAGCATCATTTGAGGTTGCACGTCCAACGCCTAAAATAAATTTACAATAATCAATTTGAACAGATTCAACTGCATGAATTTGTACAAGATTTTGAGTATGTGGGTCTTTTAAGGCCTTAGTACGAAGGCGGTAATTTGCAGGTGACCAGATTTCACTCCCGTATAGCAAGATAGGTTTGACGTATTATGTCGAATAAATGTAATTGAGTACTCGGTAGCAAATTAACGTCTTTGTCACCCGTACATTTTTTATTTAACATATGACAAACAAGATGGATAGTGTATGCCGGTAGGATCATGATGGTGGTTTCATTTCTTGTAGCTGAGTCCGGCGTAACGCTAAATTTTGACTCTAAAATGTGGAACACGGTGAAAAATTTTGCACATTTCAGTCGGTGACGCGATTATTCTCGCCTTTCATCGCGTGACCTGGCCCGTTTATTATTATTTTATTATTTTATTGAACCCCCACAGTTGGGGAAAAACATGTAAATACATCGAAATAAATATACATATACAGAAAATTAAAATAAGATATAATTGAATCTTTTAACACTTCAGGTAGTAAAAATAAACATGAGATGGCTCCAGGGCTCCCAATCAAGCATCTTTTGGAATTATAAGAATAAAGTGTCCATCAGGCCGACGTGGGACCGGCGGGGACGCGCAGCGATAGGCTGAGCGCCCCGGCCGGCGTCCACGACAGGACTTATAATGTTATCGTTACTCGTTGACTCGCGTTAACAGCTTTACCAGGCTCCGCTCAAAAGAAGCGGGGTTATTATAATTAGGGGAGGTCAGCAATGGCCGGAGAGAGTCGCCAATCCCATCCTCCACAGTGCCACGTCCATCATATGGGGGACAGGATCCCCGACTCCCATCACTGAAAAGAATGGAAACAGGAGAGATCCCACACCGCAGTAGTCTGTCAACAATACAATTTTTGTGTATTTTTCCTTCCAGTATATAACTAGAAATTTCATGTGTAAACAAGTTACGCAAAGGTGACTGGACTTGGGATAACCTTCCCGCCAAAGATATTGTATCTCTTTTCACCACATCAGAAATAGGATCTATATGAAGGGCTCTCAATAAGGCAGTATGATGAGTTCTTTTACTGAGTCCAATGCATTGCTTGATTAGGGAGCCCTGGGCCGATTCCAACTTTTTCAAGTTAGACTTAGACAGATAAACACAGTCCATTCCGTAAGTCAGCGCAGGGACGCCAATACTTTCCCATAAATACATCATATATCAGCGGCCAGCGCGGACCGTGGAGTTGTGTATGTTCAGCACTGAAGGTACTCGCTCAAACACCCGATCACTTGAGCAGCGGCGACATAGATGGTACAAAGGGGGCCCCGCCGTTGGTGTTCCATCTATAGCACGTACCTGGTATATGCATGCGTATCACAGGTATTAAAATTTGCCGTCATCATAATTGGGTTGGTTTGCCAATTGCCATATTACGTACCATGTTATATTTGTGTGTGTGTGTGTGTGTGTGTGTGTGTTTGTTTGCTTTTTTTTGTTTTGTATCTTGGCAGAATACCGTGTAATTTGTTGATGTACGTTGCCGTCAATAAAGTTAATTTCACGTCATCAAAGTTTTAACTTGTATTGAAATAGAGGGATCTTGATAAACCAAACCAGCGCATTACATCTATTGTCAGTAAGTGCTCATCGCTATCTGTGAACACGTAACGTGCTGTGTTATTTTTCCAGTCGTGTGGCTTGCCACTCTATATGTCATTGTTATTGTGGGGTATTTCTTTGCATTAGTCCTAAGTGTTGTCAATCGTCTTCTTTACTTTTTCTCTTATGTGTGCAAGAAGGATTAATTCATATAGGGCACCGCCCTGTTTCCTTAGGATTAATATAGGGCACCGCCCTGTTTCCTTAGGATTAATATAGGCACCGCCCTGTTTCCTAATTGCTTCAATAAAATATGTTTAAACCAAGTGTTCATCCTTGCCATTTACGCGCACTGAGAACAATGATGATGACAAGTTTTCTCCTGGTCGCACTAGTTGAACTTGCTGAAAAAGTCAAGAGCGTCCCCAGCTGTCGATACGCACCATCTAAGGTGTTTCTACATGCTGATTATGGCCTGCAACTTATTGCCTTCAATGCTGCACTGTCTCACGTATGCCACAGTCCGTCGCTGTAAATTTTAGTAAAAGTTATTCTTAATTTCTGAATGTAGGTCTAATGTCTTCTATATTCAGATCCAATCATACCATTCTTTTAGTATTTTGTGTTTAAATTTTATAGTTGTCATTGGTTTTCCCTCGCGGTGGGTGGCTGGTGCACCCATGATTAACTATTCCATAAGGTCTGTATGAATCTCTGCCAACAACGGATTTTTTCCCTTTCTTCGAAGTGTGTATATGCGCTGGGATTGTCGGGGAGATGGGGTGGGGGTGCTAATTACAGTAAAGCGGACAGTGCTTCTTGTGAAAACCTTCAAGAAGTTCCAGACCTGATTTTTGTTGGATTCGTTACATAAATGTACTATACAACTGCTGTACAATTGGCACCTTGAACAAAATGAGAACAGGAAGTGAAAAAAAGAAAGAAAGAAAAAGGCAAGCGACCCATTGTCAACGCAGTACTTTTCCAATTTGTCAACACCATACCTTTTCAACATTTTTTCATGAATGTGAACATGATCATCATCTTCTTCTTCTTCTTCTTCTTCTTCTTCTTCTTCTTCTTCTTCTTCTTCTTCTTCTTCTTCTTCTTCTTCTTCTTCTTCTTCTTCTTCTTCTTCTTCTTCTTCTTCTTCTTCTTCTTCTTCTTCTTCTTCTTCTTCCTCTTCTTCTTCTTCTTCTTCTTCTTCTTCTCAGAAATTGGCATTTAACTCCTTCATGATAGCATTTCTTTACGGAAATATCACACACAAAACACCGCGCGTGTGGTAGTTGCAATATTAGAGATGAAGGTAGCTACGATGCAACCAACGTTAAGGTCATTTTTTTTAGGGGAGGGGCAAAAGGTAACAACTTTGTTGGAAGAATATACATGATAAAAGTCATGATTTTTAACTTTCACAACAGATGCCTCAACAAACATTATAGAGAAGAGTGATATTTATATTTTAAAATGAAACATCTTACCTACTTGATCATTGAGAGGTGAAACGAATTTATGGCCATTTTGGGTATGCTGTCAACCTCGATCGTTTGACGGCAATCTTAAATCAATTTAAACCAAATTCCTATTTTCCCAAGGTGACTTTGTTGAAATCACAACGGAGGAAGTTAGACAAGGCGCACTGACATGAAGTGTACCAAACTGACAATGCATACAGAAACTGGAATATTGGGGCAACAGTTTGTACCCGCACATCGCTTTGACTCATGATGGGACTTCTTGGTGGTACAGAGTTAATTTCGCCACAGATTGTGATACTTTTCATAGCACTCAGTTTCTCATGTACAGAGTGCTATCATGTGTAACCATGGAGGAAGGAAGCCGAACATCCAGTGCACGCTTCCGATGTTTTCCGCAGTGAGACCAGCGCTCGCGATCACATTGTGCATTCTGCAGTCCACAGGTGCGAACTCTCCATAAGAGTTTGTATATTGGGCCGGCAAGTTTGTATATTGGAGCGCCGCGGTAAAGCAGTGTATACGTTTGAAGTCCTGTCGATGTACCCCCATCTCCTCCTTCCTCCATGCTGTAACAGGGTTATTCACATGGATATTTTCTAGGAGAGCCTCTCTTGCAACTTTTTTAAAGTTTACGTTCTACTTTTAAAATAACGAGTCTTCATTGATGCCGCGGTAGCCCACAATTAGGGACAACGAGCTGGAGTTATCCTAGTTATCATATACATGGCATTGAATGTAACGAGTCTTGACCGTTGTCATGGCGGCAGCACAGAGATGGCCATATCATATTTATCACATGCACCAAGGAAAATGTAACGAGTCTTGACCGGTGTCATGGTGGCAGCACAGAGATGGCCATATCATATTTATCACATGCACCAAGGAAAATGTAACGAGTCTTGACCGGTGTCATGGTGGCAGCACAGAGATGGCCATATCATATTTATCACATGCACCAAGGAAAATGTAACGAGTCTTGACCGGTGTAATGGTGGCAGCACAGAGATGGCCATATCATATTTATCACATGCACCAAGGAAAATGTAACGAGTCTTGACCGGCGTCATGTTGGCAACATAGTTAGAGACAAGGAGCTTCAATATCCTAACTAGGAAAGATGATTTGCTGCATAGCAAATCAATGTGTGTGTCTTCAAAGCATATTGGTATGGCAATGTACAACTATTCCATAACATAGCAGTAGAAGTTAGAATGGCATCCTTTTATCTATTATAGCTTCGAATTTATTCAAGATTTAACATTTCGAATACTGCTAATTAGCATAATTTAAATTGCTACAACTTTTATTTTTAATTCATTAGGTGCGCAATGGTCAACAACCCCCTAGTAGAAGTTGGAATGACATCTTTATCTATTATAGTGTTGAAGATATTCAAGATTGAAAAAATCGAACACTGCTAATTAGCATAATTTTAATTGCTACAACTTTTGTTTTGGTTTCATTGCATGCGCAATGGTCAACAACCTCCTAGTAGAAGTTAAAATAACATCTCTATCTATATTAGTTTTGAAGATATTCAAGATGTAAAATTTCAAATGCCCCTAATTTGCATAATTTCAAACATCTTCATTCCTTTGTAAAAAACGGTCAAACTCCTTGTATAGAGGTACAATCATGCCAAGTTTGGAGTTTCCATGTATAACAGTGTTCGAGAAAAGTTTCGGACAAATTTGCTAGTAAAGAAGAAAGAAGAAAGAAAGAAAGAAAGAAAGAAAGAAAGAAAGAAAGAAAGAAAGAAAGAAAGAAAGAAAGAAAGAACACAAAAGTGTGTTTGGCCACACACATTCTAATTATCACATTGCACCAGATTAAATGCAACCAGTCTTGCCTGACGACATGGTATCGACACAGATAGAGACGGGCACATGGCTATATCAGAGTAATGCGCACCAGGTTAAATATAGCGAGTTTTGACGAATGCCATGGTAGCCACGCAGTGACTAATAAGGACCTGGCCACATGTCATAGTTATCATATTCACCAGTTTGAGCGTGACCAGTCTTGGCCCGTGCAATGGTAGTCACACAGTTGGAGACGAGGACCTGGCCTTACCAGAGTTATTACATGCACCAGGTTAAATGTTACGACTCTTGACCAATGCCACGGTAGCCACATACAGCCATGGGCCTGGCCATGTCATGATTATTACATGCGCCAGGTTAAATGTAACGAGTCTTGACCAACGTCATGGTGGCCACACAATAAGAGACAAGAAGCTGGCCATATCATAGTTATCACATTTACCAGATTAAAGGAAGGCCACCCCAATAAATAAATAAATAAATAAATAAATAAATAAATGAATGAATGAATGAATGAATGAATGAATGAATGAATGAATGAATAAATAAATAGATAAATATAATAATAATAATAATAATAATAATAATAATAATAATAATAATAATAATAATAATAATAATAATAATAATAATAATAATAATAATCATAATAATAATAACAACAACAACAACGACTATAACAATATTAATAATTTGCCCCACCAGCAACGATCTCGAGTGAGAAAGAGATAGCAACTCACTCTCCAGGTATGCAACATTCTGTTTATTCTATATTTAATTGGGTATTCATCGCAAAAAGGATGCCCTGGGCCTATTCAACGCCGACCTGGTGTACGGTGTTTATTGACGTTCGTCGTAGATAATCCACGTCACATAATCACACATCCTTCGAGCACATTCAATTTTGTCTATATGTTAATGCACTACGTCACTGATGCCGGCACGTCATAATTTGGTTGTAACAATGTTTAGGTCACATGAGCGACAGTGATTTACTACTTTTCAGTTTCACTCTAGAAAATGATAATATCACCTTCAAACGTAGAATGAATCTATTTCAACTTCTTCTAAAAAACATCTCTGAGATTTGGCTGAAACCTAGTGGGACTGTACCTTATGGAAGGGTTAAATACCCTTGATAACTAGGTTGTGATACTGCACAGCTTTTTACGCACTTTTCAAGGCGGTAGTTGTAGGTTAATGCATGCATACATATCAATTACTACGCAAGTCAACGGGGATTGCAGTGGTAATTCAAATTTTTCACTTCTCCAAAACCTTCATCCTGATTCACTTCAAACTTTGCCGGGATATACCTCAGGTGGATTTTTACTGAATGTATTCAAATGACCACGGTCCAGTGATTCTTGGATTTTTTAATGAATACTTTCGTTCTTTTCTGTCAAAATCTGAAAAAATTCTCCAAGTGCACCAGGCCCATTAGTTTGAAATTGCAAAGGTACACTTGTGGATTTCCCTTAGATTACGAAAGTAATTCATATTTTGACCTCTTATCCAAAAACATTCCGTCAGATTCACTTCAAACTTGGGGGGGGGGGTACTTTAGGTTGGTCTTCATTGAATGTTATCAAATCGGCACGCTCTTGCGATAAATTAGCTTTTTTAATGATTTTTTTTAAATAATAAAAATCGTGAAATGTCAGTCAGGTGCTACTGACATGTCATGATGTTTAACAAATGATTGACATTATTAAAATTGAGAAGAGTTCATGTACAATGTTTGCCGTATGGATAGGGGCAAATCGGACACATGGGGTTATATCTCGATAATGACGCCTTCTGGGTCCATACTGTCGATAGTTGTTGATAGAACCTATGGGGTATCTTTTGGCGTTATTAACTTGCGCTTGCTGATACTTTATAGGTCAAACTGACATGTTGGCGTATAGCTGGGGGATGGTTGATCCTGAGGTCTCGTTTTGCGTTAATCTTGAGCTTGTGTAGCCTTTAAAGGTCAAACTGACATGTTGGCTCATATCTGGGCGATGATGGATCCCAGGGCAATGGTTACTATTAAACACTAATAGGAAACTGCTAATGGAGTTTCTTTCAGCGCTTTAAATTTTGACCTTGATTTGAAAAAACTGACATATTGGATTATTTCTTGGTAATAATGGATTCCCCCCCCCCCCACAAACACACACCTTCATTTAAAAGATAATGACTCTAGAACCGTATGAGGGAAGACTGCGATATTGCAAACAGTGATGATGTTCCAACGGAAAGGTGATTTTGATATTACTTCAGAGGTCGGGAGGCCACTTCAGTTTGTGTGTGTAAGATCAGCCAAATACATAACTGTAACAGTCTTCTTGTTTATGTATGGCGGCGGCCTCACCCCGTTTTTGTCTAATGATCGATCCTTAAAGTTGGCAAAGGGATCTTAGTAGTAGTAGTAGTAGTAGTAGTAGTAGTAGTAGTAGTAGTAGTAGTAGTAGTAGTAGTAGTAGTAGTAGAAGTAGAAGTAGAAGTAGTAGTAGGCTTTTCCTAGCCATATAAAGGCCTCGTGTTGTGGCCGAAGCGGTACAATCTATCTGATGAAAGGCCAGCCAATGGATGCGGCATTATCGCACACATTCGCGCAAAAAGATTTGCTGATGGAAATTCACAAGTAATGCGAATTGTTGCAGCGAAACACATACCAAAATTGGACGTTTGCCATAAGTTTGACCTGAAGTTTTGATCTCCAGCTCTTTGCATTCTTATTTTATTTTTATAAAAGCTAAAGGTTGATCCTTGGGGACTTATTATCAGTAGTGAGATAGTATTCGGTTTCTTAAATTTAATTTAATTTTATTTCATTTCATACGATATCTGTTTTTATTATTGTTATTGTTATTTATTCTTGCAGAGTTATAATAAATCATGCACATGGCCAGGTATGTTCCGTTGCATGTTTTGCCATTCACACGGATTATTCATGTATCCCGGTTGATTACTTCCTCCTTTTATAAGACCATGTTCTATTGTTGAATTGTGCTAAACGACGGTGTAAAATCGGCCATTCATGGGAAGACACCTGAAGAGAAAATGCTCTATCTGCATGAGGATTGCGGAATGGGATATAATCAGGTCATACACACTATCCCAAAAGCTTCCAGATTAAAAAAAATGAAAAATTTGAAACAAAAAACAAAAAACAAAAACTACAACAAAACTCAAGACACACATAACACCCTTGCCTCCTTAGGCACACTTTCTCTGCTGCCAACAGTCATGCGCCATCCCCCCCCCCCCGAAAGTCTGTCAAGCAGGCAACTAACAGCCCGTCCTCCATCCACCACCACCCCACCCCCGACCCCCGACCCTCAACCCCCAACCCAACGCCCAATACACACAGGACTCAGACCAAAAGAGCTGCGAACTGAATATTTTTCATTCCGTGTGATTCTAAATCACATTATTAAGCTAGTGCAAATAACAACATGAAACTATCTTTCTGGCGGTGGGAGGGGGGTTGCTGGTCCCTGGCATAGTTTTCCATGTGTCAAAAGTACTAGATTGAGAGACGAGGGGGTCGCGAACTTTATTTCTGAAAATACTAATTCAATTGATTCAAACTTTGAAGCATCCTCCAAGCATGGATAAATGTTATTTCGATGGCAAATGCCACACCTCGACGAAAGAAATTAGGTGAACTGGAGAAAAGGTGAAATCTCAATAAAAATCAGAAAACTTTTTGTATAAATATTCGTAATGTACTCAATTATCTTACAATAAGCACCTGAACATTCATTTTAAAATATGTTAACAGAGGAACAATAATAATTTCATGTCAAACATTTTTTACCACACTCGAAATAAGGTTGCCAGGCATAGTACTCAATATGGTATACCTTGCCTGGTAAATAGACCCTTGTTCTTTTTTTTTTCTGAGTTTTACGAATTTTAGCAAAAGACAAAGTCGCTTTTCAGGCAATATATTACAAAAACAGTGACCATAGATCGAAACTTTAATTAAAAGTGCTTAATATATGTAGGAGAATACGTGCAACTGAAAATACTACTTAATGAATAAAATGGACTCCAGGACTACATAATATCATAGTTTTCACAATATTGATTACTTTGTAGCCATGTTTGTTATGTGTCGGAACTCTACTGGTTGGACTCATCTTGTCAAGTATTATAAGTTAACCTTTGAGAGATGATGAGTGGCATAAACAGGGTGTTTATTGCCAAAACCTTGCACAGTTACTTGGATTCCGATTTTTCTCCAGACTGCATATTTTCACTCTTTATATATGCTGCCATGGATTTGTCTGTAAAGAGCAGCATTCAGTGGCGATCAGCGACAGAGCTCGGCAATTGGTGGCAGCCGACGACAAAAGCTTGCCCGCCGCTGTCTGCTGCCGACTAGCGTTCAGCTACAAAAGGGCCGCTCAGCTGCAAAGGACTCAATTGGGCCTTGGCCGGCTGTCAGTGACATTGCCAACAGCCACTGTAAACCGTTGAGTGCCGCTGTTGCTGAGTGCTGATGTCTGCCGCCGAAATTAGTTTCTACAGATATGAGGCATTATATATTAACTTTTATTCTTTTTATTATTGATCTGAAGAAATACTCAACTCATAATCCTTTGTCCAAATCAATCTGTAGCAAATTGCTGACACTTTTTATTTTCAACAGTTACGCGTGGCATCAGAAAGTTCAAATATTTGTAAGTTCAAGATTGTAAACAGATAAGCTATTTGTGATTCATGCGGAAATATGTATGGTAAATCTCATGTTCATGGTCATTGATACCATTGAAACTTACTTTTAGTATATATTTGGAAACTCAGATTTCAATTGTGTACTTTTATATGAGGTAAGAAAGTTCAAATTTGGACCAAGTCCTTGTCCACTACCATGAGCGTGGCTTTATGTGGATACTGTAATGAACACAGGAAGTCTTTGTAAAGTCAAACCCCATGGGCACCGCTATCGTGTGTGATGAGTCAGGTGTAACAGAGTGCACCCTGTAGATCTACATCACAACAAAGCTTCCTACCAAGTACAACAAAAACACAATATCTACATTTTAGCAACTATTTATTCAAATGAAACATGACCAATGATTGCCAGTATATCTAGCCCTGGCTACACATCCCTAGAATCCCAACTGACATTTAAGTACGCACCCCATGCCAAGAGTTCAGAAGCCACTCCTTGATCTATTTCCTATCCAGTCAGGAATAATTCCTGACATTGTTTTACTGTCTTATTAGGACTGATCCCTGCATTGTTTCCGTAGCTTTGAACACGGACACTGAAGCAACGTGGGTTTGTCGGCCACGAGCCATTGCATGGATGAAATACACAGGGGAATGCAATGGTGTTGTATTTGATCAACTTATGTTTAATTTAAGTTCATATAAGCACAAACATGTCATTTTGCAAGCCATAAGATCAAACAAATTTCATAAAAACTTCACAGGGGCAAGGCGACGTTATTGCTTTGCACATAATAAAACCTGGAGGTGAATGGGTGAGAATGTCACGTCCAAGGGCGAACCTTGGGAATCCCTTCTCACTTTTTGATCGTGCTTAAGCGAGACCAATGAGAATAGTCCTATGACCACAACAGAGGCGCAACCTAATAAAATTATACCCGTGCCGCTTCCGAGAAAAGACAGCATACCTTGTGAAATATGTGTTTAAAAATCCTAGTATATTTGAACCAAAATCCATGATCCTAAGATTGTCAATACAAAAATATGAGGGCAAGACAGTTGAGTTCTATCTTACGATTACGCTGCATTTCCAAAATAAAGTCGAGTAAAATAAAAGTGGAGCAAAGTTGAAGTAAAGAAAAACAGAGGAAGTAAACAGGAAGCCAAATTTAGTAAATGGCTCTGAATATCTGGGATACTTATGTTAGCGATTTTTCCAGCCCATCTGATATATGGCATCTCTCAGATTATGAGAAAACTTTACCGTCTTTCTACTTTGTCATATTTTCATTGAGTGTTGTTCCCGATACTTTTAACTTTGAAGTGATTATATCAAAGTTAAAGAAGGAAACTCTTCATGTAACGGTAATTTAAAGGTCTGTAATACTGAGCTCAGTCTTCTCCGAAATGGCAGAAATGCCTGTGTATCCCGAGGATAAGGTCCATCAGAAACAGTTTGGCATCCATAAAATATATCTATGATGCTCTGTTAAATGGTATTTCAGCCTATTTTGTGAATAACAAGTCCCCATCATTTATTGCTGTTCTCAATGCGTGAGTCGTGTTTTAATTTGATCCGACATAATGTTTTTTTTTTTTTTGTAAATTCTGGAATCAAATACCTCAAGCTCGCGGGCTAGTTCTCAGCAGATGGTATTCTGAACTACCGGACTCTGTGAGGTGGAATGGGAATACATGAATGTTCTACAAGACAGGGAAGTTTTATTTACCTTTCCTGTTTTGTTATCGATGGATGTTTTCTAAACTGGGTCAACCTTGACGGAGTAAACATTGGCCACTACATGTATATAGTTCTTTTGCTTAAACTCAGATTAAGTTACTCTTTTTAGCATAGCTACAATTGGCCTGCAAACGTTAATAAATTTATTTACTGATTATGTCCACGAATAGCGTTTTACATATGGTTGAATCGAACTGTATACAAGTTGGTCCTACATCTTTTCAAGATGTTATTGATTGGTTTCTTGATGAACATAAATCAAGCATCACGGACTGTGTTAATAATTCGGAAATTCATTTTGCTGATAATGTAAAACCTGGTGTGAATATTTAGGGCAGAACTTCCCCCTGTAGACGGGCAGTCTTTAAATACATCAGGGCTGGTATGTCCTACTTGAGTTTATCTACTTAAAGAAAGGTGGAAATGTTTTAAGAAGTGGTCTACCCGCGTTACTTTATAAATTAGAAGTTTAAGATATTGATAAATCAGAATTGAAAGCTATAGAAGCGATTCAGTTTTTTGTGAAACATGTTCTTGGTTTCCGCCAAGAGATCAAGTAATTGTGCATTGTCACAAGCTATTGGATTGAATCGTAGTTGTTCTGTGATTCACCAAAAAGTAGCAAATTTGCCACACAAGGTTTGTACTATGAGTGGGTAATACAGTAACTTGGTTTGCTACCAGGTTGCAAAATATATGGTGTGTGGTAACAGAGCATGGTAGCCTGGTAGCCTGATTCGGAGACTCCAGGGATTCGGTGTCTCTCCCTTCAAAGTATTGCTTTCAAGGCTTCCCACTAAATGTTTGGAATAATCATGAATCAAAGAATAAGAACAATACAATTACGATAGGATACATGGATAGAACTATAGAGAAGAATCTGGAATGCATTAATTATGCTAAAAACACTCAATATATTGTAATCGCTTAGGGAACAAATACGTTGACATGCTTTAACAGTTAAGGCTTCTATGGGACTATATAGGATAATGATAATCTTAGGGACTGGGGCATGTTTTTGAAGGCTCTCTCGCTCGTATGTACATAACAGTTGAATTTAACCTTCTTCCTTTTTCAATTTTCCAATTTTGAATGATAGGATAATGATAATCTTGGGGACTGGGGCATGTTTTTGAAGGCTCTCTCGCTCGTATGTACATAACAGTTGAATTTAACCTTCTTCCTTTTCCAATTTTCCAATTTTGAATGCAAATGCAACATATACAGCAGCGTTTCGGTTATCTGACATAGCTTGGAAATAAACAGTGTCGAGTTGCATAGTTTTCGTACTTTTTTGCTCAACTGACTTGTCAGTCAGCTGGACTTATGTGGTGGCTAGGCATCCGTCGTCCACCCTTCTGTCCGTCGGCGCTCACACTTTAGACTTCTCCAAAACCACTTACCAGATTCACTTCAAACTTGGTGGGAATGTACTTTGGGTGAACATCTACCAATTTTTCTCAAATGGTCACTCTCCAGTGATTTTGGATTTTTACAATTTTTTTTTCGTTCTCTTTTGGGTAAACGTTAAAAATTTTTCTCCGAAACCACTTACCCAATTGCTTTGATATCACATGAGAACACTCTAAGGGACTCCTAGTTTTTAATTTGTTCACAAGGTGGCGCTACATTTTTAGTTATTAAAAAAATGTGTGGCTTTGTTTTTTTTAACTTCTTTTCCAGAACCAACACTCAGATTAAGCAGAAACTTGGTGGATATGTTCCTTGCGGAAAGGTGGAACATAGCTGTTCACTATGTGGCACTGCTGTGGATTCCTTATTTTTAACGATTTTTACCTCAGCTGACTGACCAGTCAGGGCTGAGCTTTCATGAGGCCGAGTCGTCCGTTGTCCGTCTGTCCTTCCGTCCGTTCACAATTACATTTTCGACTTCTTCTCCAAAACCGCCATCCAGATTTACTTCAACTTTGGTGGCAATGTAGTTTGGGTGGGTCTCTAGCAAGCATTTCAAATCGTCACCCTCCAGCGACTTTTGAATTTTTTTTTTTTAATTTTGGGATTTCTTGGCGGCAAATCTTAAAAAATCTTGCTCACCCAATTGCTTTGATATCAAACAGGAACCTTCCCAGGGACTTCTGGGTCTTAGTTGGTTCACCAGGTGGCGCTGCAATTTTGTTCTAATTTTTTAATGATTTTTTGTGTGTTTTCACACTTTTTGACTTCTTCTCCAGAACCGTCACTCAGAATAAGGCTGAAACTTGGTGGATATGTTCCTTGTGGAAGATTCAAACAAAGAGATCATTATGTGGCACTGCTGTGGATTTCTTATTTTTTATGATATTTTCCAGTTTTGGTACTTATCGGTAGTTGCACATTTCCTATTGATTACTATGCAAGTCAATGGGCATGCTAATGCTAATTCACATTTTGGACTTCTCCGAAGAAAACGTCTGTCAGATTAAATGCGAACGTGGTGGAAATGTACCTTGGAGGGGTCTTTACCAAGTTTGTTCAGATGGTTACCGTCCCTTGATTTTTGGATTTTTTAATGTTTTTTTTTGGGGGGGGGGTGTTGTTTTAGTTGCTGTTGCTGTTGCTGTTGCTGTTGTACAGCCATAACTATTAGTTAGCTCTCTGAGAACAGTGAATCATCATCATCATCATCATCATCATCATCATCATCATCATCATCATCATCATCATCATCATCATCATCATCATCATCATCATCATCGTCATCGTCGTCGTCGTCGGCGTCGGCGTCGTTATCATCATCATCATCATCATCATCATCATCATCATCATCATCATCATCTTCTCCAATATCCCCAGCAGTACTACCACTACTTCTACTTCTACTTCTACTACTACTACTGCTATTAAGAGCACTACGTGGAGAAATCAATGTTTTGCGATGCCCGGCATTCAGAATTTGATATGGGATTATCGGTTCACTTTTCCGTGGAGCAAATACAACGAAGGTTTTAATAAATTTTGAAATACCTCCTCTCGACAAGCACCTTAATACACAGGTTGACCAAAACTAAAGGCCAAAAATATACAGGGGGGGGGGGGGGGGCAGCCCCAGCACCTAACCAGAACGAGCCCGGCCGCGACACCAATCAAGCTTGCCACAGCGCAACGCCATGGCCACCTCAACCCAGCCAGAGTATTTTGTATTTCTGAAGTAAAGTAACAATATCAACAATGTTAATCATCTGGTGTACCGTATCGTCCTCTTTTAGAAACTCCAAGTTTTAGCACATTAATAAACTGCGGTTTGTCAGAAGATCGTGCAATATGTCGAAAATGCATGATTCGTGATTCGAGCACTGTATATCAGTACATATTGTGAAACTGGCATATAAGTGTTTACAACATGATTATCAACCATTTTAAAGAGGATTAATAAATTAGCTTTCTTCCACAAATCAGCAAAAGTTTAAGTGCACAGCGAAAGGTGAAAAAAATTCCCACAGGACAATTAATGTAGTCCATAAACAATCGTAACACCTTATTTGCCATTCCACCGTCATCTTCTGTATTACTTAACGATAACTTTTACTACTTAACCTGGTTTTCGGCATTAATGACTGTCTAGCCTTTGGTCCGTTCTCTGTGTAATTGCAGGTGATTCAGAAACGATGTCGTCTTTTAGCCACTAAGCAAATTGCTTGAATAATTATTTAGACAGTTTGCTCTGTCAAGGGAATGTACACAAACAGATCCATTGTAAATACATCAATGCTTTGGTTTCTTTGAGATCCAAACGCCCCATCCATATTTTTTATCGATCGGGTCTCCAAGTCACTTAAACATAGCCTCCATGTATATTATATCGCCCACCTCCGATCTTTTAATTTCATTGTTTTTTTTAGATCATACAATATGGTTTATGAGGATTTTGAAGGTTACTTGCAAATATCGCATCAACGAAACTTATATATATATATATATATATATATATATATATATATATATATATATATATATATATATATATATATATGTGTGTGTGTGTGTGTGTGTGTGTGTGTGTGTGTATATATGTATGTATGTATGTGTGTGTGTGTGTGTGTGTACGTTTCAACCAATGTTATGGGTGCATTAATTTCTCACAACTTACCCGGGTACGTTTTCACTCGGTGACGCTTTGACCAGGTCCTGCTGGAAATCCACCAGAGATAACGGTATTGTTGAGAAACCCAGATTATTGCTGCACTACAAGAACTTGAACAAACCTGATTCTACAGAAAACTTAGTCGCAAAACTGCTCGTCCAAGCTTTTATTTTTTTTACCTGGGTTACAATTACTATTAGTATCTAGTTAAATATCTTTATATGATATTACGCTGTTTTTTTATGAGTTGAAAGTATTTTCTTGTGGTTTCATATGATTTACCTGATTTCATTTTTTCTGTATTCTCTGTTTGTACTTTTGCATATGTGCTTTGTGTCTCTTTCCCCCAAAGTGGGGACTCAAATCTTTATTATCTTTATTGATCTGCGTTAAGTTGAAGAACATTAATTGAAAACTGCCCAGATTCTTTTAATGTAGGCCTGAAATAAAATATACCTACTCTATGAGTTTTCCAAAACGTATGGTGAATTCAATTGTACAGAAGAAGGGGATACTACAAACTTCACAAGAAGAGGAAAATGGCGCAAATTTTTCTTCTCGACTGGGTGATGAAAACAAACAAACTTGGGAGTCCTACTGAGTTTATGTTGGGAAGTTCGAATTCAAAACTGTTTCACCTGAAAATCGTTTTTCACCTAACTAAACAAAGACCAGTTACATTGTGATTTTGTTTAACCTCCAAATAAAAAAATGTGGTTGTAGAGAAATTTTCTGTTGGAAACAAAATATTGAAATGAATTTAATAATCCCTTTCTTTAGTTGTTATAAAGCACTTCACAAGGTTATGTGCAGTTGATTAGGATATTCTCTACACGAACATAATGTTAGCAAGAGTTCTTCATACATGTTTTAATTCAAAGGGGAGCATTTCACTCGGAGCCATGCATAATGTACTAAAGTATTCTGTTTACACCAGTGTGATGCGCTGTAGAGGTCATACGTCCGAATAAGGTATACTTGGGAACATTCGAGAATATTTATCCTTCGCAAACATTTATGATTATACAGTATTTTGTTTCCACCAGTATAATACGCTGGACAGGTCATACGTGCATCACACAGGTTTTTCTTCACAGAAAAAAAAGCCAAAGGGGCCTGCATTATTGTGGAGTGTACGTAATTCCAGTTGCGAATGATTGATGAGGGAAAGAAGAGAGTCCACACTTTTCTGACGAATAAACATTTTACCTCTCTAGATTTTCTAAATCAATTGATTGATAGGTTGATTTGTTTTACTTTGTAGTCAATTTTTGGTGTTTGCTCAGGACGTAGTATTGAGGATATATTTATTAGACTAATCAAATACATCAAATTGTAGCATGTAACAGTATATCAAGTGATGGTCCAAAAGACGTTCATTGAGATCATTCTTATGAAAGAAACCTGCAGCATCTTGCTCAGGCCTGACGTGCGCGGCCTAACATTTCACCTACAACTAAGTGGACCGTAGCAAATTGTACGTGCTCGAGCTGTTCAATGCAGGCTTCAAACCAGTTATCGCACAGGATATTCCATCATCAAGGATAGGTCTAATGAATTTAAAATATAATGTCTGAAGTTGTTTACCGTCGAGAATGTGCGTAATGCTTCAAGGGCGATCATCCTTTCATAGGTGATGTCGACCTGATTTTTTTCATGAAATCCTGACTCCTAGATTCCTAGCTTCTACTTTAACTGTGGGGCAAATGCATTTATTTGTGACAGCCTGTCCTGCTTTAACGCACATTTGTTTTGTTCTTCTAGGTCATGCATCTTGTCCTCTTGCTGTCCACTGCTCTACTCGTCTGCCTTGTTAAAGCCACCCTCAGGCAGGACTTCGAGGCCTTAAGTAAACAGTTCACACTCATGACCCGACAACTGATGCTTCAACAATTGTTTGTGGAAGAGCGCATTCGCTCCGATGGTCAATCCGGTATAAAGCAGATCCGCTCTAAGAAGCTCGGCACCAAACCGTATCATTTCGAGTCACACAACGGCAAAAGTATTGGCGCTATTCACGACCATGCAAACAACGACAGAACCATAGGTTTGGGGGAATTCATTGGTGTTCTGAATGGCGTGGAATTTAGGACTCGCCATAATGACTACCGACTCAAAATGCCCTCAAGATCCTCAAAAGATTACCATGTCGTTGAAGACATACCTTTCCCTGAAGTACCCCCTCAGGTCACATCGAAGAAAACAGTTCCTGAGCAAATCATAGAAATGAGGGAGTGGTTCAAAGCATGGGCTAATCAAAATAGGACAGTTCGAGACTACACAAAGTATTTTAAGCCAGTTTTATGCTATGTTGAAGGCGCCTGGCATACGTCTCAGAAAAAAGTCGTAGAACCATTTTTCAGCGATCGTCACCACATTGAGGCCTCTACTTGGCACGAACTGCAGGAGAAAATTCGTTTCACATCCTATTCAGGACGAAAGAGCAACCTGGAGAATTTTTCCTATCTGCCAACGACAATAATGAGTGCTGAGGATGGGAAGCCAATTCAGTTTGCACAATGGAATTACAGAATTCTATGTCACCCATTAAAAAATGATCTTCCATTGAACCGTCTTCGAATACTGGATGATATAGGGTTACGCATGGCATATGGATATAATCGTGAAAGGTATGAAGAGTCTCGTGCCGCACGCTTCCAAATAACCCCTAGCAACACTAAAAGATTTAAGGATGGATTTTACAGGACCAGCCTTCTGGATGATCTCATGGGAGAAGTTCCCGGCAAAGACAATTATCCCGCATATATCCTCGATAGAGCATCTGACCAGAAAGTCTGCGAATTACGCAACACAAACACAACATGTGAAAATGAACCAGAACTTAATTGTGGATTTTATCACAGGGTTTTCCAAGTGGAAAAGCCAGGTGCGATGGGTATAGTTACACGCATACGAGGCTTTTCAGACCCATCAGGTTTCATGGCAATGACAAGTCATAAAGCAGTGGCTGGGATGAAGGCACAGTTTTGTGCAGGCAAGAGAAAGAAAAAAAAGTGCAAAAAGGTAGAACAGAGATGGACGTATGCATTTCCACTTGAGATCATTTACATGACACCCTTGCTTAAATGGAACCCATGGGAGTTAGAATACAAAGGTGATGCGCGATCCAAAGAAGGAAAGACCGTCACCGCAGATGGCAGAGATGGAGGAATATCAAAAGCACAGGCATATAATGGTACTAACAGCAAAAAGTATTATTTGACACCCGACGAGTTCTTCATCGGCAAAGAAATGGACCCTGACCCAGCAGACACTAGCCAAGAGGTTGTGGGTGTTTTAGACAAGACAGGAAATGTTAGGATGACCCGTGCATCTGGCACACGCATTATGTTGCCTGAAATCCCTGGTGTTGGCACCCTTCGCCTTCGATTCCCAATAATGCCCATACACGGGGAGGACAGTTCCGTGTGGAAGAGACTGCAGGCACTGGAAGATATCACCATGAAGTCTCAAACTTTCAAAAACATGTTTGAAGAAAAGTTGGCTGGTGGCAGCATATCAGCGTCAGGGAAAAGAGGGAAAACAAACAGTAGCTGTAAATCTGTTGAGAAGAAAACCTCCATTTCTGGAACCACCGGAGAGGCCAGTAAGGAATACGTTGTGCAACTTTCAAGTCATGAGCTGGATACTTTAAGAAGTGGTAAGAGTGTGACAAAGTCTACAACCACAGAAAATTGCGAGGAAAAAAGTTTACTTATACAGCCGGTTATGGAAAATGGTGGCAACACAGTGTGGACAGGATTTGCTTGGTGTTTTTACAGTTTGGTACTACTCTTATCTTTACATTTTGTTTGATAAGTTTTTGTGCGTTTGTTTTTGTAGACTAACAAAATGCTGAAATAACATGTTACGTAAAAGATCTACATGTGCATTTGATATACGTCTGGACAGTCGATATGCCTACTGTTGGTTTAAACATATTTTATTTCTCAAAAAGAAAAAAAATAGGTCGACAGGTTTACCCGTTTATATTAAATGTTATATTTTGTCACATTTCCTACAGGACACATTTTTGCTTGTGCTTTGGACAGTCACCAGAGGTTAACAGAATCATCTGTAGTGGTTTTATTTGTGAGTAAAAACATGCTTATTTTGAAGCATTGATATGTGTTCCCAATCCCAGACACAAGACTCATCAGACACAATGATGTGAATACACAAATCACACCTGAAAACAAACAAGATGGCCTAGGGAAGAGCCCGTCCTCAGCTGACCTTGATATACTGAACCCAAAATAAGTCCTCAGACGAGCTGCGTTGAGCTTCAGCTGCAGCTTGAACTGACCCAAACTTAACTTTAAGCTAATGCATGTGGTAATGAGTGAACCAGAACTTAACCCTTCAAACTTGTTTTGCTATGATGCCGCCAAGCCTATAGTGTCTCTTGTCTGTGGATTTGGAAAAAATGTATGGATAATTGTCCATTAACATTCCAACATAATGTATGTTAAAATGAACTCATTGATCATTAGCCAATATTGAAAATTTTATTTAGAAAAAGGAAATAATGATGGTACAACTAAATGTTCAAATTTGCTGGAGATTGAGTCAAGCGACACTCTGAATTAATTTTAAGAGAATACAGAACATGATTTGGAAGAAGAAGTCGAAAGTTACAAAAACAAAGAGATATAATTAAAAAAAAAAACAACAACAACAACAAACAAACAGAACAAAGACAAACAACCAAACGAAAAATCGCAGCACGTGTCGTCATGCTGAACAAAATACTGTTGATGGCGTATCCTGAAATATTCACCCGTATTTTCAAAGCAATTGTCCTATGTGTTTTAGAATAAAATAAAGCTCACCATCCCCATTATAATAATACTTATCATCATCATCATCATCATCATCATCATCATCATCATCATCATCATCATCATCATCATCATTGGAGCGTGATATTGATAAATCCCACAATAGGGACGTCCCAGATAAGTTTGAAGCGGATCTCGTTAATTATATGTCGATACTGAAGGAAAGTTCAAAATTATGAATGTCCGCCAGTATCTCCGTATTAACCATACTAACATATGCTTACTGGTTTTACCTAACTTCAAAAATCTGTTAAGAATCAACATATAAAGGCATATCTGCCTACTGAAAACGTGTATGGATAATGAGTCAAGCTACTATTGCACAAATCTCCAGAAGAGAATCATTCCTAAAAGTTGGACAAAGAGGTCAAAAATTATAAGTGTTTCTGTGCAATTTCAAAGCAATTCGTCAAGTGTCTCTGGCGATTTTTTCAAGATTTTACAAAAACAAAAGGACTGTAACATTCCTGTGCTCAGCTGACCTCTCATGTACTGACCGTGAATTTCAATTGCAATCCCCACTGACTTACATAGTAATCTATAGGAGTACATGCCTTAAGCAACAGGTACCCAAATTGAAAAAAAAAAAAACGTTAAAAATCAAGGATCCAGAGTATCCCAACCTGGTGAATAGCTTTGTTTATCCCTCCCGCAACCTACAGTTTCAGCAAGTTTCATAACAATCAATGTGTTGAAAATTGGAAAAAATACACACACACACACACACACACACACACACACACACACACACACACAAATCACAAAAACAGAAAAAAACTTGCAACGCCGCCTGTTGAACAAATTAAGGTATAGAGGTCCCCAGACGTAGCCTTTTGGAATTGCAAAGCAGTTGGCTTGGCGATTTCGGAGAAAAAAAATTAAAGTTTTGTCTAAAAATGAATAAAAAGAATAATTAATTATACAACACTCGATGAATCATGGCCATTTAAACAAAAAAAAAAATGGTAGAGACCGACAAGAGGAACATTATCACCAAGTTCGAAGTGAATCTGGCCGCCTTTTTTGGAGAAGGCGAAAATGTGAATTGTGGACGGACGACGGATGACTTACCATCCTATAAGCTCAGCGGACTGACAAGTTAAAAAATGCCCCCCCCCCCCAAAAAAAAATCACTGTATCATCACCGTTTGACCAAACTTTGTAAAGCCTTTCCATGTTGGGTATTTCCTAGGTTTGAACGGGATTCGCCGACGCTTTAAGAAATCGACAATGTAGATGTGGACGGCAGATTGGCGATTACCTATTTTCGTTGATTATCTAATATAACAAGCTTTTATAAATAAGCTATGAATACAAAAACAATTCAACTGAAAATGTTCTTTCACTGAAAAGAAAATCCAAACTATACTTTTAAAGCTGGCTAGAATTTTGGAACTGCGTGTAAAATAATATGTATAGATAATAATAAAAAGAAAGAGCTCGGCATCAACAACCCTTCACGCAGTGGGGGGGGGGGGGGAGGTATTCAACATGGTTTGGATACTGTAATTAATTTACACAATGAGATGCCCAAAAATCTAACATGTTGGTAAAAAATTTTCAATACTTATTCCCTGTTGGGTTCCCGAATTGTATGCTTTCATAATTTATGCTGTATATTTACCACCTGAAAACACATCATGGAGTAATCCGACAGGTTTGTCCAGTCATTTTATTGCTGAATTATATATGAATTATTATGTTGATGTTATTATATTTATGGTGATATTGTCTGCAGACTCAGCAATTTTAAGCGACATCACAGAAAACATAGACAATGTAGATAATCGACATGGAGTGTACTATGGAAAACCAAATTACTGTGGTGAGTTATTTCTTGAGTTTTTCAGGATACTAAGACATACTTTGTTAATGGTAGAGTCCAACCTGCAAACAATGAGTATACGTCTTTGTCAGGTCGCGCTGTGCGGTAGTGGATTACATATGTGTACCCCATGACTCATTGGTTAATTGTTTAAATTTTACCTATGTCTCATTACTGAATTGTTTAAATTTTAAGGTATTACATGTTTTGGCCACAATGTCCAGGTTAAATGTAGATCATTTGGAGAGTGATAGATGTAAACGCACGGACCAGTCTGTTCTGTGATTGAAATTCAAAAGCAGTCATTACGTTAATTTTGAAAACTTCCGGCCACAGCAAGGTGAAAGTGAAGCTGGTGAGTGGAAAAATCGTAAGTATCACTTTGAAAATGTAAATGACAGTTTTATGAACAACGAAGCCTTTAGCACTGCAGATACAGTGTACAGAATGGAAAGGTGTCGTGAGAACAAAGCTGAGGTTCATACAACTTATGCTAATTTTTCTGCAAATTTATTACAGAAAATGGATTAGTATTTACAATATAAAGATGCATCAGTTAAGACAAAACATAAGTTGCGTCACCAGAAGCCCTATTGGGATATTAGTCTGCTGAATAAGCGACTGAATAATTACTTAGAATTACTTATCTTTATGTTGATGGGCAAAATGGCTTCTGTAAGGATCGTTCATGCTTTGAGCATGCTTTAGTATTGTGTTCTGTTTTACGTGAAGGACAAACAGCAGCTTTACTCACCTTTGTTGTCCTTGTAGATTTCGAAAAGGCGTTTGACTGTGTGGACTTGGATTTACTCTTTTGCAAACCTATTACACATAATAATGATGGCAAATTTTATAGAGCTATTAAGCCACCTTACACTGCTACAACTGCGTGTGTCAGGCTTGCCAGTCACTTTACAAATTGGTTTAAGACTACTGCTGGAATGAGACAAGGAGATACATTATCTCTCTTTAGTCTATTTATTAATGATTTAGCACTTACTTGATGATTGTCAAATTTCACTTCTGTTATTTGCTGATGATCTGACTTTAATTGCAGAGTCTGAGGATAACCTTTAGGTTATGCTGGACTGTTTATATAACTGCTTTCAGAAATGGAGAATGAAAATGAATTATAGGAAGACTAGTATTGTTCATTTCCAACGCAAAACATGCGCTGTACAACTTACAGGATTCATAATAATAATAATAATAATAATAATAATAATAATGATAATGATAATGATAATAGTGATAATGATAATGATAATAATGATAATGATAATGATAATTGTAATAATAATAATAATAATAATAATAATAATAATAATGATGATAATAATAATAATAATAATAATAATAATAATAATAATATTAATATTTGATAATACTAATAATAATAATGATAATGATAATGATAATAGTGATAATGATAATAATGATAATGATAATGATAATTGTAATAATAATAAGAAGAAGAAGAATAAGAATACGAATAATAATAAGAATAATAATAAGAATAATGATAATAATAATAATAATAATAATAATAATAATAATAATAATAATAATAATAATAATAATAATAATAATAATAATAATAATAATAATAATAATAATAATAATAATAATAACATTTTATCGAGAAATACAAATACCTAGGTTTTTATTTTGACCAATTTCTGAATTTTCAGGAGGGTGTTTCCATTTTAATTGACGGAGCAGTTAGAGCATTTGGAACAATTATTGCTAAATTTAAGGCATTCAAGGATACTGTTTATGAGACATTTACTAAACTTTATTTTAGAGGTGTGGTACCAGTCAGTGAGATGTGTTTTTTCTGATATTAGGGAGCAGGGAAATGTGTTCTTTGTGTGGATGATAAGATTCACTTTTTATGACAATGTAGATTGTACCATGATCTTGGAGGTCTCATGTACTCTTGTATCGTGCGAAATAATGACATTTTTGATAATCTAGATGTGGAAAACAAATTTATTTGTTCTGTTGAAGCTGTTATGATGAAGCTATTGCTAAATTCTTAAGTTATGTATGGTATTGCAGACTGTCGAGACTGTATGACGCAAATTGGTTGTATAACGCATGCGTTGTTCTGTAAACGTCAATTTAGTGACTTCTAAGCCTAGAGGACTGAGTACGTTGTATACTGTATTATTATTGCCTGTGTATGTTCAAGTCACCATAATAAAAAAATTCTTACTTACTTATGTACAAATCATTTTAAATTACGATTTTTTAATTATCGCTGAGCATTAAACAGAGCAGTAATAAACAAGGATCTATTAAAGTTATACTACGTTTTATTGCTGCATTAGACCATTTCTGTTGGTATTGTAATGCTACAAAAACAAACTGGATTTGTTTTCAGTAATTACAGGCATACCCAGAGCAGTAACTTTTTCTTGGGAATCTGTATTGGAAGCGATATATATATATATATAAATATACATATATATATATATATATATATATATATATATATATATATATATATATATATATATATATATATATATATATGGCATATTAATGACATAGCCCATCAAACTTATTTATCCTGAATATTCCTTTTAAAAATAATAATTCTGACACCTGACAAGACGTGTTTCTTCAGTTAGATTAAAGTAATGTACAATTTTGGGACGGGGGGGGGGGTAGCGCGTAAAATAAATCACAAAATTGACGAATTATTTGTTAATTGCTTGATAGTTGTGCATGTGAAGGTAGAGGGTATAGAACATTTTTCTTCACAAATTTTGAATTTGATGGAAACCGTTCCAAATAAGATTTCAGATTGACAATAAAATCTATTCAGACTAGGGTCAACTTGACAGGTTACCAAATTTTTGGATAATTTATTCCATGCACTTTGTTGAGTTTCCACAACTAAAAATAAATTCAAATCGATTGGGAAACCTATTGGATCGTAAATTCCCTTTTTGATGTCAGCTTCATTGCCCTTCCTTTTATATTAGTTACATGGGTTTGAAACATGGCTGTAAAAGTCCCCGTTGCTTTGTGTTGTAAGGGTTGCAGTTTTGGAGCTCGCTATGATTTTAGTTGCTGATTGTCAAATCGGTATCATTTAGTTCTAGGTCCGTGTCAAAATTTCTTGACATCGATTATATTATCATAACATATGTAGCGCTTCCGCAAAGCCCTTAGAAATCGTTTTACCGCCAGCAAATTACCACACAGTGAGTTTGAACCGGGCACAATCTGTCAACAGTGCTGCTGACCATTCATGGCGACCTAGTCAACCAGATGAACTTTGTAGCCAATTACACCATTAACTTTGACGCTTGTCTCAAGTCAGGAATGTATTATATCCCTTCATATCAGTATGATGCAGTCGAGTTTGATATCGTAGTGTTGTTTCCAAAAAAATAGTTTCTGATTTTTCGAGGGAGGACGGGACTTCTGGAGTGTGTACTTGCATCCCAGTTGTGCCGTTTCGGGCCACCTACTCTATCCAAAACTAGCTGGATTCGATGAACATGTGTGATGCAGTTTTCCCGACCTTTTAGTAGAAATGAGTATCAGGACATTATTGATTACCTGGCCTAAATGTGGGCGGGGTTTTATTTTTGCTGTCATCCTACTTCATTGTTTATATACACTTATGGGTCCCACAAGGCGGGGTTTTATTTTTGCTGTCATCCTACTTCATTGTTTATATACACTTATGGGTCCCACAAGGCGGGGTTTTATTTTTGCTGTCATCCTACTTCATTGTTTATATACACTTATGGGTCCCACAAGGCGGGGTTTTATTTTTGCTGTCATCCTACCTCATTGTTTATATACACTTATGGGTCCCACAAGGTGGGGTTTTATTTTTGCTGTCATCCTACTTCATTGTTTATATACACTTTTTCATCTTATGTATTCATTGTGTACGCTTTTATTCATGAAGATATTATAATGATAATGATAACATCATCATCACCACCACCACCATCATCATCATCATCATCATCATCATCATCAACATCATCATCATCACATGTTTATCCGTACTTTAATATTCATATGTCAATACACTCTATCTCTTTATACTCTTTCACAAGAGAGAAACATGAAAAAACATATAAGGTGTCCTAGTAGAATAATGATCGCATGGACCTCAAAGAGTGCATACATTTTCCTTTGCTACAATGCATTGGCGTGAGTGAGCGCAAAATGCAACTCCCCGTTTGTAATGCGCCACAGTTGACTCATCACTGAACCTGGCACGACTCACCCCTACATTTTCAAATATATGCTGCTGATCAGATCTGAAAAGCTTTAGTACAGGAAATCACACATGCGTAATCCATATCTTGAAAATACATACTTTAATGTAGCTTTTCATCATTTGCCACGTTTATATTTATTTATTATCATGTGGGTTGTCTTTGCTGAATATTTAGCTTAGACAAGGAGCCGCTACTCTGAGAGACACGTACGGATATAGGCTCCGAAGCATGTTCTGAGTATTTACCAACTGAAGACCCTTTAATTTATTTGGGCTAATACAGCCTATGTCAAAATGCTACAGAAAAAGGCGTGCAATATGGACAATAGTACTACCACATGCAGGCTATATAGTTTGGACAGTAACAGGCTATACCTTATGGAGAGTAAAGAGTTCGGACTGTGGAACAGGGTAATGGCTACTAGGAAATGGTTCTGGACAAGACATAAATACAATTAAAAAAGCAAAACGTGATGATGGTAGTAAAGCGTACAATATTTTGTCTAATAAGTCCACTGAACTGCAGAGGTAGTGGGCTACCATGAAAAGATCCTGTCAAACTGTATCCGCAATCCCTTCGGTGGGATGCATAGGGCCAAATTGTATCCCCCCGCCAAACCGTTCCCCGGTCAAACCATACTCCCCCTAAAACTACATCCCCACTCTCCCTGGGCCTATAAGTATGTACATGGCTAATGATAATGCGTGTCTCTTTCAATCTAAACTATCATTTATCCCGAATCAGACTGAGTGTATATATATATTTATCACATCACTTGATTGCGACCATAGCTGTGGTAATCAGGTTTCATAGCAGTTATTTTTCCAGGCTAACTGCGCAATCCAGTCAAATAGCAACTGCCCCTGCCCTCAACTCTCCTTATACCCCAGGGTCATCCTTGATATTTTTCGTGTGCATTCTTTTTCTGTGTGACCTATATATATATATATATATATATATATATATATGGGTTATCACATGTTTGTAGCTGTATCACCCCATATATCAGCACCCCCACCCCACCCCCAGCCCCCACGAGCACCCGTAGCATCCGAAGGTCGAGTGACAATACGGGTGCGAGAGGCTGATACAGGGGTGATACAGCTACAACCACGTGATAACCTTTATAGTTCCATTTGGTGTAAATAATAGGCCGGCCTGTAGAACGCAGATTTTCCGGTTGGTAGCCAGCTTTACCCAGATGTCGCCTAATACTATTAAATTTGGACAAAAGAGAGCCACGGAGGTTGATGATCCTATCACCCTCAAAATGGTTACTGGGCATTCAGTTCCTGTACGGCCAAATAGAGAAGTGGATTCTCACAGATCTCCTGATTATAAATTCATAAACGTCAACTTTTTGGCATACATCTTCAGGTTGATGTTTATAATTAAGGGTTTTGTGATAATCCTGTTTTCTGATTAGCCGTACAGGAACTGAATGCATAGCAACCATTTTGAAGGTGATATTTTAGAATTTATAATAAGGAACTTGTGGCTGCTCACATGTAATTGGTTATACAAGGTAAAAGCCCCCGTGTGCTAATTTTAGCCCCATTTTGAGCCACATTGCTTTGAAATACCAAAGCTTATGCTCCCATACAAACCAAATGAACATGAATGTAACCAGGGCTATATATACACCAAGTGGTTATATATATATATATATATATATATATATATATATATATATAGCAAGGCTTCCGTGGGCTCTGGTGAAAGTTTTTTCTCTTTCCTTTTTCTTTCTGTCCTTCTATTTTGTTGTTTTTGTTTGTTTCGTTTTTTGTTTTTTTTGTTTGTTTGTTTTTGTTTTGTTTTGTTTCTGGTTTTTGTTTGTTCGTTTATGTTTTTGTTTGTTTTTGGCTATTTACTCGAATATTTGGCCTGCATTAATAGTTTGTCCTCATAGGCTTGTGTCCCACGAGACCTTGGAGGGGACCAGTATTGACATCTTGAATTAGACCGTTCTAGATCACAAATGCATAAGCGATACTCAATTTTAGCAATTACCTGAGTTTTCTGCTGCATAAACAACCCAATACACAGAATTCTATTAAATGATAACTTTAAATCTTGAATTTGTTTGAAACTTCCATTCCAACTTCATATTTTAACTTCAAAGCTATTATGGGAGGGATGTCATTCCAACTTCGTCTTATGGCTTTTTAATGTCGGCACATCCAAGGACACGAAAAAAGTTTTTGAGCATTTCAATTTATGTTAATTAGGCACGATTGGGCCGTTTAAATATTGACAATTATCAAATATAAAATGAACAGAAACACCATTCGAACTTCAGTATACACGTGTATGTTTGTACCACAGGTGCATCAAATGAACAGGGAAGGCGAATTGAAGCATTATAAGTTTTCAAACCGCACAGACATGTTTACTATAAAGCATCTTATTTACAGGATGATATCACTTAGTTTATAATGCAGCAAATATATACTTTATGCAACCAAAAAAAAAATTATTTGTCGATATATACGAAAAATTTCGGTAGCCTTAGGTGGCTAAAAATAGGCTCATTTCTACGCGACACGCCAAATGAAATATTGTTGTTGTCTCACATAGTGTATTATTCTTTGCTTTATTAGTTTTTTTTTTATATTATGAATAAGAGCAGGGATAGGAGAATATACAAGTCCGGGATATGGGATGAGTGGTCAAGGCCGAGGGGTTAACGTTTATGTATATGTCAGCATAAAACGCGCTCTGGTAGCAGCGCTGGGGTTGAGGTTTAACTGGGGTACGGTTTGACCGGGTACGCGACCATGCCATCTGACATGCGGAGGTGGGGGTACGGTTTGACTGGAGTACGGTTTTACCGGTGTGCGGATTAACCGGGGTACGCTTTGACGGGGCTAAGGTTTGACCGGGGTACGCTTTGACTGGGTTCCCCTTAAAAAGTGCTTGTGGATGGGTTTTGCAAAGAAAAAAACCCTTGTTTGACAAAGGCAGATTCCTGTATGAGCCGGAGGATAAAGCCATAGCGTGTAACTATTACTATAGTTTCCAATGGAACATAGGCAATAACATTGATCATGTCCCTGACTTACTGATCGAAACAGATAACCCACTGGGTAATTTTATAATTCTAGAAGACGAAAACATTAAAGATATCCAAATCTGGTGATCCGGACGATTTAACATACAAAAATCCATTAAAAAAATAGAAAAAAGCACACCATCACCTGTTGAATATATTAAGGTCCAGGACTCCCCAGAAGCCACCATATGCAATTTCAAAGCAATAGGCCAGGTGATTTTGAGGAAGATTTCTTTTAAAATTCTGCCAAATTAGAAAACAAGAGGGCTGTGTGAACAGCCCGTACCTCAGCTGATCTTGACATTCATCACACTTGCAGCTCTATGAACTTGGGAAAGGATCAAGGACACCATGTTCTGAGTAAGTCTGACCTTTATAGAAGAACACTTACATGTGCAACATCAAAGTTCAAGTAGTTCTCAAGTTATAATGAAGAGTGAAATTCATGTATGTTGCACTGTGACCCCACAAACGAGGTCAAGGTCATTCATGTACTGTCTCAGCATGACCTTCATATAGAATAATTAACATGTGTAGCTTACTCAAAACAGATCTCAAGTTATCAAGTAAACAGTAAATTTCGTGTCAGTTGTCCTGTGAATTAGCATTAGAATGCCCATTGACTTACATAGTAATCAATAGGAAAGCTGCATCGAACGATAAGTACCTGAATTGAAAATCCTTAAAAATCAGGAATCCAAAGCAGTGCCACCTAGTGAACAACTGTTTGACCCTTCCACAACAACATATCCATCACATTTCAGCTTAATCTGAGAGACTGTTCTGACAACAAGTGAAAAATAGCAAAACCATACAAAAAAATTCCTTTTAAAAATTGCAGCGCCACCTGGTGAACAAATTGGGAACTAGGTGTCCCCGGGGGTGTCTATGTACGATATCAAAGCAATTGGGTACGCAGTTTCGGAGAAGAAGATTTTTTAAGATTTGTCCAAAAAAAACCCCTCAAAAATTCATTAAAAATCCAAAAATCACTGGAGCATGAACATTTGAACAAAATTGGTAGAAACCCACCCAAGGTACATTGCCACCAAGTTTGAAGTTAATCTGGATGACGGTTTTGGAGAAGTAGAAAATGTGAATTAGCATTAGAATGCCCATATGCTTCCATAGTAATCAATAGGAAAGCTGCATTGACCGATAAATACCCGAATTGAAAAAATCGTTAAAAATCAGGAATCCGCAGCATTCCCACATAGTGGGAAACTTTGTTTGACCCTTCTACAAGGAACATATCCACCATGTTTCAGCTTAATCTGAGTGACGGTTCTGGAGAAGAAGTCGAAAATAGCTATAACACACAAAAATTTCATAAAAAATTAGGAAAAAATTGCAGCACCACCTGGTGACCAAATTAAGAACTATGAGTCCCAGAAAGTGTTTCTGTGTAATATCAAAGCAAATGGGTGAGCGGTTTCGGAGAAGAAGATTTTTTTAAGATTTACCCAAAAAAGAACAAAAAAATTCATTAAAAATCCAAAAATCACTGGACCGCGACCATTTGAACAAACTTGGTAGAGACCCACCCAAGGCACATTTCCACCAAGTTTGAAGTGAATCCGGCTGACGGTTTTTGAGAAGTCGAAAATGTGAATTGTGGACGACGGACGGACGACGGACGACGGACCCTCAAAAAACCTCAGCTGACTGACAAGTTAGCTGAGGTAAAAAAGAGAAAAGTTTTTTAAAAATCTAAAAATCACTGAAACATGACCATTTGTTCCAGCTCGTAAGAGATTTATCTGACGCATGTTGTTACCAAGTGGAGCATGACCGTTGGAACAAACGTGGAAGAGACCCACTCAAGGTAGATATCCACAAAGGTAGATCTCCACCAAACCTGAAGAGAATCTTGCTAACGTTTTTGGAGAAGTCGAAAATATGAAATATGAACGGACGATGGAGAGACCGACGACAGTCGACTGACCATCACATAAGCTCAGCTGACGGACAAGTCAGCGGGGCCAAAAATGTGAGACATGAGCAGGTCGCTAGCTCTAAATGCATTTTGTTCCGTCACCTCATACCTCGGCATTTTTTTGTAACAAGGAAAATCCATTTTAACCATAAAGTTAAATTAAACAGGCACACCAGGGGAATATATATTTCTGTAGATGTGACCACAATGGTGTTTTTCATAGATTCTATATATAGCTTGTTTAACCTTTATTTTAAAGAAGTGTATCCACATCGTTTCTACTCAGTACTTCCCTACCTTTCACATTTGTATGTGACCGGGAGGGGAGGTCAGGTTACCTGTCGAGCGCATGTGTGACATGAGAGTACCAACAAAGTCTCCATCCAATCACAATCTGAATCAGAATAAGCTTGCGTACGTGGAGTGCAGCCAGGGGAACACCTCTTACCATTATTGCTTTCAAGGTTTGTGAATCAGAGGAACCGTTACGTTTATTAATAGACAGTGGATGCAACTCATTGGGTTTAGGTCATCAACACCCTTTCATTTCATTACAGCTGATTACTTTCATGTATCCACACGGCATGGTCATACTGGCAACCATTGGTGTACACTGACAGACGAGTGGATACGTTACAGGTTTACGGTGACAAATGAAAGTTAAACCTTACTTGCACCAACGGAGAGTTTTCATAATTATTTGCATGTGAAAATGTACACCACGAATGCTTTACGCTGTTCGGTTACTGAACACAAAGTTATTTATGGTTTTGTATTCAGTTACAGTTTTGGAGATTATTTTCAGAATCGCAAGAAACAATTAACAAAACAAGAGTCAAGAGCCATGTATACCAGATCAGCAACTGGCACCAAGATAACCTACCAGTTGATCCATAGATAATCTGTAGGTTAGGTGCAAGTCAAATTGGCGAAATCCTATGGAGCTATACACATTCGCAAATAGCGAAACAAGCGCTTTCATCCCATTGAGAGAAAAAAAAAAAAAAAAAGAGAAAACCCTTTAAATTTGTTGTTTCTATTTTCAGGAAGGTACATGAGATGATCAGTTCTCATAAAATGTGCCAGTACTCAGATTTCATAACTTCAGATGTTTTTGTCAACGGCAAATACTTCTGTTACCGCTGGAGATTGCTACGAAAGCAGCACTTTGCTTTGGTTGCAGCTGGGGAGCAGATAATTTCTTTTCCGATCATCCCTTCAACTGAAAAGATAAATACAAAGCAAACGTATGTGTCAATGTACAAGCAAAGATAGAAAGCGTAGTTACGCTGAAAAATGTTAATACTAGAAAGAAAATTTGCCTCACAGGAAATCTGTATGTGTCTTCAAAACGTGAATAAATCAAAAGGCTGCAACTATTGTTCACTGTTCGTTAGTGGCGCACATAACCAATTAAAGATTCAGTGGGATCTCTTTCTGCATTGGTTTGAACATATTCATTTCAAATTTTATTAATTTTCCCGCATAGCATATAGTAACATCGTCTTATTCAGTTCTTTCTTCGTAGGATGTGTTCTCTAACACAAATCTATGACTTGAATAGCAACTCAGGGTGGAGTCTATGCTGTTGGATGTAATATTTATTGCTGCTGACAACCTCTATTTTCATACTGTTTGAAGTCATTCTGGACACCACTTTGTTTCTTTTTGTGTGGCCAGCAGGCTTGATTCTGTTCAATAATTCCTCTTGAACCACCCGATAGAAGGACTTATTTTTACCCAAAAGAGATGAGATTTATAAAAAGAAAAGCATTTATGTGACAAATCAAAGAAATGCAATGTCACTGGTACCACAACCTAGGTAATCTGGTACCACAACCTAGGTAATATGTTTCTACTGTTAGTGTATGAATTTCCGTTGTCACGAATATTGAGTGGAAGGATGAATGGATGGATGAAAATGAAAAATCTGTGTGTCTTCAAAGTTTGATCTTTTTTAAATAAATATTTAAAAGTGGTGGATTTTTTTAATTTACCCAGCAGAATTAAGTAACCGAAAGTGCCTTGATCACACATTCATAAATTATGTTTTTTTAGTAATATCAGTGGTATAGCCTTAATAAGTGATCTCCCTGTATTTTTATTTATTTATTTATTTATTTATTTATTTATTTATTTATTTATTTATTTATTTATTTATTTATTTATTTATTTATTTACTTACTTACTTACTTACTTACTAACTTACTTACTTACTTATTTATTTATTTACTTAATTATTTAATTTATTTAATTGTCTGTCTGTCTGTTTGTTTGTTCGTTTACGACTTAAATTGAACCACTAACAATAAAACTAACGCACTTACTCACGAATTTGTACCAAAAAAGGGACTGGCAGGATTAATTTGAAAAGATCTCATGCGTTACTACTTACACAGATACATACACTTATATGTACTTTGTCACTACACACATCATGTCCTTTGTACTTTGAGGTATAATCGATAACTCGTATGTAACAGACCCTTCGATAAGGCAGTTAAAACACTCCAAATTAATCAAATAAATAACCATTAATGCAATGATTGTTTCACTTTACCGTGCTTTCGATTATTCCCTTTCGACATTCATTATATGATATGGTTGCATGTTGGAGTAGTAATCGAAAGAATTGACACTTTCCCTTCAAAATATGCATAGTAACGTTACTCAAACAAATAGACATGAAATTGGCTGAAGGAGCCTAGTCACTTTCTGTAGAAAGCCATTTTGTTGATTGACGAGAAGCAGGCTGGTACATATGAAATGCTGACACCCCTGGAGTGTTTATCAGTGATAACGGATGCCAGCAAAGTGCTAATTACCCAATTCAAAGCAAAGAATGTATTCCCCTACATCGACCAGGCCCTTTGCTCTCATACAGATTACTTACATCTTTTTAATCACTGCTGAGCTGGTGAAAGCTGTTCACATGTATTGTTTTACATGAAAGGTCATCAATTCTAAACTGG
This sequence comes from Hermodice carunculata, assembly GCA_964020975.1. Lineage (NCBI taxonomy): Eukaryota > Metazoa > Annelida > Polychaeta > Eunicida > Amphinomidae > Hermodice > Hermodice carunculata. The sequence goes on along the minus strand of OZ026614.1, from coordinate 436,262 downwards.
GCCAAATAATTGTGCACACTGTGTCTGAACCCCCCCCCCCCCTCCCTGTATTCTGAGATACAGAGAATAATGCATTAATTTGTACTTAGTAAAACGATTTAAGCCCAGTTTGGAAGCACCTTGGTTAGCCAGCCACAAAACATATACTCTTGTTGACCTCTTACCTTGACATTGACTTTTGACCTTGACAGTCACCTCTGACCTTCACCTCTGACTTGATATTGACCTCTGACCTTGACAATGACACCTGGCTTCAATACTGACCATTGACCTCAGACCTTGATATTGACCTCTGATCTTATCTCAATATATAATTCTGTCTGGGCAGCATAATAGTCAGGATGTCACACAGTGCATCATACAATTTTAACTGTTTCCTTACTTGCATAATTTTAAATTATCAACTCTTTGAGCAATATGCAAAGTTCCACTACAAGTCCTATGCCCATGCAAAATTTGAAGTTTCTGGGTATAGCGGTGTCCAAATATGGAATAGAGAAAATTATATGAGAAACAATATGCGTGTGTTGATACACACACACAGACACACACACACACACACACACACACACACACACACACACACATGATTATAATTAAAATAATGATAAAAATTTTCTTGGCTGTTCATGATTTCATCTCAGCGACTGGTCGCTTCAAACCAGTGGGTATTGGCTAATTTATTTATAGAACAACCTTATCTTTCCTTCGTGGCCGGCCGCGGCGCCGGCCCTCCCCTCCCTTGGGCAAGGATCTGAGGGTTCTCTCCGGCCACTTCCCGGTACGACAGTGGGAGCAGTGCTGGTGTTTGTGCACGTAGGCAAATATCTACTTTTTCAATTCCTCTTGCCCACATCTTAAATTAGCTTAACTACGCACTTGTAATTTACTTCTCCACACATTCCGACATTCAGGTATGCCTGTCGTTTACTGCTTCTTATTATTAATTTAGTTATTAGTACTCTTTTCACCTTATGGCCCCTCTGTCTGTCTTGTCCATGTCTCGATCGTTCCTCTCTCTTGAATGTCTTCTGTCCGTGTCAAGTATCGTCTTGTGTACTCGTCTTTTCCAGCGAGAGGGATCAAAATAGGGTATCGCCCTTTTCCCAATCCTAACCAACTATATATATACCTCAAAAGTCTGTAATTTCGAGAATAAAATACGTTTAAACCAATAATAATAATAATAATAATAATAATAATAATAATAATAATAATAATAATAATAATAATAATAATAATAATAATAATAATAATAATAAAATCAAACCTGCGCACTGTTGCTTTGGTCAGCGTGACCAACATACATTTGCATGGAAGAACAGAGACTACCCGATCAGGTTGTCCCCGATTGCCACAATGGCACAAACAACAAGGATATACTCTATTCAAGGCTTTATTTAAAAATGATAACCTGCAATTCTTTTCAATGCCATCACGGCGACTCTTGCCAGGGCCTGCATGTGGCTACTTTCAGCCTCGACAACGGTCATGTGTACAAGGTACCAGGGTCACCGCCGGCGTGGATTTCAAACCATGTCACCATATTGGGTCATATGTTAGGTTTTTGTTCTTTATTGTGCTTAATTACAGAAAAAATGACAGCAGCGTAGAAAAAAGGCTGAAAGGGTTCACGATAGCAAAGGCACTTACTCGCCAGGAAACACAGTGCATTTTTTTTTTCAATTTCAAAACACAAAACGTGTGAGTCGTTATAGGCAACAGCATAACTGTCATTTTAAATGTAACTACGTGACACGTGGAGCTGCTGGGCTGATCCCAGGGACTATATATAAGGTCACCCGCCTCCTCCAATCTGGACTTTCGCCAATTATATGCTTCCTAGGTTTAAGCCCTGGTATATTACATCCTTTGGAACACAAGCGGACGGTGAAGTAGAGTCACTGGAACATCGCTCATTATGAAAATTTTAATACGCCCTGGAGCTCTGAGCACACACTTGCGGCATTCCTGTGTTCTTTTCAGAGGGTGGGGTGGGGGTGGGGTGGGGGTGGAGGGTGAATCGAGAGCTCAATACCAGTAATTTCAATTGGAGATATGTATATTAAGTTCCCGTCCCAACCTCGTACATAATTGACAAGTCTCGCTTGGTGAGATATGGAGAGATACGGGTCGGTACCAGTGGAGGACAAGCGGGATATAAATGATATTTTGGAAATACAGAATACTTATCAAAGGGATATGGAAATTTTTCTTATATATGGCTCGCGAAGTACTAGAAGAATACCACTTTGGCATTTGTGAACTTAAATCCCCCCCCCCCCAAAAAAAACAAACAAACAAACAAAAAACTAATTTTGTAAAAATGAGCATATGGCCTGTCTTTGACAGTGATGCCACCCGCACGTCCCCCGTGGTCGCCAGGCGTCAAACCCGTGCTTTGCGGCGGGAAATTAATTTGCATCTTGCGTATTGCGCTCTCAGGTCCACCCAGCCTGCCAGGATGGGACACTACTGTGGTGTTCTGCTCCCTCTGCCACTACTTGAGTGTGTCAATTGGCAGCCACAGTGTGTGCAGACCTGATGGCTATTGTCATTATTTTTACTGTTTTTCGGAAGAAACCATGCATTTTATCCTATTTATACTGTGCTTTATCGATGTCTCTGTACATATTTTACTCAGTACTGGCGGTTTAATGAAATGAAAAATATAATAAACTAACTAAGCAACTATACGTAAGTATGTATATAAATAGGTAGGTAATATCTTTATTGACATCAAAACTATGAGATCAATAATTCCAACTATTGTGTCGCATGATACAAAACATGTTGTGGATGGACGCAGTTGCCACGTCTGGAACAGTCAGGTGTCGCCACCTATTGCACACAGGACTGCCGGAAAACAGATCCTTAATTTTCTTGGGAGAGAAGAAGAAAGGAAAAAAAAAGACAAAAGCATTTATTGCATCGCGATGTTAATTTTAGCGTGCATGCTAAACCTCACCACGTAAGTTACCTGTGATTAGAAAGGGAAAGAAGTATGCAGGTTTATTCAAACGGATAATTTGGATTTCTTTCAAAACATTAATTTGGGATAAAGATACTCAACGCAGATAACCCATTAGTACTGGATTTTTGGTATAATATAATTTTATTTTTATTATTTTGCAAACTTTCTGTATCAAACTGACTGGTGGGTGTACAGATGTGCTTCATAAATATTATTATGTTGAATAATCTGTAAATTTATAGAGCTATCCTAAACTGATAGCAGTGTGCGGATGGTATGAGATTTTAAAAAATACAGTGAAAGCTTCCCTATTTAGACCACCTAAGGCAGTGACAAATGCGGTCTTAAGTTGGGAGTTGTCTTAGTGGGAATATACTTTAATTATGGATTTGAAAAAATGTGGTTTGTGAACTGATCTTTGATACAGAAATAGTCTCTTCATGGAGGTGGTCTGAATTAGACATTCTAATGTATTACATTCAACGTTTCGAGAAGACACCCCCCTCCAACCCCCAAAAAATCTGAACATCAAGAATTCGAATCATTTATGTCAGCTAGTAACATTTGCTATTGCTTCAATGTGTATTTTAGGGGCTAAATATGCTAAAAGCTAGGATTTATGCTCGCTTTTTTCTCACGCCGAAACATTGTTGACAATATGATGAACTATATGATTAGAATTGAACTTGAAATTTAAAATATAACACACACACACACACACACACACACACACACACACACACACACACACATATATATATATATATATGTAGGCTACAAAAACATTATACCCTGTGACCTTGGAAACTAGGTCAAGGTCAAAAAGATATACGCACCTCAAGTAATCCAAAGTGATAAAAATAACGCTTAGTGGAGATACCTATAAGCAGTGGTTAATGATATAGCTTGTTCACAAGATGTGGGATGGACAGATGGGTGGACAGACACACTCACACACGTGCACCGATGGTCAGACATGCTTAAAACAGTCAACCATCCTACATTTCATTTCTGTGGGCATCACAATTGATTTCCTATGAAAACTTTAGCTCAAAATGGTATTGCTTGCAATTCTAGGCACATTAGTTAAAAAGTTATTGGTGCACCGGCTGCCATATTGGCAGCCATCTTGAATTTCTCAGATTGCTCAAGGATATCTACTTGATATCCGCCGGATATTCATTATAGAGTTCCTAAGGATATATAATCAAGTGAGAAAAAAAACTTTATCAGTCGGTGCAGGGTTTGACCAAAAAAGTAGCTTTGGCTGCCTGACTAATAGGAAAGTTTAAAATGGGAATTTCTTGTAGTGGTTTAAAGTTGGTAGGGATGTACCTTTGATAAGCATCAACCTATTTTGTGGAAGTGGTCATGCTCCAGTGATTTTTGGACCTTGACCTCTCGGAGTCACAGGACAACTGACATGTAATTTACTGTTCAATTGATAACTTGAGATCTGTTTTGAGCTAAAAATCCTTGATGTTGCACACGTCAATGTTTCTGTATGAAGGCCACGCTTAGGAAGTATATGAGTGACCTTGACCTCATCTCTGGTTACATGAATTTTGCTATTCAGTCCATCTGTGTTAGGCCTTAGGCTTAGGTTACTTGGAAATTTTGTTGAAACATGTTTAAAATGGATGTTGTTTCCATTGGGCCATAGGTGATGTAGTTTGATTCATCCCGAAACATAAGTGGGCCATTACTCTACACCAACCCTCTGTTCCCCTGTGTTTAATGAGCTGCCGGCACACTTTGTCCGACTTCTTATATCACAATTATGTCTGTGTGTCAATGCAGACAATTTGAATTTCCAAAAAATATTTATTTGTGTATTCACTGCCAAATTTGTCTGGGGTTTTACTTGTACATTGCATTGCGAAGAAATGCCTTTTTAACACAGTAAAAGTGAGAGATTTCTTTAAAATAATGTAAACCGAATGTATTGCAATTTCTGAATCTTTAGTATCTTCAAACCTTTAATCTTAAGTAGCTTCAAACTTTTAAAAGATAAAAATTTGATATCTTTCATACATTTTAGATATAATCGATAGAAATGCAGAACTGATGGAGTAAGTGACACGGCATTATTCACAATTATTATATTTCTATGTCAACACAGGCATTTGATTTATCAAGATTTTTGCTTTCTTTTTGGCCGAATATTTGCATATTTATCAGGTACTGTTATGCATGACCCCCCCCCCCCCCCCCTTCCGTGATAGTATACTGATTGAGTGGCATCATTTTTTGTGAAGTGGAGTAAGGAGGTGGAAACAGACGCATCTTTGAGGAATTATAAGATTCAAATTATATGTATTTATAAAATTAAAACAGTGGAGACGCTACTCCAACTTTTATCTACGTAGTATTGACCATTGAGCATTTGGTGGATATTAAACACAAATTGTTGCTTTCCAAATCTTGAAATTAAAAGCACGTTTAAATCTTGAATATCCCATGCAAATGCCACTGGCCGTTTTGCTTCTCATTGATATCAGACAAATGTTTTGGTGTTTTTGCTTTGTGTGTGTATGTTTTCCTAGCAAGTGCTTCCGGCTGTGCCCAGTTAACAAATTAAACTGACGTCAAAAGAGGTAGTGATTAAATGGGAAAGAGCATCCATTTTCAACATGTTTCAGCAAATATCCAAGTTACTCAGGGCCCACCAAAAATATATGCGTGGTTCCAGTAACCCGACCAACCCCACTGAAAAGGCCTGAATATAAATTTTATGACACATAAAATAAAAGTTCCAAGCCGCCCTTTCCTGATGAAAATTGATCGACCCTGAAAGATTTAATCCATAAAGTGGCCGTCGTGTGCCGTTATTTAGCAGTAAAGTCACCTCAAACACAGTTTTTTTATTTCAAACTTCTCTGGAGCATTAACTTGGGCAAGGGATACAGCATAGCTGCATACCCACGATCGTTATCGTAATATTTCGCTAGGTTTCAGGTATCTGTTCCCCGAGTTACCAGGGCAAACGGTCGTTAAGGTATTTTTAAAACATGACTTCCTATCTTAAGTTTAAACTGCTCTCTCAGTTGTGTCTGAAGCAGTTATGATCGTTAGTTACAAACCCAAATGTGACACGATACCCTTGCAAATCATGCATGTATTGGAGAGCGCCATTTTGAACAGGACACAATGCATTGAGGGACAGTCGCAAAAAAGTAAATTTGATTTGGATACCAACGTTAAAAGCGGCCAGGTGTTTCTAACACTGTTTGTTAGGTGCATGGATGAAAATGAACGAGGTGAACTGAACATAATCAAATGTAATATCCAAATTACTTTAATATTTATTCAAATTACTGTAGTATTTTGTAGAAAGAGCAAAAACACAAACAAAAACAAACTCCAATAACAACAAGCAAAAAAGCCCATAATCAATGGACGACAAAGGAGTAACGACGCATACATGTTCTATTGCAGTATGTTTAAAGGACATAGATAACTAGGATCACTGGACTGGTTACGCAGGCTGATGTAGGTAGGTACCAAACCAGGGAACCGGCTAACTTAGTATCTCCGCACATATAGTATATTTACATCGCAGAGTCATATTTCTGTTTGTTACCACTTCCTGACAGTTTATTGATAAACAGAATTACTCGCAAAACTGTAAAAAAAAAAGTCTGCTATAGACTGTGCCTTTCTCTGTTCAGTGACAGAATGTCGTATATGGTTGCTTCGGAGCTGTATGGAGGACAAACCTCACTGAACATGCTTACCTGGGGTGTTGATCAGGGTCAGTGCTCCCTGACCAGCCAAGCCACATTGGTATTGTCGTCGTCAAGTCTCTGCGTGATCACCTGCACATTGTATGCCAACGTCAGTATAGAAAGTCTTTGTAAACGATCTGTCTTCAAAGCTAATGGACCTGTGGAAAGTTATCTGTCATGATCAATCTTTTGCGCTAAATTATGACAGGAATAGAACCGTTTTGAGTCTTGCATTTATATGATTTCTCACAAACCTTTATCTTAGTTGAGGGGCGCTTGTGTGTTGTACTTCTATTTGTACAAATACTGATTTCGAAGTACCTGCAAGTTGGACTGATGCCACCTGAGACTACTGAGCCTTGTGGCCATATTTCAAAAGCCACGAATCAAATTTCTGTGCATAAATTTAATCTGTTATTAAGCGCCATCTCTCACATATGACTATCTATTTAGTTTAAACATATTTTATTCGCAAACACAATTGGACAACAGGCACAGTGCTTATATGAAGGCCTCTTGTACATGAATTGACAATACAGCAGAAAGTGGATAACATCTAGACAACAAATAGAGAATGCAGAGCACATTACAAATATGATGGGAAAGAGGGAGAGATTAGTGAAACGGATGGGTGTTATTCCCGTAAATACATGAATATATAATTGGAGATAACAATAAGTAGAATATATATGGATTATCTGTGCAAAATTTTTGTCTAGTGCATAATTATATAACTAATTATGATGACAGAGCTGCAACCCGGTGCCAGGACAGCTAAACATTGATCTTCCAGTGGTTCTTATATGTTTGTGAACCACTTGGAACATATCCCAATTTCCAGAGCTATTTTTGTTGACAATCCAAAAAGTAAGGTTTTTAAATTGAGTCTTCAAGGGGAATGATTTTAGTTTGGAGTTCGCCTGTGGCCGTGATGTATTTGTTGCATTGGAAAAAATAATGAAAACTTTCCTCTGTCGACTTACCACATAAAAAGGTGGCGATTCAATTACATTCATCCTGCACAAATCTTTGTTGAGCTGGATACAGCTCATTCTCAGTTTAGCGTGAATAATATTTATACTTCAATCTTCAAAATAAAACATTTCATTATATTTCGGATAGGATTTATTTAATTTCTTCTTAAATACACCTATATCTTTAGCCTTTTTAACTGATCGTGGAAGAAGTTTCTATTCGGGCACTGTGTAAGGAAAACAAAGAACTATAATAGGTATTTGAACACTTTCAGGAGGGCTCCTGTTGGACCGTGCACATCCATCCCAAACTACATTGGCATATTCTAAGCAGGGTCTAACAAGAGCAAAATACGAGGATTCAAGTGCACGTCTATCCAGTTTGTACTGTAGGCACTTCAAAATACCTACCAATTTCCTTGATTTAGCTATTTGATAATTAATGTGTAATTAATAGATAGCACGGGTTGCGACTATCTATTTGACTATCAGCACATGTAGCTTTAATTATTTATTTGTATGAAATGTTTGTTTGTTGCTTTGCTTTGGAGGTTATCTTTCGTTTTTCATTGATTTATGTTTCAATGAGTTAAATCACGCAGCAATGAAAAAAAATGACAAGAGATTAACAGCTGAAGTAAGGTAAATGGACAAGAAGTAGGTCAAACCTTGCGTCCCGCTCTGGAGACATCAAATTCATAGTGTGCAATATTTACGGCCCTTTATAAACATTCGTGAGCTTTTAATCATATTATTGTCCTCGTGGCAGAAAGCTTAAATCACAAATTATACTTTGTCAGTATACAATGTGCATGATTTACCTATACAAAATATGATAGTTCTGACCACAAATTCATATTCATTTCAAAACTACTCATTTTCCCCTTAGTTTGTGTTCACAGACACAAATCATGCATAATGCACTTCGCAGGGAGGATACAGCCCTTGTCCTGCACAAAAGCGCGTTTACATCTTAAATTTATAAACTCAACACAGAGGAATTATTATTATTATTATTATCATCATCATCATCATCATCATCATCATCATCATCATCATCATCATCATCATCATCATCATCATCATTATTAATATTGTGACAAAGAGTATTGTTCCTCTGGCCGAACGTAGGTGTTTTTGAAGAATGATGCGTACTCACTAGAGACCGGTTTCCTTGTAAACTTACACCGCGTGTTGCACATATAAACCATTTTCAAAGACGTGTCTATATTTCTTTGCAATTTATTATTTCATTTCATTTCATTTTACTTTTATTTTGGGGAAGTGGTTGGGGCGCAGCTAGTTCAAGGAGTCTCAAAGCGACAAAAGATAGCACTGTGGGATTTTGTTGTGGATGATGTTGTCTACCGGTGTTATGTTTTATACCAATTTGCAAATCATTTTGTCTGCGTCCGACTTGTCACATTATGTCAAGACAAGTAAATAAATTTGAATTTATACTGACTGTAAACATTTTTTAAAGGGCAAGAACCTTGTCACGTCATATGTTCTGTTGCCTGGCACTAATACATGAAGTTCAAAAGAGATGGTGTCTTACATGCACTGGGGTGAAAATGGCAAGCAAACGGCTGTCAATTTTCTGAAAGAGCACCTGTGCCTGGATATTCTTGTTAGGGAAATTGACTGCACTCACTCAGTAAGGGTCAAGTCCAAAGTAAACAACCCCTTTTCGTCAAAGTTGTTTTACGTGATTTTGCGGAGGATATTATTTATATACGCAAACAAGTGAAAGATACTGGGTATGTGCTATATGAGGATGCATCTTTTGCTGACTGAAACTTTTTAAATCGACTGAAAAAAGTCACCGGGAAATTGAAAATAATTAGCTTCTTTATGGCAAAATCTTGGTGAAAAGCAGAGGAGGCAAAACGTTTTAGGTAAATACTGTGGCCAACATTGACACCTTCATTGCCAATTCTACAAAAAAATGATTCATTTTGTAAAATTCTGTATTAAATGGGCACACATGGCCTTCTGACCGAACTTTAGTTTTGTCTTGTCTCCCCAGGACATTTTACGTGGGCGTCTCCCCTCACAAAAGTGTGATCAATTGCCTTGAAAGGTGTGTATGCGCCCAAAACGAGCAGAATTTTTCAATTTCATGTGTCAGTTTTAGGGGGAATAGTCTTATTGAGGACTATCTCCAATTTCGCAATAAGCCGAAAACAGGAACACCAACGAGTAACAAAAGTGGAATTAACACCATGACGATTTAAGCGATTCTGCGGCTTTTAAAAGAGACGAAGACTCGGACATTGATATGTAGGTGGACCACACTATGGCATAGAAAGAGGTGAGACCACCGTAAGTCTGCGTACCCTAACTCTAGAATAGCTTGGTATGCACAGATTTTCTCACGGTGAAATACGTACTATTAGAAGTGCTTGCTGTATTAATAATATCAAGTGCAGGGAGAACTTGGTTGATGAGAATGCCAACAATTCTTACAGACTAATGACCCACAGAGGATCAGACAAAACTATTAATGGGGTAATGAGACTGCGAGCATCCACTCTTCATAGTAACTACCCAGACCCCATTGTTAGTCTCCTTACTATTGCTTCGGCTGACTTTACCAAATACAGAATAAGCGTCGATGGGATTAAAAGAAGACCTAAGTAACGCTCTTGTACCATTGGAGCATGTTCAGTTTATCACTACTTGAATAACAAAATTCAAGATCTGAACAAATATCAGCCAACACTTCCAACTAATACCTTATGCTTGCCTTTGGCACTGAGATGTGCTTAATTTCTCAAAAAAGGAAAACAAAAATGGCTCTTACAAAACCAAGCTTGTGGTCAACCACAAAGCCCTTGGAGACGGTGTCCATGCCGAAAAGGAAATCAAACATGTTTGGTTCAATATTAAGTAAAGGCAGTTGCACTTCGAGACATTGAAACGCTTCATTTGATTTTGGCCAAATAGAAACGAAACTTACAGTCGCGAAATAACCAGAATGATTAAGTGTATTTTAATTTCATAGTAACAGATAATTGTTCTTGAACATTATAAGCGCTGGGCCACGCAATGTAGCCATGTTTTGAAGAAAATGTATGTCATGGCATGGTAAAAAGTAAGAATGATGTATGTTATATGATGATATCCTCATCGGCTCATGTATTAGTATTGGGCCATGAATGTAGCCCTGCGTGAATCAGAAGTTGTATACATGTATTTAGCTGGCGAACAACTACAAATCCCTTGCACATGGTATCCTCGTGGTGACAAGTATTAGTGTCCGGCCACACAATATGGTCCCACTTGAACCAGATGCTTGTTAAGACATGGTTAAAAGTAAGGGACAATGTTAGTACATGAGGAATTAATGTCGGTGAACAACTACTAAGCCCAAGCAGTGGTATCCACGTCTCGACAAGTGGAAGCATTGAGGCACACAATTTAGCCCTGCTTGCAGATGTTTGTTATTCAGTGAAGAGATAAAGGAGAATGTTGTGCATAGGAATCCTGCTGATGCAGTAAAAAGCCCCATTATGACGGTTGCTCGCGGTGATAAGTATTACTCTTGGGCCACGCAATGTAGCCCTGCTCCCAGTAGTTATTGTCAATCACGTATGAGAGAAAAGGTGAATGTGACACAAACATATTTAGGTTATATTTCATGTTCGGAACGAGCGGGACTCGAACCTGCAACCTTTGGCACCAGTCCCCTATATGATCTTTAGTTTAAACGTATTTATTCAGTCTGGATAGCCCTGTAGTACATCGAGAGGACTAACACATGGGTTCTCTACAACATGGAGACACACAGTAAGTATTTACAGCACACACATGACAATACAAATGTTACCAATGTATAATATCTGTGTAAACTCTGTACGAATGTCAGAGGACCGCAACGAGCAGGGGGAGAGGTACTAGATTAGAGAGATGGGAAAGAGTCAGTTTGTGTTACATTTTGTAAAAGAGGGCATGCTTGAAGTATTTACGTCTGTCTGCAAGAGTTGACCACCCAAGTTCACGAAGTTAACATGTGATGTATGTTTCAAAGGACCAGTACAAATTTTAGTGGCATTATACTGAATCGATTCCAGGCGATCAGACAGCACTTTACCACAGTTGTCGAACAATACCAGCTTCATTGGTTACTCGGGTGATATGATCACGCCAAGATAAGTTACAACTCAAGGTGATACCAAGATGTGTATAAACTATCTGTTTCAGGAAGCCGATACTTACCCAAGAAAACAGGCGGATGATGAGGTTTCTCATGTTTCAGAGAAAATATAATAGATAGTAATTTGATGGCATTGAATAACACTTGCCACAGCCTACCCCAGTAATGTATTAAAGTTGGATTGGGTTTCCGATGGCGTGAGGATTGAACAGGGTTATTGCCAATTTCGAGCATGCTAGTATCGTCAGTGAACAATCTCACTTCACATGTGAGATTGTCCACTAAGTCATTTATATAAACCAAAAATAGCAGGGACCCGCAGGTGGAGCCCTGAGGCACCCCAGCCTGAATAGGACGCCAGGCAGAAGATTGACCAAGAATAGTAACTCTTTGTAGGCGATTAGAAAGATAACTTTCGGTCCAGCTAACAAGATGATCAGATATGCCAAGCTGTTTAAGTCCAAAAAGGAGGCAAGGATGCCACACCTTGTCGAACGCCTCAGATACGTCAAGGAATGCCATTCTGGCCTCCTTTAATAGATCTAGATCCTTGTAGATAATATGAAATAGGTAGGCAAGTTGGTTGATTGTTGCTTCGCCTGCCTTGAAACCTGAACATTCAGATGTTAGGAGATTATATACTATAAAATATTCATAGAGGGCATTAAACAGTTGGTGTTCAATTCTGGCACGGGGGGGGGGGGTGTCAATGTCGGAAAAAGTTGTGCATTGACTTGCAAAATACGTATTGAAAATGTCATATTGTTTTACATTACATTTGGATTTCAACATCGATGTTCGACACAACTATAACACTCGAAATACGTGCCTTCTGTCCCAATCCCAATATAAAACTAACTACTTTTGTCAAAGTATATTACATACTGGACCTAATTTTTTTCAAGTTAATACCTGAAGAGATGAAAAATGTTATATCTGTTTTTTCGTTTAAAAGAAAATTGAAGTATTGGTTACTGGAAACTAATCTTGATATTTATTCATATATATATACCCTCACAGGAGATTTAGCAATTACTCTCTCTCTCTCTCTCCATCTAGGACTGCTCCTGTTTAATAATTTGGCTAAACGCACATTCGGATGTAAATAGAATGTGCCACACAATATTTTGTTATCTACAATAGTAATACATAATCACATTGTTCTGTCTCAATTCAAATTACTGTGAAGCTCTTGGTAAACATATGTACTATATATGTCTGTATCTACTTTTATACTTACTGGTTTAACTCTAGTTTTGTAGCTGTTTCACATGCCAGCACATGTATTTATGTTATTGATGGATGGCCGTACAAGGCACAGCCTTCTGGCCATCCTCGCACATACTTATTGCACATATGTTGTGTTACTATTATTGATGTGAAATAAACTATTTGAATTGAAAAGATATAATTTGGTCGTTTTTAATTATTGGAGGAATATTCTCATGGATTTATATGCCAAGTTAGACTTAGATGAGATCAAACGTTGTTTTTGGATTTATTTCAATGTTGTCCAGTTAAGAACGTAATTTAGAAAAGTAAGATCGCATCGGTCTTTTAATTTTGTTAAAGCATGGTTACGTGACTTCTTGTAGAACTGGTAAACCTTGTCGACCTTCGTGGAAACATCGAGTGTATAGGGACTGGCCCGATTGCGGACACGAATAAGCTCTTTTTTATGGCGGTGGTAACCGAAGGCTTGTCAGAGGTTCTTGCGGTGACTTTTCCAAATGGTATAAATTCCTTGGCAGTGGATCAAATCAATTCTATCCAGTATAAAGCGACGTTGTCAAGGTTGTCATGGACCTCGTGGGCGGTGTCCCAAGCTGCTGATAGGAGAGTAGAAAACATGACGTTTGAACGGATGGTATTTAGAGAGAGAGAGAGAGAGAGAGAGAGAGAGAGAGAGAGAGAGAGAGAGAGAGAGAGAGCACAGAATGAAATGACCAGAGTTGGAAAGAGGAGTAAGAACACCACTGTTCAGTACCAGGCCAGGAGAGTCAGTGATACTAAGATCAGGCAGGTTTCCTGAGTATTCGATGTTTTTTTGCAGGTTCCTGTATAAGCTGATACAGGTTGTGTTGAAGACTCAGGATAAGGAGCGCTAAACCAAGGTCACTATCCTGATGTGGTAAATTCCAGTCTGAGCATCTATTGTTAAAATCGCCACTGATAAGGAGAAAGTGTTGGTTATTTTCAAGCGCTGTAGAGATGGAGGTAATTAAAGCCTCAAGAAAGGCATCCCATATTTGAGCAGGCTGGCCAGGAGGTCCATAATGATGTCAAATCAGTAAAACCCCTTGTTTTGTAGCAATCTTAACCCAGTTGCATTCTGAGTTAAGATCCTCTAGATCAGTGCGCCTTCGACATAGTAGCGAAGAGGAAACATATGTGAGGACTCCTCCTCCTCGTCCGGTGGGACGGTCTCTTCTTAAAGGAGATTGAAAGTTGTTAATAAAGAGGAGCTGGCCAGGAAAATTCGCATCAAGCCAAGTTTTGGATAAAGAGATAACATCTAATTTTTTATTTGCGCTAATAATTGAAGTTCATCAAGTTTACTTGGACTCTTAATACTACGGACCTTAGAATGGCAGAGCTTTAAGTAGTTTTTCGCAGCGTGGTCGTTTTGTCCGGGATTTGGATGCACATCAATGGAGGACTGAAAAAAATATCGCAAGACTGATAGTATGTATTGTAGACACGTGAAATCCAATAGAATCACGTTCATTGGAACTAAGGACAAGAAACAAAAAGAACGGATTATTTCGGATTCAGCAGTGTACTTGGAACAAAAATGCTTTTAGGGGATTGACCAACAGTTGTGAAAAAGTCCGATTCCCACTCGACACCTATCAATATTAATCCCCATAAGGAAAGACAGGAGAGAAGGACGAAATAACATTAACAATGGGCTTCTGTGAATATGCAGTTAGTGCTAAAAAGCCAGAAGTAAGTGGCAGTAGACAGGAGTTGTCAATTTCCCGGCGGTAAAATGATTTAAATGCGTGATAGATTCACGTTCAGTATACATTTTTCCTTGGGCATTTGTAGAATGGGCGAAGTGGTCGAGGGCTCTGTGCTGGATTCAATTTATTGTTAGAAATTGTTTGGCCGTCGCGGTCTCATGGGTTTTTTGTTAAAGGGTCAGTTTGCTTGTTTGACCTTTGTAATTGTCCGTGTGTCCTGGTGAAAGTTGATTGCGTGCTCAGTGTCCATATTAGGTAAAGTTTCTAGTTTTGCTGGGTGAAATCCCCTTATTTGTTGATACTAAAGGAATGACAGGTCAGGTGGATGTAGATTTGATTTGTGATTGGATGTTAGATTTTCTTGTTGAGCTTTAGGTGATATATAAGGTCTAGATTGGTATGCTGGGCACCACGTGGTCGCAGTCTGTAGAAAGGTTAACATTGTTCAAGAGAGGCAAAAGCGTAGCAATGTGGTAAAAATTGTTACTGCTACTGTTTTTTTAACCCAGGCGTCAAGGGATCCATCGTGTAAGTACGGCTATTGGTGAATTTGCCTATTTTGATAGTTTGTCATTACATGACTGTGTGGTTTCTTGTTGAAATAAAGTATGGTCACTGGCTATTGTTATATATATTTTTGTAGTGTCCTTGAGAATGCCCGTTGTCACTGTGAGGCGTTCACTTTTTGCGACCAAAGTGCTTGGGGAGCCAAAATGTCGGTGATTGTTTTATTATTTAGGTTTAAAATATTCAGTAGACAAATATGTGCGCTTTTCTTAAATGCATATTGTTTATATATGTAGATTTCCATGGTGCATTTATAGTAAGTCACCTGTCGCTGAATAGGATATAACGACATGTAAATTTAGGCTCGTAATATTAGTTTACCTTATATTCACGAGGATGCGCTTTTAAAAGAGAGTTAATATATTTGTGTTCTCAAATGGTCTAGCTTATTAGTAAGATTTAACGCTGAAGTGTATATGTTTTCTTATTTGCGAAGCGCTGAGCCTTGTAATAGTTTTATGTTTAAGGTAAAAATGTTTGACAAGGTATATGTTTAAATAGAATTCTAGTGAACGATAAATGTATTGTTACACGTAAAAGTTAGCTTGATGTATAAGGTATAACAATGTCTGTGTATAAATGTAAACCTGGCATAGATGTAAAATATAAGTGATAGGTATAAAGTGACGTGCATATTAAAAGTAAATATACGGATATATATCGGTGTATATTAAAAGTTACATGACAATCATATTATTCAACAAGGCGTAAATTTAAAAGAATTTCGAAAGCCAAAGAAAGGCTGTTTAAAGATACTTTAGTTAATAATTTATTGACTATTAAGGAACGAAATCCAAAAGTATTCTGGGATATTTTAAATGAATTAGAAACAACTACTGGATTTAAAAGTAATCCGAGTGAAAAAATCGACACTAATACTTGGTTCCAGCATTTCTCAAAAGTCATGTCAAACGGCTCTGACCCAAAAATGTCACCTATTTACCACTTGGTCAAAGATACTTTATCCTTGGATAGGACCCCGGCTTTTACGGAATTAGACTATCGTATTAATACAACTGAAATTCAAAATATTATCTTAAAACTTAAAAATAGCAAATCTCCTGGCAAAGACCTAATCTTGAATGAAATGCTGAAGAAATCGAAACATATTTTGATCCCGTCACTAATGAAGATATTTAATGCGGTCCTATCCAGTGGGTACTTCCCTAGCCTGTGGAAAACTAGTCTTCTAACACTAATTCATAAAGGAGGTTGTGCGACGGATCCAAGTAGGTATCGTGGTATATCTCTCGGAAGCTCTATTTCAAAGATATTCTGCGGTATTTTGAAAGTAAGATTGCACAAATATTTAAGTTCAAGGGGTCTAAGAAATGAATGTCAGATTGGTTTCGTTGAGCAATCAAGAACAAGTGACCATATTTTAGTTCTAAGGACACTAGTTGATAAATACACAAAATTATGCAAGAAAGGGAAATATCTTTATGCATGCTTCATAGATTTTAAACAAGCATTCGACACGGTTTGGCACGATGGTTTATTTTATAAATTGCTAAATTATGATATAACTGGTAATATGTATAATATAATACGAGACATGTACAATGACGCTTTAACACAATTGAAATTAAAAGATGGGCTGTCAGAATATATCACTCTCAACAATGGGGTAAAACAAGGATGTACCCTCAGCCCTACCCTTTACAATATTTTCATCAACGACCTACCTGATATTTTCACTCCAGAGTGCCATCCAGTTACTCTATATAACAAATCAATTAATTGCCTCTTATACGCAGACGACTTGATTATATTGTCCGAAACCGAAAATGGCTTACAAAATTGCTTGGATAAACTCAATGAATATTGTATAACATGGAACATAACAGTAAACATTGAAAAAACAAAGATTATGATTTTCAATAAATTTGGAAAAAAATTAAAACGACTATTCTATCTTGGAAACAAAGCGCTTGAAATTGTACAAAATTACTGTTATCTAGGTTTAAACATAAAGATTGATGGCTCATTTACTAACGCTACCAAAATACTAAGTGATAAAGCTTTAAGATCCTTGGCACGACTAAAAAGATTATTTTATAATACGCAAATCAGTATACCAATTTTATTGAGTTTATTCCATAAACTTATATCGCCAATTCTTATGTATGCATGTGAAGCTTGGGGGCCCTACGAAATACCGATTGATAAATGTGTCACAAGTGATGAAATAGACAATTATTTCAAATTCTCTTTCGAAAAGGTCCATCTAAATTTTTTGCGTTTCTCTTTAGGAGTGCACAAAAAAGCAAGCAATGTTGCAGTGATAAGTGAACTAGGCGAATTTCCACTTGTACTCAAAATTTTCACTCAAATGTGTAAGAATTGGCTACGGATAGTACATATGAAACATGAGAGTTTGCTCTATGATTGCTTTCTTTGTAATGTGGAACATATCGATACCGGGAAGTTCAAATGGATCACATCTCTAAGAGACACATTTAACTTATTTGGTTTCAGCAAAATGTGGGAAAATGTCGGTTCGCGCATCAATTTTTTCCCTACTCCGATTTTTGTCAAAAGAATTAAAAGACGATTTATCCTTCAGTGGCAAGAAGCAATGAAAGGCAATTCAGCTCCAGACAAAAAACTACGTACTTATGCTAAATTTAAAGAAACATTTGAGTTAGAGAAATATTTATTAGTGATTCGAGATTATGCTTTAAGGAAAGATATTACACGTTTAAGAATAAGTGCACACAATTTGAAAATCGAAACTGGTAGACACAAAAGACCACACAAAATGCCTTTAGAGGAACGATTATGCGATACTTGTAATATACTAGAAGACGAATATCACTTTATAAGCGCTTGTAGAAAATATGAAAAGGAAAGAAGAAATATATATGGTGCACTAACCGATATTTTCCCAATATTTGATAATTTAGATGACTACGCCAAATTTATATTCATTATTAGGCTAGACGATGTGGAAAAAATTACAATAGTTAACAAATATTTCTCCGAGACACTGAATAAGAGGGGAACATTGTGAATATGTATATTCCCCCTCTCTTTTCCCCTCTATTCTTTAGACTATGTACCCTGTGTAAACATCCACAAGTATGTACACTGATATGGCTCTCGAATATATCTATGGTAATTTATTGTTTTGTTGTGTTGCAACGGTATTTGTATTATTTTCTTTCTTCTGTCTTGTGTGTAATGTGATTTGTGGGTATATTGTGTGATATGAGTTTTTTTTTTTTGTGTGTGTGTGTGTTCTTGTAACTTGTGTTTTATATTTATATGTGTTGTATTAACATAATATCATATTTGTAATTTGATGCAGTTAATAAAGTTTATTCATTCATGAGCATTTAAGGTTATACGCGCCTATGAGGTTAATGCAGCGATAAAATGTCCTATACTGGAGATTAGGTGTTTTCTTTGTTTTTTGTACTGATTATGTAAAATTATTTCAGTGTATGTCTCAAGAATGGCCAAACTGTGTGTTCAAGCGTTTGCGTGGTGTACCGCTCTGGATTCCATGTTATGTGTGTGGGCGTCAAGAGTTAATAAAGGAAGACTTTCCTCTAGGGCGTGGTGTCGGTTGTTAATTCGGATGTGTGGACACTTTATAACGGATGTGTGACGGGCTAATTGGATGTACGTTAATAGGTCGGTTGGTGGATGTATGGTGTAGTTTATGGGTGATAGGTGTATGGAAAAATTCGGACGGTATACCATGCTAACAAAACAAATAATACGAAAATACAGAAGAAACCCCAACAATATAGTACAAACGTTTAGCACGGATGTTACATGTGAAACTGTTTTGAAAATACAGAGTAAGAAAAGTCATATGAATACCTGTAATACACGTTGTAATAACTGCATATAACCACATATGAATTGTACTCCCAAGTGCTGCAGTCGTTGTTGGTAGGAGCTGGCCATAAACAAAGTGTTATACAATTGAATGTTGCACAGACAAAAATTTTCTGAGTATTTTTAAGAATACGATAGCATGCGCATGGTAGCTGAGATAACTTTAATCTGAATTATTTATATTAATATTGATCGGTAGGTGCGAGTTAAGTGATGCAATAAGGCATACAAGTATTATGACATATTTGCGTTATATTGGTGGAGAGCCTGGTATAAACTTTAAGAATATGCATCACAGTCCCCCTGAGAAGATTATACATGTATTGAAAAGCCCCAACAAAGAAAGACACAGATAATATACACAAAATACACATAAACTACAATGGAACATGGAAACATAAAAATTGAAACGGGAGAACAATATACAATACGAACAAGTGCACAGTGATCCAAAGGATCTATGTCCCCCGCCATAATATTTTGCAAAAGTTACCGGGCAGACCGACGGACACACGGCCCCCTATCCGCACTAAACTCTATGCCCACCATCTCTTTCCATGACCATAGCTCGGGTGCCACTACAAGCAAGCATTCAAAGCATGATAATACAGAAGAAAGCTATCCCATGTATATACTATGTCTGGATGCACAATAGTTGATATGTTCTTGGGCCCTATGACTTTGAAAATAGGTCAAGGTCAAAAGCAATATGTGACGTACATGCCCTTGGTATGATGCATCTCTGGTATAAATTTCATTGTTCTATCTCTTAGGGTTCTAGAGATATGCTCCCGGACGGGCGGACACGGCCCCTATCCTCACTAACTCTATGCCCCCCCCCCCCATTCCCCCTTCGGTGGCGGGTTACAACTAAAGGAGTAATTAACGGTCGAGGGGAAGGGGTATCACAGTCCACAAGCGTACATGTAAACATAGACAAACGCAATATACAATTTCATGGAAATACCTGTATCCCTCATCATATCTCGTTCGATGAATCCACGTGCCAAAGCTGAATGACGATCAATTGAACTTTCATTACAGAAAGGTGACTTAAGATATATCGTATATAAACACATACATGTACAAACACACACACACACACACACACACACACACACACATACATATATATATATATATATATATATATATATATATATATATATATATACATACATACATATACACTCGCACATACGCATACATATATGCATGTCAAACCTGAGTTAGTGGCCAGGTATGAGACAGTATAGGAGTCGTATACCCATACAAGCAAAATGTAGTTTTCCCTGGTAGAATATGGTGGTATTTTAAAATAGCAGTAGAAGGTAGTCTTTTCCATTAAGAATTGGCACATGGCAATGCAACTCAATACTTGACCACCTGACAATAATAGGGTAGAATATTACAATGTTATGGCATTATGACTTGAGACGTATGGTGTCAAAAGCATATTCAAGTGGTAACAGGCACAGGTGGCATCCCACGGTCCCTTGAAAACTGTGAGTCTTTTAGATGTGCAAGTAAACGGATCATCAAAATCATCTGACAATGAGTAGCATACGAACACAAAACGATGCTGTAGGATTCGTTGGGTTTCGATTAGGTAATGGCACTGGTGTGCGTGTTTGTATTGTTTTCTGTTTTTTTGTTTTTGTTTTTGTTTTTGTTTTTGTTTTTATTATTTTTGTTTTTGTTTTTTGTTTTTGTTTTAGGCAATTTCAATCTCTTACGTCATCAATTATTGCTTCGTAATTTGGATTGCGCGTGAATCATATTGGGTTTTTTTGTGCTTACAAACTTATAACTTACTTGCCTCGTGTTACATTTAGGTGAATGTATTTTAATACTCCAGATCTATCAACAAAATAACCCCCTTTGTGAGGTACACTGGAATCATTGGTTGCCTGCATTCTTGATACCCTTTATTAAGTTATCTAGACACAGAACAGTTTGTGTCTTTGTCTGTACTAGAATTTGTTGTGTTTTTTTTTTTTTTTTTTTATTTTCCTTCTACATTCTATCGTATTTATCTGTTTAATTTCTTTTGGTGTTTACAGGTACAATGTTGTGGCTGGTCAAAGTGTTGTATGATTTTCTGATATTGTGCATGAACTTTTGGAGCAACCCAGTCCTTCTAAATAAAGGGTTTTTAGACACGGTTTACTTGTACCAAAACGTTTATATATTTCTGGTTTGCATGGTAATATACGTATAGTTTGTGCTATACGAATATTTCCTGTCGTGTATTTATTTCTTGCGTATGTTGGTAATATTTCATATTTCCCTACCTTGAAGTATGGCTTATGTCGAAAGTATCTTGGCTGGTAATGAAGGAGTTGGCATGAATTCTCTCTTAACATTATTGGATGCAAACCAAACTCAGAATGAAAATGACCCTTATTCATTGCGAACGTGGCAGACAAGCTCTTTTAAAACCCAAACTGTGAGCCTGTGTTCAAAGATTACTGGAATCTGTATGCATTATGATAACATCCATAATTTTGTAAAGCACATTCTGCACGCACATGACTCTGAAATTGTCTAGCGTTAACCCTTTTATTCTTTGTCATAGGTAAAGGGGTCCCCATTAAAATATTATGCGGGCCTACACCAGGTAACAACAATCCATTAAACATACACCTGGTAACAACATACCATTGAACAGTACCATTTGTAACCTTTATAACTTGTATGTTCCCTATATGATATGATCTTAACAAAGACCAATACAACCATCATACCTGTTAGCTCTCAAATCTTTTCCAGCACTCTTGTTTTCATCACAGGTCTAAGCTCTGTTCAACATCATTCAGACTCTGCAAACCAATGGTATTACGCGTCACGGTACGCGTAGAAATATCATCCATAACGCATTTGTTATAAGTGACAGAATTAAAAAAAAGCTACATTTGCTGGCCAACAATCCTGAGATCTGTGCATTACAATTGAAACCATCCACAGTCTAGGTTGTTTTCTTACTTTTACCATTAACTTTTTAAACTACATTCGAACACTTACGCTGTCCACTATTATTTGACCATAGCTTGAGCCCTCCGTTCATTTCTTAACACAGCCTCTTTTCTTGTACCTGCATAGAGATATTGAGCACCTGACACCAATTGAAGACTGTAAAAATGCTCAGTGATGTAGGCCTATGTCTGAATTCAAGGTATATGAACCCAGTCACAAAATTCTTAGGTCAAAAGTAGAATACATAACCCCGACACATATAAAGCAAAAGATTGGAGTAACACGTGGGTACCCTTAATCTTACTTTCTTTTTTTTCTTTCTTTCACTTTTTTCTTTCTCTGTCCATCTGTTTCCTTCTCTCTCTCTCTATCTATCTATCTATCTATCTATATATATGTATATATATGTATATATATATATATATATATATATATATATATATATATATATATATATATATATATATATATATATATATATATATATAATATATATATAACATCTCTGAGTTTCTGTGTCATGCCTGTGAAGCTATGAAGGTTTAAGTTTTTGGCACCGAGAAGCCTCCAACACAAGTACAGAGAAGTGCCTAGTTTTGGATGTATATGCACTTAGGAAACTTACGGCATTTCTGCATTTATGGTATATTCCAAAGAGGGGTATGCCATTATGTTTTCGGCCTGTTTTTCCACCTGGCTAAGCTTGGTAAACATACGTTAAGTGCCTGATAATGGTCCTGATTACGTGGCAGCCACTCAATAGAATGATAAAAGTTTTCCTTCCGTCACGATGTCAATGCCCTTTTATTGATTCTCTTTGATCATGCTGGTGGCGTTCCTTTAAAACTATAGCGACAAGAAAACTGCATTTCATTTTCAACATTTATTTCCCCGTGGAACTCTGATATAACTGGTGCACAGTTAAACTGATGGACCAAATGAGTCCTTCACTACAAGTGAACAATGTATTTCAAAATGTGTTCCAAATGGGCTGCAACTCCTTAGAACTTATCTATACCCTAGTTGGCCGATGAAGTACCCTCGTAGGACTGGTAGAATTATTAGAGATGTGTAACCAACATGATCGTTTGCGTTGTTTGTAAGCATGACGTCAATGTTCAGGAGAATGATTAAGCCGAAAGATTTTTATCCGTGCGCAAACAGGGACCATTTTCAATGCTTAATAGTTGCCTTTTCTTTATTCATTGGCTTTTATTGCTTACGCGGGTTCGTGGCCTTGGATGGATCAAAGCATCCAAACAATAAGCGCGCGTATAAACTCACCACAACTCGTAACATCCTTTTTGACGAATGTTACGAATTATGGGGAGTTTACGTGTAGGTTTATTGTTTGGATATTGTAATCTGCAGGAATATATCAAATGTGTTCAAACCAATTTTGTTTTTGAATTTTTGGGTGTAACAGATGATTTGACGCCACGCCTTGTACGAATTCCTTTTGCAGAACAAATACAAAAAATACAAAACAAGCGCAATTACTTATTGCTCACCTGCCTGGTGAACGTCAACAAGGCTAAAGCAGATGTTAGATTTGTCCAACGGTAAATCAACCAGTAATTCACCACTATTGTCCAAAACCGTTTAGGGTAATTAAAACCATGATGGTATGAGACTTTTACCTGAAGTTTCACGGAGTAGTCCAACCGTAATACATGAGTGATAACTACATGACATGAGAATATCAACACAGTCCAACGGCAATACATGAGTGATAAAGACATGGCATAACAATATCAGCAAATAACATAGATCATCCACAATATAGGAATGTCTCTACCTGCTGCATCCAAATACTAATATTAAAATTCTAAATACTCAGCCAATATATATATATATATATATATATATATATATATATATATATATATATATATATATATATATATATATATATGTGTGTGTGTGTGTGTGTGTGTGTGTGTGTCTGTGTCTGTGTGTTTGTCTCTGTGTGTGTATGTGTGTGTGTGTGTGTGTGTGTGTGTGTGTGTGTGTGTGAGATACACACTATACCGCTTAACACATTAAACATATAATTTACAGGTTATAATTTATTAACGGAAGCGATAGCGCTGCCTTGGTGTTATGATGCGTGATGGTCCAGAAAATAACCTCTGCTTATTTTGGTCATATATGTTGACATTCATTCCAGGCGAACCTTTTTTGGTAGTTGAATGCTGCTTCAGTCACGAACCAAGCCGTCAGTTTTCAAGAAGCGACAATTATCGTGACTAACCACGTCCACTCACACAGATGCCATTTGACTGTAAAGTGGGAACAAACACAAGTTATGACGTAGGTTGACAACTCAGGCGCGACGGTGCCCAATATGTCCCTATAAAATGCCGGCAGGGTTGACTGACTAACTTAGCGCTGAGGAAACACTGCAGCGAGAAGCAGAGATTTGAACTAGAATTGGACACAGCCGGGTGACAAGACGGCGGAGGATGACCAGGATGACACCGAGCAAAGGGGTAAGAGAACTTTTCATGGCTTTCAATTTCCGTGGTGGACGATTTCCAAGATCCCTGCACTCATGTTGTGTCTGAAAACTATCAATAAAACTGATTGTTTATAAACATAATTATAATTGATCAACAAGTGATGGTGGCCGCCACTCTGTCCTGGTTGAAATTGGTTTAGATTGAAATCAAATCCTTGTGTATACTGTCAAATGATGGTGCATAGTGTGACAACACAGGTTCCTGTTTTTCATTTCCTTGCGCTTGCATGTCCCTTCCATCAGTTAATAAAAGTGGACTCTGTGGAAACTAACGACAACTAATCTATTCAAGCGGGTCAATTGAGAGTAGAATCGACGCTGGGCGATCGACTTTGGCATGAGCAATTATAAAGAGATGCAAATTGAATCGTTGGGGAAAATGTTGATCATTCCATGGATTAAAGTTCCGTTGCACTGCTCTAGCTCCCCTAAAAAGCGAATGTAAATAGCTATCAGTGAAAAACATCCACCAGCTGCTTTAGAAGCCACAGTTTACTCTGTACATTTCAAATAGATTTCAACATGCTTCAAGCTCATGGAGATAAGAAAAAACATTCAACAGTTTGTTTATTGCGTTTAGAAAATGAAATGATTCCAGTGCTTTAGGTGTGTATTATTGCATCTAATTTGTTCACACTGTGTGGCAAGATGTTTTTTTGTAATCCATATATAAATGCATGCAAATTCTGTGTTGTGCGTTGAAGTAAAATGGTTGAAGTCACTGTTGGTAGGTTAATATTTCAGCATATACGCATCCGTCTTGAAACCCAAGGGATATTGTGCTGCCCCTAACTCTTGTGCTGACGATTACATTTTACAGATAAGGGAAATTTTATTTCCACAAAGTGATAAAATTGCCGTTAAAAAGTTTGAAGTTGAAAAAAGCTGACATGGCACCTATAAATATTAAATAATCACTGGACGTTAAACATGCAGGGATTCGTTCACACCGATAAATGTTACAATATCGTGAATAAGTAAAATATACAAGAGAAGGCCATAGCAGTCTTACATGTAAGTGTACAGGCGGAGATCCAGGAGGGGAGCGCCAGGACAGCCCCCCCCCCCACAGGAGATAAGTAAAAAGGAAAAGAGTCAAAGAAGAATGAAATAGCGTGTCACTCATTACGATGAACATTTTGTCTTCAGATGCGTGTGCTGGGCTGGGGTGGGGTGGGGTGGGGGGGGGGGTAGCTGCCCCTAAGGCATACGTATCAGGGATTGATGTAATGTATTGTGTTGTATTGTACTGTTGTGGTATAGTGTATTGTTTAGTGTATTGAGTTACAGATTACCATTTATTGTATTTATGGTGCAGTAATAAAGTCATTCATTCATAAAAAAAAATATACCGACAGCTCTGCACAAAATTGTACAGGTATAGCACCATGAAACTGTAACGATTTACTAAATGCGTCTTTGATTACCCTAGGAGCAACAACATCAAACTAAGAAAAATGGCATTATAACCAGCTGCATCAGATAAAAGTGTTACTCGGTCACATGTACAGGACTAATCGGGTGCTAGGCTATACAGAAATTAAACATATCTAAGGCTGGATGGAAATGGCGACGTGCTTCTGACGACTTCCGGTACCAACAAAGTTCCTTAACCAGATGGACACAATATACCAGATTTATACTTTTAAGTTTTAAGTCCCCCGCACTAAAACTACAGAAACGCCAGTCATTTGCACAAAAGTGTAGAATCTATTGCAACTTGTTCCCATGTGGACTCATACAATACAAATTAAAATAGTTCAAAATATGTAAAATGGTTAGAAAGAAACAGAAAAGTATATACAACAATACACAAGATAAATGGTATCAAAACTGAAACTGGCATTGTTTAAAAATATAGTCCATCATGTTGCTTGTCTATCCAATTCAGGTGAATTACCAGATGTTACGGTGTGTGTGTGTGTGTGTCGCTGCAGCCCCTGCAATGTAACTGTGAGGTTTCATAATAAAGTATAAGTTTTGAGCGTCTGACAACTTGCGGAAATTGCAGTAGCACTTACATATTGCGTCGAAGAGTGGAATACGCAATTCATCGTACGCAGAACATGCGAGCATGAGGCTTTTTCGTCTTTGTTTCTTTTATGTCGCAACATTGGCACACCCTCTTGCATCTCTCTTCACCTAAACATCCTCCCCTTCCAATTCTCAGATTATGACTTTTTACTTTCATACGGGTAAAACTGTGTCTGTATTTACATTTTCTTATTTCGTATAAATCATTTCCAAATGTTTATGAATCTTTATATGTTGTCAAAAATCTAATTTAGTTGTTTTTTCATAATCATCATTCCCCATTATAGAGAACAGGTGAGAATTCAAATTCAAGTGAATGAATGTTTTTGATATCGAATTTAAAATATATTTCAGATAATTCAAACTCATTTCTACGAGAATCAAGTGATTAAGGGTGCATAAACTGAAGTCTTTTTCTTATATTACATTTTAAAACCAGTTTTGTCTGCTGCAAATTTGTCTTGAGGTAGCAAAATTGAATAGAAATTGGTCTATATAAGTTCTCTTTTAAAATTGATTTTGCATGGCATGACTACAACAAGGTAAATGCTGACTTTTTTCATTGTGAATTTACGATACATTTGCAGACCATGTTCCGTTTGATTTTCTCTTATACATAGTCACAGGATGGGTACATTAGATTACAAATTAGTATTATTGAAATGATCTAATAGAATATTATTTGGTCTTTTGAGAAATAAAGATCTCTTTCTCCTAATTCCTCTTTCAAAATGCATGGATTTGCCTGCATAAAGTAAAGATCGTATTATTTGATGGTGTGTGGAATGGTCTCCCTCATTTCGGACTCGGCGTGAAGTTTTAACATGTGCAGACACAAGAACAACAACAGAAAGCAACAATTTAACACACGAAGGCACCAGCCCCAACAAACAATGAGCAGCAGTCTGTTATATGACATACCACAGAAACAAGGGATACATTTTGCATGAAAAATGTTGTAAAAAAAGTTTTTCAGTCACACTCTACTTTGCTTTACATACTTAAATTCTGAAATGCTGAGTCAATGGAGGAATTTCAATTTTATTCAAATTTATCAAAGATTGCCAGACTTTCTATTGTTCTACGTATTCCCTCGTGCATTTCAGCCACATACAGTATTAGGAGCACTTAAAACATTTTAAAAGAATATCTCCAAAACTATTATAAATAGAGGTGCCAATTCGACTCCAATTTGTAGGTTTGTGACATAGCCATGCCCGATGAATCATGAACCTAAGTTGAAGCATTTTGATTTACGCAAATTAGGTGAATACACAAAATTGAATATTTGAATAACTTCCAAACTATTATGGATAGAGGTGTCATTTATGCAAATTAGGCTAAAAAGCAAAATTGAGATTATGTTGAATAATGGCAAAGTGTTGCATTTTGTTCTGTTCTCATTTTGAAGTTACCCAGACAGATTTGCTGTGAAGCAAATCTTGTTTTCTAGTTCCGACTAAATTTGTTAGCTGAGGCCCAAATCATATGACACCCCCTTGTATCACCAGTGCTTTCATTTGGATATTCCAAAATTTAATTATTAAAAGGGAAGATTTATGACACACATTGCCCTCTGCCCTCTTAAGTTTGCAAACCTGGTCCACCTGTTCTCTAAATGTAGGTAAAATGCAGCAATCGGTCAGTTTAACAGACAAGCAATGCCTGGGATTGTTAATGTATATGATAACATGAAAACAGGAACAAGACGATCAATTTTTAAAACTCTTTTAAAACATGTGACAAAACCATCACTTAAACCTACCTCTACCTAGGTTTAATTTTGGAGCCTTGGTGCCTTTAAAATCCCAAGTTCATCTGCGCTTGGAATTTTGCTTAATTTTTATTCCTGTCAGGTCATTAAGTAGCAAACAAATGACAAGGTAGCAAGCAAGTTCCCTGTTCTTTGTTGTTGCTCTGAAATTAACCGTGTATCCCTCGATTAAAAATATATGTAACAGGTCAACTGAACTTTTAATAATTAGATAATTTCTGACACCTCATAAATTATAACTGTTTGTAAATTAAAAATCTTTAAAGCATATATTGCCAGCTTAGACTGGTTGGTTACATGTTTTATCAGCAGCATCTCGTTGGAATGCACCAAAGAATTTTTTTTTTTTAAAGTATGTTCATTGGCCATCTTTCAACACTATAGCCTTAAAACGTATTTCTGTAGAAACGCTGTTTTGAAAATAGCATTAACAACAAGGATGTCATTGGTGCATTTTAGTTGAACGGGCAAACGATTTGCAAATGACCTTGAAAGGTACATGCTATTGAATGAAATCAGGTATTTTCTTCGACCTATACTGCGCCCAGGAGAGCTGTTGGGTCTTGGCATGCTATCCTGGTAAGTTTCCCTGGAGTTCCCATTGAAAATATTATAGAGGAAATCATAAATTGATAAAATATATACAGAGCAGGCAACTTCCACAAAATTACACGTCACTGTTGACTGGTTTGACCGGGGAAACGATGAAAGCCCCCATGGTCCGTTTTAATTTTCTCATTTCTCTTATTTTTTCTTTCAGGGTGTGCGTCTTTCGTGTTTACTGGTCGCATCTGTATTTGCTTGCGTTGCTAGAGCCGACCAAAAGGTGGACTTTGATGCCCTCAGCAAACAATTCAGACTTATGTCCCAGCAACTGATGCTCCAACAACTTTTTGTAGAGGAACGAATTCGCTCAGATGGTCAATCGGGTATAAAGCAGGTGCGTGAAAATAAATTCGGCACCAAATCTTATCATTCCGAAACACACGCTGGAAAAGGGGTGTGCGCAATCCACAACCATGCAAACAATGACAGAACCGTGGGTATGGGGGAATTCATTGGTGTTCTGAATGGTGTGGAATTTAGGACTCGCCATAATGACTACCGACTCAAAATGCCCTCAATAAGTTCAAAAGAGTACCATGCCGTTGATGACATTCCTTTCCCCGATGTTCCCCCTGAGGTCACATCCAAGAAAACAGTGCCTGATCAAATTGCAGAAATGAGGGAATGGTTCAAGGCATGGGCTAATCAAAACAGAACAGTTCGAGACTACACTAAATATTTTAAACCAGTTCTGTGCTATGTTGAAGGAGCATGGCAAACGTCTCAAGAAAACATTGAGGAGCCATTTTTCAGTGATCGGCACCACATTGACGCGTCCACTTGGCTCGAATTGCAGAACAAGATTCG
The DNA here is from genome assembly GCA_964020975.1 of Hermodice carunculata. NCBI lineage: Eukaryota > Metazoa > Annelida > Polychaeta > Eunicida > Amphinomidae > Hermodice > Hermodice carunculata. Next base: position 406,327 of record OZ026614.1, on the reverse strand, counting down.
TTTCACATCCTATTCGGGACGAAAGAATAGTCTCGAGAACTTTGCCTACCTGCCAACGACCGTTATGAGCGCCGAGGATGGAGAACCAATTCAGTTTGCACAATGGACTTACAGAATTATGTGTCACCCTTTGAAAAATGACCTTCCGTTAAGCCGTCTTCGATTGGTGGACGATTTAGGCACACGCATGGCATATGGGTATAATCTCAAGAGATATGAAGAATCTCGTGCTGCGCGCTTCGAGATTAACCCTAAAGACTCTGCAAACTTTGAGGACGGATTTTATACAACTGGCTTACTTGATAAGCTGATGGAAGAAATACCCGGCAAAGACAATTATCAGGCAAATATCCAGGATCGAGCATTTGATGAAAAAGTCTTTGCATTGCGTAACACGAAAAAAACAAGTCAAAATGAACCAGAACTTAACGCTGGATATTACCATCGACGGTTCCGAGTTTTAAAGAAAGGCGCAATGGGTTTAAATGTTCGCAAACGTGGCTATTCTGACCAATCACTATTCATGGCCATGACAACTAATACAAAAGTTGCCGGGATGAAGATGCAGCAATGTACAGGCAGGGCAAAGAAAAAAACTTGCAAAGATGTGGAACAGAGATGGACATATGCATTTCCACTTGAGATTATTTACATGACACCACTGCTCAAATGGAACCCATGGGAGTTAAATCACAAAGGTAATGCTAAATCTGAAAATGGTATGTCAGTTACTGCAGATGGTAGAAATGGCGGAAGAACGAAAGCACAGGCCTATAATGGTACTAATAGCAAAACGTATTTCAGGACACCTGACGAATTCTTCACTGGCGATGAAAAGGACCCAGATCCAGCAGACACTTCTAAAGAAGCTGTGGGTGTTTTAGATTCAACAGGAAATGTTAGGATGACCCGTGCATCTGGTACACGTATTTTTCTCCCAGAAATCCCTGGTGTTGGTATCCGTCGCCTACGATATCCCATAATGCCAATACATGGCGAGGGCAGTTCTGTGTGGAAGAGACTGCAGGCATTGGAAGACATTACCATGAAGTCTCAAACTTTTAGAGACATGTTTGAAGAAAAACTGGCAGGTGACAGTGGGTCAGGGTCAGGGACAGGAGGTAACACAATGAGCAGTTGTAAATTTATTGAGCTGGAGACATCTATGTCTCAAACAACTTCAACAGCAGCACACAAGCACACTGTCCAACTTACCGGCCATGAACTGGACACTTTGAGAAGCGGTGCAACTGTGACAAAGATCACATCGACAGAGAACGGCCACCAACACAGGCTGGGTATCCAGTTGGTGAAGGGTGTTAATGGCAAAGAAGTGTTTAAGTTCACTACATGTGATGGGAAGAAAGAATGCAAGGATCGCCACAGTCATGATCTTATTATTATGAAAAGTGACTTGAGCTGCTTCGATTCCAACTCTGCTAACTCAAACACAATAACCGTGGAAATGACGCCATCTGAGGATGGAAAGCACCGTCATACGTTGACCCTTACAAAGCAACAGCAATCAGACTTGGAGAAGGGCAAACCCGTCACTGTACGGACATCCACTGATGCTGGTCACTCACACCAGGTAACAATTATTTTAAAGAATGCTCTCAAAAAACCAGGGGAAAGGCGAGCTAGCCGGTACAAACTGACTAAATGTGATAGCTTTAACAACCGATGCGGTGACGGGCACACCAACAGTCTGTGGGCAGTCCAACCCTACGTCAACAAAGAGCCTCCAGCCTGCACACCTGAAGAGGTGCTGCTGGAGACCACGGTATCTGCGGAGGGTGCACATCGTCATTATTATTGCTTAGATGAAAAAGAACAGGAAGTGCTATTAAATAATAAAAATATTACAGTTACAACAACGACAAATTCAAACCATGAACATGTTTTAAACATTGCTCTCAGGACGAAAAATAAGGAGGGAAACATTCGAACTTTGAAGTACACGGAATGTGACAGCAGGAAATTCTGCTCAGATGGGCATTCCCGCATCTTGATTGCTCGCTATCCATGATGACAGTGAAACAATGTATGACATAGACTGGTATAAAATGTTACTTGTACACATTCTAGCATTTTGAGGGCCAAGTATCCATGATGGCCAACAGTGAAGTGGTGTACAACATATATTGGTGTAAAAAAAAATGAAATTGCTACACATTCTAGCAGTGTCCATGATGGCTGGGGGTGAAAACATACACAACATGCAGCAGTATGACAAATGAGACTGATACATATTGTAGCAATGACATATGGTAGCAATGACATATTGTAGCAATTTTATTGCAAGGTAACCAGGAAATAACTGCTAGAAACAGAAACTATGCAACTTGCAGGAAAATAAAACCGATGCATATGCCAGCACCTTGATTGCAAGGTCAGCATGATGGCTATTAGCTTTGAAGAATGCGGAAAAAACAACGTTTTTGATGACTAATACAGTCACATTTAGGGTGACCATGTCCTGCCTACAATAAACTGTGTTGCCAAGTGTTTATATTGGTGGGTTTATATCATATAAATTTCCGGTTTGTTGCATTACTATTTAATGTTTGCTGCTAGTCTGGTGTCTATTGGTATTGGATGACCTGAAGTGTTCAAATATGACTGTGCTGTCGGCCAAAATAGAGGAGACGTGTCTCTTTTTTATGAATACGGGTAAACAGCCATGCTTGCAGGCAATTCTGCGCGTGTTTCTGTAATCAAATACAATACTGCATGTGAACATCTGCTGGAAATTATGTAAAATAAGATTCGATTTAGTCGGGTTTTATCTTGTTCTCTTTCATGAAGGTGAACATTCTAGTTCATTGTTGAACATTTTTGGCATAAAAGTTATTGCGCATATTTTGAGACAAACGGCTCATTTCTTAGTATTAAGGTATATGCCATTCTGTTCCATGCTTGTGTCCTGCACGTTGGCAACGCTTAACACAACAGAGCGTCAGGATCCAGCTTAAGCGTCTTGCTGATGTTTCATTAGGACTAGAACAACCTGACGTGTTGTATGGGGCCAAATTACTAGGGCTTTTTGCACTCTTGTTGTTGATCCCTGTTGTTTTACATATTTGTTCCTATTTCTTGCTTGTGTAAGAAAACTTGCATACAAACGCATTTCGAAAAACATTATGACGTTCAATAAAAATGTGCATGTAAATTGACGAGATTTATACAAATGAAGTTTAAAGTTTATAAATGTCTTGTGGATTACCACTGTGTTTTGTTTTGTACGAATTTGTAGCCCTTTTATTTTTCACACAATAAGAGAGCAGAAATGGCAGTTGGAAACTACTATTCGTCAGATATAGGTTTCTGCATTGTCTAGAAAGATACATGTTAAATTATATCTATTATTTAAATTACAATAAATACATATCAATATAATCGTTTCTTCTGACATTGATGCGAAACAGCTTCACCTTTTTGAAATTAGTCAGCTGAGCATACAGGATGGGTCTGCGTTCGTCGGCTGTCCACAATTACATTTTCGACTTCTTACCCCAAGCCATTTCCCAAATTCACTTGAAACGTAGTGTTGGTCTACTTTAGACGGGTTTCTACCAAGTTGTTTAATTTGTTATGCTCCAGTGTGTGGGGGTTTTTTCCTCTTCTTTTTTTCTTTCTTTTTTCTTTCTTTCATTATTTTTTTCATTGGTTATGGGACTGTTTTGCTTTTGGTGGTTTTGGTTTTTTTTTGTTTTGTGGTACAAAATGAGGAAAAGAAACCTTCGAAGCCGTTGGCAATTGCTCCAAAATTGCAATGGAGCACATCTGAGAATCACTGGACCTTAAGTTGTTCCACAAGTGGCGCGGATTTTTTTAATGAATTTTGATTGTTTTTGCTTCAACTTCTTCTCCAAACCATAATTCAAATTGTTCTGAAATATCATTAAATGTGGCTTGTGAAAGGGTAAAAAAAGTTGTTCACTAGACAGTTATACTACGGATCCCTGATATTTAACGAATTTATGAAATAAACTTTATTGACTGTGTCACAAATAATACAATGTGACATTTTGTCAATACAAACACACACATACACACAAGTAAAGTACAAAGGTGCCCTACATATAAGAGCATTAAGCACCTATGTGCGTTAATGCTCATACAAATTAAGTTCAAAAAAAAACTATCAGAACTTCCCTCTGGTGGCGACAATTGAACCAAAAAATTTCGCAGTATAATATACAAATCATTATCGTCCAGTTTCATGATAAATAGAATTTTTTATGAGTCCCAAATGGAAGAAAACAGGGTAAAAATTTAGGGTAAGTTGTTGAAAAAGGTTGTCACGTTGTGTTGGGTACATTTTGAGCGAGACAGAAAAAAACAAAGATTGAATAAATCCGAAAAGAGAAAACTCCATTTGAAGAAGGTCTCCAAAAGTTGACATCCTCCTAGTGTATGATAATGTTAGTGCAACAAGTATTGCAATTTGAACAAATGATAGTTTTATTTAAAGTCTGTAGATTGTGCCTTTTCCAGTAATATATAGTTTCAACATGTTTCCGAGCTAGTTTTCAATGTATGGGCCTTGAAAGATAGTGGTTGCCTAAAAATTCATTTGATATGTCTCGTGTCGTTAAGCTTTTCAATAAACTGTCACCAAATCATACTCAATTAACATCTTCATGGCCTGTGATACCACACATATAACCCGTGCGATGGGTGGCCTCAATCTTAACATGTCGTTTCACATGAACATTATGTGTTAATGATTTAATGAATAGAAAACCTTAATACTTATAATCCTCACATTCCGCCAAGTCAGCATTTCTCAACTTCAAACGTTTGTTTTTATCAAGACGCTTGCCCCATAGTCATTTAGCTCTTTGAAAGAGAGGATGTTCGTGATCTGGGGAATGTCTTTTTAGTGAAATATTCATTGAATCAGTTTTGAAGGCGTTAAAAGAAGTTAATCATTTTGGACAAAACATCGAGTGAGGAATGGTCTCTGTTAAGTGCAGTTGCAGCAAACTCAGGATCATCTTCTTTTACGAAAAGGGACGTACCGTAAACAAAACCTTGACTTTAGAATTAACTGCATTTACTTTATCGTTGATATAAATAAAACAGACGGGCTGTGTGAACAGCCCGCCCTCAGCTGACCTTAACATTCAACCTATAATGTGTCTAATGGTCTGGTCTAATGGTACCCAAAATTGCCCCCTTACGATTTTGCAGGAACTGGCCAAGTAGTTTTGCAGAACAAGACCTCCCTAGGTTTTAGTCAAAAATGAGATCAATTAACAAATCTAAAAATCACTAAAGCGTGACTATATGAAGAAAATCTATAGAGAGCCACCAGAAGTACATCTTCACCACGTTTGAAGGGAATCTGGATGACGGTTTTGGAGAAGTCGAAAATGTAAATAGCCATTGCAATCCCCATTGACTTATAATAATTTCGAATGTACACGTCAACCGATAAGTACCCATATTGAAAAAAAATCATTAAAATCAGGGATTAACAGCATCACCACCTAGTGAACAACTCTGTTTGACCCTGTCACAAGGTTCATTTCAATCAAATTTCAGCAAAACCTGAGACACGGTTTTGGAGGAGAAAATATACTAACCATACATAAAAAATGGAAAAAGATGGCAGCGCCACCTATTTAACAAATGAAGGTCTAGGGGTCCCCAGAAGTGACCCTATGCAATTGCAAAACAATTCGCCTGACGTTTTCGTAGATTTTTTTTTAAAACGAAATATAAAAAAATCATGCAAAGTCCAAAAATCAACGAAACATTACTATTTGAGCAAACACGGTACAGAACCCACCTGTGAAACAATGCCATCGAGATTAAAGTGAACCTGGCTGACGGTTTGGAGAAGAAGTCAAAAATGTGAATTTTCATTGTAATCCCCACTGTCTTACATAGTAATCAATAGGAATGCATGCATTAAAAGACAAGATTGAAAAAAAAATCGTTAAAAAAACAGGGATCTAGAGTATCACTTTTTTATAAACAATATTGTTACACGTAACTAAATTTCCGAACAATCTGAGTGACGATTTTGGAGAAGTCTTAAACATCGCCATTATCACAAACCCACCAAAAAATTGTATCCCCCCCCCCCCAAAAAAAAAAGAAAAATCAGAAAAAAATAATACCCATAAATGTCCCTTTGCATACAAAGAACAAACGTGGTAGAGATGTACCCAAGGTAGATCCCCACCAAATTTGTAGTCAGTCTGGCTGCTGGTTTTGGAGAAGGTGATGAACATGTGAAATGTGATCAGACGGGACGGACGACGGATCAGCATCCATCTCATATAAATCTCAGTTGACAAGTGCACTCAGGTCAAAAGAAGCAAGGGGGCAGTACCGAAACCTGCGGAACTCTGGCAGTTATAGAGCCTCTGCCAGAGGATTGGCCACTTAAAAAATAGTATGATTTGCCACCGGTCATGAAGATGATCAACATAACATATAATTAGTTATTCCATATTTTTCAAATTTATGTAGAAGGCCTGCGTGCTAAACCGTCACAAATGCTTTGCTTAAGTATAGGAGCACGACTCCTACCTGCTCTTGTTGATGGGCAACAACACACAATTCAGGATAGGAACAAACTAATTGGTTAATTGTAGGGTCGCCCGCTACAAAACCCGACTACTTTGCAGATATCAGATTATTTCTGAAGCAATTCGATACACGTCAGCGCCCACATAAGAAAGCAATAGTGAGTCTGGGGGATGCTTAGGAGGCAACCAGTGCAAAGCATATCCACGAGACGTACACTTCACTGGGACTTTCTACTGGAGTTGTATAGTGCATATATGATATTTCCTTCAGATAATACATTCAAACATATTTTGGAAGAATGACCAGTTCTTCAGTGAAAGTTGAAGAGTAACTTCTACGTTCTGATACCTTTTTTTCTCCATTTGAAATAAAGGCGGAACAGCTGCGTGTCGCTGTTGCTTCGGGGTACACCTCCTGACAGCTTGCCGTATGACGTCACGACAAAAGCACGAGGATGACCGCTGAGGTGAGATAGGTCACGGTCGGAAAATTTCTTTATCTCTCTGTTATCAGTTTACTATAGACGTGTGCATGCACAGCATTTGTAGCAAAGGTCGACCCGATATACTGAACAGTCACAAAGGAACGTTCCAAATAATTGCTAGAGTGCATAACCCTCTACCCATACATGCCGAACAGCCACCCATATTAAACTTAGTGAAATACATTTAAAGGTCCTCTTGATTGAATGCCATTGGGTACCACAGATTAGAAACTTGATGTTTAGGGTGGTTAGAAATGAAATCTGAAAACCAAAGTGTTAATTTCATTTTCGAATAGTGTTTTCTCCAAAAGTGCGCCACATTTGCGACAGGAAAGCGTTCGAATTTTCTCCGATCATGGCCCGATGTGGGACAGTGTTACTGACGTCACAAACGCAACCCGCTGGCTATGGTGCATGTGTTATAAGTCAGAGTGCCATCAGTTTGCCAAGAGTCATGGCCGATACAACACAGCATAGTGATTTTGGAGAGTCTGAATTTAGTTTCTTGTTTACGTTGTCTCACTAGGGTGAAGAAGAATTAATGAAATTAAAGCTGAAGCAGCAGAGGAAAAGATCATTCAGCCTTACATACATAGGGGGATGCCCAGAACCCCAGCGTCACCAGTACTGCAGGGAGTGCAGCCATGGTACAGCCAGACGACCCCAACTTGCCGTCTAGGCAATGATATTTCCTATAAAAAATTACTAGATTTCATTCGACAAGAACAAGCATGAATGCAATAAATTGGAATTTACGTCAGGATGGGCCAGGTCTTGTAGTGTATAAAATTGTAGCATTCGCGGAAACAGCTACCGCCTAGACCTGCGGCATATGAAAGGCTGAGAAAACTCATAATTTTCCCTTCCCATCTGTATGGTCCATGGATGATTAAATATAAGTGCATTTATGAATAGTTTGCAATATCAGCACCCCCACCCGACAGTAACCTCGCGACCCTTGGAGGGCAGTAATTTACGCTTCCGTATACATCGTCATCAGCACCCGTGTTTTTTTATATCCTTAATTTCAGATCGTATCAATTATGTAACAATGGTAAATATTTTCTTGTGACTTACTTATTTCCTGGTTTCATATTAATGACAAAGGTACAATGACTTGGAATGTTGTGCACCCGATTATTGGGAGCTGGCCGTGGACTGTCACAAACAGTGGTACAAGACCGAAAAAAAAAAAGAAAGACCAGCCTCCCACTGGTCTTGGCAGCTGCGTACATGAGGCGTGAATGTGTTACATATTAACTATCCAAACAAGTGTTATCTGGTAATGGGATTAAACACCCGGTAATACACAGCAGTAATAGGAGACATTCATATTTAACTGCGATCCTGCTCACTTCCTGTGTTGCCGGGGCAACAGACTGATGCTTTCACCATGATCAGGGCAGATTTGTATTATATATTACATAAACATCCATAAATAACACCTTTACAACCAAAAGAGAGCCCATTTCTAATTATTTTAGACATCCTTTATGTGTCAAATATATGTTACATTTTCTTAAAATTATTTGTGTTTGTGTTGTTTATTTTGTTGAGAAAGTACTTTTTACAATGCTAAATATATGGATCTGCCCAGATGCAGGTGGCTCCCTCTTTTGCTCAATAGGTGTTAGAGTAGGACCCCATTCAGATATATTTACATTCGGAGTTTTTGTTAGCATTGAAAGAATAGGGAAAAATTTTGTTTTCATCAGTCGATGGTAACATCATGTACAGCACGGCACGTGCCAGTGCCCACTTTGCTACGTAACAAGCGGCTGGCCACACCCATAGCTCCTCCCACAGCTAAACAGAAGGTCCTTCGCAGTGGCTATCAAAACGTTTGAGCACAAATATTCATGACAAATTTAATTCTAATATTAGTGCTAATATGAATATAAATATAAAAAATGAAGTCCGTCTCTGTTGTTGTCATTGGCATGTAACAGCGCGGTTGTTGGTAGGCATTTTTTTTCATGACGTCGCTACCGCGACGTCATGTAAAATGCCTACCAACAACCGCGCTGTTAACTGCCAATGACAACAACAGAGACAGACTTCATTTTTATAATGAATACATCCTATTGGATATACGCATTACAGTGGGCAGCTAAATCAACCTGTTATAGACTGTTCAACCCTTGACCCGGGTATGGGACGAGATAGGTCCTTGTTTGTCCATGTTTTACCACCCATTGTTTCCATCAATCAAAACCAAATTGGTTGAACACACGAAGTTTCGTTACAATGTTACTTTGCAACAACATCCCAGACCGGCGTTGTCACTGTGATATTCGATCGATTATTATGTGATGCGTTGTAACAGTCGTAGAATCACTACACCTATACTTTGTTGTAATGAAAGCTTTGAAATCAGAATCATACTGAAGTTTAATTTGGAAATAATGTATTAAAAAAAAAGAAAAAAATGAATCACTGTTCCTTGTTTTGTGAGTATTGACTAATTTGGCCAGTTCCACGAATCCTTCCACTGTCCAGCGATGGGACCGCATTTGGCAACAGCAGTAGTTTTTTCTTTCCAAAACTATCCTAAGCATCGTCATATTTGACAAATCAAAGTCAATTTCCACAAGAGTGTTCTTTACATAAATTAGATCGATCATCGGTTCCCAGAGCCTTACCACTTGTCCCTGTAAATCTTGACTGCAGTGGGTCCACGCTATACGTAATATCAGGTCTTTGGGGGCGAATGTAAACAAGCTGTAAAACTTGTCTTGCTACAATTAACAGCAACACACCCACCCATCCTGGGCGGGAACAAGAAAGAAAATGAATATTTCTACATGAATTTTTAATCCTGTTGATGAAGGGTGAATAAAATATTTTTGAACCAAGTGACACGTGACAGCCATAGCTCGCAATCATGGTCGGAGTCTTTCCTGTCAGCCAGCGGTGTTGCGTTTGTGACGTCACTGGCCTTTCGCGCCTTGTGGGTGTCGGAAATGAACGGAAAGCGACGATTGAAGGCGCAGTGAGTTTTTAAAATAAGAATTTGAATAAAAGTATAATTTTCAAATCCAAATTTGTTTAAAGTGCACCGCATAGTCAGAACAACTCATGAGTCACCCATGTATCAAATTTGAACATAGTCAATCAATACGACCGTGTAATAACTCACTAACGAAAGAACTGTCAAGAGAAGGGATTGTAGAGTGAATGGTATCCCCACAATACTTATAAATAATATTTTCAAGAAGACATATATACAAACAAGTGTCAACTGAGTCATAAAGTCGCGATGTGCGACTCTTCAAAAGCTTACCAAGGTGCTCTCTGGCCCCTTGAAACTTCCACGAGAGCAAACAAACGTACATGCAAATACAAAAGCTGAAAATTAAATTACAAGCGACAAGAAAATATTATTGTTAATGACAAGTCTTAACATGAAAGTTCGTAAACATGCTAACATGCATTTTTAAAAAAACAGGTGTACTGATGGGCAGAAAATGTATACGTAAGAACAATGCAAGATATTGCAGCATATGCCTTTAAGGTGTGAGATACAGACCCACATATGTGCAGGCAATTACAACTATATATGTATGTATGTCCTTAGGCACGCATTCTGCGTTCTCTTTTACAACATGCAAAACAATAAATCTACCCATGGGCCAACAATTCTTTCAATTTTCCTCCACCAAATTTCATCTGTTGTGAAGAAGTAAATTTTCTTCACGCCTATACTCGGTATAGAATATACAAAGATGTCCAACAGGCCAAACATTTCAACATATGAAACAATATCAATGCCCGATTCAAAATCATAAATTCCGTGTCAGTTCTATTCACAATTGTAATGTTAGTGTCAGGACAAACAGATAACACTCCTGTTAGGTAGCCTGTATAAACTTACAGTGACCTTTTCACTGCCAAATTTTGGATTGAGTCAACAGCTTTCCTCCACGCCCTTCGCCCGCAATACACCTGCAGTGCGCAGAGGAAAGCTGTTGACCTGGACCATTATTTTCTCTGGAATTTTAGGCATGCTGGTACTTGAATGAAAGGTCTTTTCACAAGGGACAGGAATCTAGTACTTTGATTATAATTCAGGGCAGTTTGATCCTATGACCTGTGTTTCTATCACAGCAACAGGATTTACATTGGAATTTCTTGTCACATTTTAAATGTGCCATGGCTGTGAAATTTGGCAATCAAGGATCATCTTTATTTTAAAACGGAAAATGTATTTTAATGAAAGTAATTTTTCCATTAATTTGGAACCTGGTTAGTCCGTGTAAAATCCGCGTATACCCACTTACTTTGGTTTACGATTCACTGCAAAATTTTACCTAATACTCAACAACTATTAACGAAAATAGATTGGAACTCTTGATTCCACATTTCAAGTATTTTTTCATAATTTGTATTTAGTGTTGCATAGAAGACACGGATTTTCTTCGAAAAAAAATGGCCAGTATATGTACTATGTGTGTAAGTCCAATATCCGAGGGAGTAATTGAATCAGATAACAGCTCTAAGTCTTGGTTTTGTTCTTCATTGAAAAAATATTTTTTCCACTTTTAGCTCAGGTGGCACTGCTATAAATTCCTGAATTTTAACGATTTTTTCAATTCGGGTACTTGTCGGTAAATGCACCTTTCTTATTGATTACTATGTAAGTCAATAGGCATTCTGATGCTAATTCACATTTTCGACTTCTTCAAAACCGTCTGTCAGATTCACTTCAAACTTGATGGCACTGCACTTTGGGTGGATCTCAACCAGGTTTGTTCAAATTGTCACGCTCCAGTGATTTTGGTAATTTTATGATTTTGTATTTTTGTTCTTTTAAGGGCAAATATTAAAAAATCTTCACTCGACTGCTTTAATATCACACAGGGACACTCCTAGAGACTCCTGTTTCTGAATTTGTTCACCATATGGCGCTGCAATTAATTGTATTTTTTACCTTTTTTTTTTTTTTTTTTTGGTTTGCTTTGGTTATTTTTGACTTCTTCAGAACCGCCAATCAGGTTAAGCTGAAACGTGTTCGATATGTTCCTCGTGGAAGGGTCAAACAAAGTTCTTCACTAGGTTGCGCTGCAGTGAATTCCTGATTTTTCACAATTTTTTTTTCCATTCAGGTACTTATCGGTGAATGCACCTATCCCATTTATCACTATGTAAGTCAATGGGCATTCTAATGTTAATTCATATTTTCGACTTCCACTCCAAAACCGTCATCTAGATTGACTCCAAACTTGGTGGCAATGTATTATGGGTGTGTCTCCACTAGGTTTGTTCAAATGGTCACGATCCAGTGATTTTTTATTTTTTTATGATTTTTTTTGGGGGGGGGGGGTGGAAGGTTGCAAATCTTTAAAAATCTTCTCCTCTAAAAGCACTCACCTGACTGCTTTGATACCACACAGGGACACTCCCAGAGACTCCTAGTTTTTAATTTGTTCACCAGATGGCAATGCAATTTTATTCTGTTTTTTATGATTGTTTGTTCTTGCTTTTTTCAAATTCTCCATAACTCTGATTAAGCTGACAGTTAGTGTATATGTTCCTTGTGAAAGGATGAAACAAAGTTGTTCACCAGGTGCCACTGCTCTGGATTCCTGAATTTTAAAGTTATTTTTTTCAATGCGGGTACTTATCGGTAAATGCACCTTTTCTATTGATTAATATGAAAGTCAATAGGCATTCTAATGCTAATTCACATTTTGTTGTTTTTTTTTCCGAAGAAACTGTCAGTCAGATTGACTTCACACTTGGTGGCAATGTACCTTGGGTGGGTCTCTATCAGGTGTGTCCAAATGGTCACGCTCCAGTGATTTTTTTATTTTGTATATATATTTTTTTTGGGGGGGGGGGGTCTTTTGGTAGGGATGTATCTTTGATAAGTGTTTACATATTTTGTCCTGTTCCAAGTTCACAGAGCCACAAATGTGATGAATCTGTAGGTCAGCTGAGCATGGGCTGTTCACACAGCTCTCTTGTTTTTCTCACGTCTCAGTTTTGGGATTCATGATCATTACGAAAGGAATCCGAAATTCTATGTCAGTTTTGAAAACAACTGTACATTTTGTAGGAAGTGATTGCATTTAAACTCAGCATGAAAGTGGTACATCGACAAAAACCAAACATATTCGGCATACTAGTGTTAGAGACATATATCTTTTTAATTCACGATCCAAATCATGCTTGTACAGGAGGGAGTAAGTATAGTATAGACACATTTGTTTTATATGGATTGCGAAAGAAGTCAATCATTGACTTATCGAGTCACTCTCCATGGCACAGATGTTGGCGTATACTTCCTACATTGTCTGTGGTGGAGGAAACCGAAGAACTCGGAGAAAACCATTGTGGACGGTTAAAGTGGTAGGAACTTTCTCTACATGCTTCCCAGGACGAGAATCGAACCCGGGTGGCAGAGGTGAAAGGCGAGCGTCTTACCGCTCTGCCAACCGTGCACTCGAACTACGCTCCCCCCCCCCCCCCTCCTACGCTGGCACAAGTCATAATTTTACCCTAGTGCAACGTACGGTTTTTTTTAATGCACAAATAATGGTTGGTACAGAGAACGGATATTAAAAAGGCTTTCAGTACGTATGTAGGGCAAACAAAAATGCCCAGTACGCCAGTCTAGAAAACACCTTACTCCCCCCCCCCCCCCTTTACATTATGCCAATTATTCCACACAAACTCCATTACGGACAAGATGGACGTCCTATATGAGAAATGTCATAATCCTTATTTCGGATGCTGATTCTCTCTTTGTTGAAAGACTAACAGGAAAAGCCTATACGAATTAAGTATTAAGGTTTGATGGCTTTGATTACCGGGTATACATCTTCGTAGTCTAGGAATCACATAAATTGTTGTATCTGGAGAAAGACTTAAGATAAATTATTTTGATATCGTTGGACGGCTATCTGAGAGCGCTTTTACATAGGATTTATAAACACATAATTAGTACCTTCCAGTGAGTGCTGCCACTTTATACTTCTTTTAAAATATGATGCTATATTTTCACGGTTTAACTTTTTTGTACTTCATTTATGTTTTTTTTCCCTGAAATATCTTTTTATTCTTTTTTTTTGGGGGGGGGGGGGGGGCAAATGTTTGAACTTTTGATTGGAATTCAGTTAGATATTACGGGTAGTGTTCTAGGCATTCTCACAGCCTTTCTGAGTGTCTAGTTAGCAAAAACGATGAACCATCTTCCCACTGAGTGACAATCATGGATCCATGTCAGTATTTCTGTTAGGAATTTTCCAAAGGGTCCCAACCTGGAAGAGAGTCATTTTTGTGGCTATCCTTTGCAAAATTAACAAAGAAAAAGGAAATATAGGAAGTGGAGACCCCTTGAATTTTGCTGAAGGGCTATTCCATGATATGAAAGGCTAATATACCCCCATTTGGGGGGGGGGGGGGGTAACGGAAACCTTGCATGTTTTTTTGCTGTCGGACATCATGAGGATCTGGACGATGATAAGAGGTACCTGATGCATAGCCCGGGCCCTGGTTCCCATCAGACACAGTCAAAAATGTACTGTAAGTGGTACAACTCAGTATGGAAGTCTGTTCTTTGTTCATTACAAGCAACTTTGGGTAATTTTTAGCTCAGCTGACTTGTCAGTCAGCTGAGATTATGTGGTGGTTAGGCATCCATGTCCATCTGTCGGTGTCCACAATTCCCAAATTTCGACTTCTTCTCCAAAGTCACTGGCCAGATTTCCATCAAACTTGGTGGGAATGTCCCTGGGACCATACCAACTTCTTGGGTGGGAGGGTGGATGGGGTGTGGGGTGTGTGTGTGTGTGTGTGTGTGGGTGGGCAAATCTTAAAAAAAAATTCTCCAAAACTGCTTGGCCAATTGCTTCGAAAATGCTTAGGGATACCTCTGGGGAACCTTGTACGGTAATTTGTTCAACAGGTGGTGCAGTGATTTTTTAAATATATATATACATATTTGTAAAAAAAATGTGTTTTTGCTGTTTTTGACTTCTCCAAAACCATCACTCAGATTATGCTGGAACTTGGTGGAAATTTTCCTTTTAGAAGGACCAAACAAAGGTGTTCACAAGGTGGTGATGCTGTTGTAAAGATTTTTTTTAAAATTCTTTTTAATTTTCCAGTGATTTATAATTTTTACAGTGATTTGAGGTGTTCAAGAACGAGTATAAAATCTTATGCATTGGGACATTTAAAACCGACTGCTTACGCTTGGGCCATCTGTGTGCATCTTGAGTTTCATCAGGCCAAGTCCGCTGTTATTTAATAATGATGTGATCTCAGGTACGAGCACAGTGTGATCATTTGAAAGTTTGGTGATAGTGCTATTTATTCTAGAGTCTGGCGCAGTAATGTTGACCAGAAAATAGGACAACCTAAATGATGCAGCAAAAGGTATGAGGGAAAGTCAGCGTTAACATGTGAGAACTTGCAGCCAATGAGCGTTTTCAAATTATAGACAAATCATGCACATCAGAAATGTGTGAAGCATGCAAAGTCTATTTTACATACGTTTTATATAGATTATTAAGTAGTGGTAAGAAAGATCTGCCTCGTTGAAATTATGTAGTCAAAGAGGCTGGCTGTGAGTTTAGTCACCCAGACAATATTGTGCCTTGGGAACAAACAGGAATTGTAATTGATACATTATATATGGGCGTGGAATTAATAAACTTGTCAAGTTTTCAAAGCGACAATCTTCGTGTGAGAACTTCACACTATGAATCCCTGAATATTTCAATTCGGATACTTAATTATTGGTTAATGCATACAGTGCTACTGATTGCTGTGTAGTAGGTGAATGGGGATTGCAAAAGTGATTTACATTTTGGACTTTTTCTCCAAAACCACTCATCATATTCACTTCAAACTCGGTGGGGATGTACCCTGGGTGGGTATCCGCTAAGTTTGTTCAATGGTCGCGCTCCAGTGATTTTTGGATTTTTTTATGAGTTTTTGGTTCATTTTTTGTCTCCAAAACCACTTGGCCAATTGATTCAAAATTACATAGGAAGATTTGAGGGCATGACAGCCAGAGTTACACAGTACATGCATGACCTTGACTTAATGGTCAAGGTCACAGGGTCACTTAAATTTATTTAACTCTTCAGATGATAACTTGAGAACTATTTGTTCTACTTTCATGTTTTACAGGGTCATGGGATACCTTCTTTGAGGGCCACACTCAGACAGTACATGAGTGACCCAAGGTCACTAGACAACTGCTATGAAATTTATTGTTCACTTGATAACTTAACATCTATTTTGAGTAAGCTAGGACCTAGATGTTGCACATGTTAATGTTTCTTTATAAAGGTCATGCTCAGAGAGTACATTGATCTTATTTCTTAGGTCACAGTGCAACATGCATTTATTTTACTCTTCAGTGCTATAACTTGAGAAGTACTTGAACTGGGACTTTGATGTTGCTCGTGTTAGTGTTCTTCCTTATAAGTCAGGCTTACTGAGTACAGGGGTGACCTTGATCCTATCCCAAGTTTACAGAACCACAAATGTGATGAATCTCTGGGTCAGCTGAGCATGAGCTGTTCACATACCTCTCTTGTTACGGTGTAATTTTGCAATACCCGTGAGTTGCTTCATATTCATACTTTGTTATACTTTTTTCCTGAAAATTTATACTTTTTAAAAGTTAAATTGGATACTTTTTTGTAATTAGGCAGTGGCAGCACTGGACTTCAAACTTTGATGCCTCCCACTCTTCGCAAATACAGGGAGATGGATTGAGACATCCATGTCTCTGGTTAAAAACTAAGAGGCTTTGTATTCACTGTGTCTGAGACAGTCAAAGTGCCATCAAGGCTGATTAGGAGGCAATAACTGGTCTATACTTTTTATGACACAAACCCATTCCTAAAGAAGAGCCGATGATATTAAGTGTTCTTCCAATCCAGAGGCCGTAAAACGTTTGCCTTCAGAGGCAGACTAATGCCCGGTTGCACATGTCCAGATCATGTCGGGATTACGGTGACTCTGAAGTCACGCCCTGTCAAATAGGTATACTCACTTGCACATGTCTGGGTTAAACTGAAGCCCTATTGAATTTAACCCCACAATTTAACTCAGGGTACAGCCAGGATTAAAAGCTAAAGTTACACCGATTTTCCAGTGTATGTACACATCACTTTGCTGTTAGTGGGGGTTTTACCGTACCGTGGAAGAGTATATTGACTAGTTGCATAAATTTGATTTGGTTGATCGTCTCTTGCATATAGGAGCAGCCAGCAGAATAACTGCTGGGTCCCATGATTTCACACACACACACGTATGTATATATGAGGGAAAAAAAGTTGTTTCCTGGTATGGCACCACAGAACCCACTGCCGAAGGCAAGGAGAATGACGAAACACTTAATGCTGAGATGCAAAACGTATCCTACTGGTTCAAGGCAAATAAGCTAACTTTAAATACAAAGAAAACCAAAGTCATGACTTTCGGCACTCCTCAGCGGCTCAAAAAGGTACCCCCACTCAACATACATTGCGACGGTGATATCATCGAGCAAGTGTCAACTTTTAAATATTTGGGTGTATTGCTTGACTCTTCCTAGTCCTTCTCAGCGCACATTGATTATATTTGTAAAAAGGTAAATTGCCGGTTATCTGCTCTGGGAAGGACAAGGAAGTTCCTATCTGCCAAGACTAGTCTGATGTTTTATAAGTCATTAATACTACCATATTTTGATTATTGTGATATAGTATGGGACTCCTGCTCTTGCCGCCTAAAGCAGAAACTCCAAATTTTACAAAATCGTGCCCTCCGGATTGTTACAAAATCTCATAGACGTACACATGTTTCGGATCTGCATAATACCACTAAAACCCTTTTCATACTGAAGTTTTTATGTTCAAAGCAGTAAACAACCTACTCCCAGGCTATATTTCTTCCAAATTTATAGATAGCTCTGAGGTAAATCCTCATGTAACTAGGTCCACATCAACCAATGCCCTCTTTGTTCCCCGGTGTAAGCTCAATGTCGGCAAGAGCAGGATATCCTACAGGGGCGCCACTAAATGGAACTCCCTCCCTTACCGGTTAAGGAGTGCTCCAAATATAAATTTATTTAAATCGTGGTGCTACCCTCCCACAACTATATGTATGCTCTAATTTTGTTTGTATTATCCTGCCTATTTTGGACTTTGTCCGCCACTTGTGTTTCGACGTATCTTTCATTTTTATTGAAAGTTTTATATTTTATCTTGTTTTAATAATTTATGTATTATTATGTAATTTATATGTTCATCATGCCTCATGTTTCCAACAACCCATTGTATCATCCAGGGCCTGGCGGGAGATCAGAGCTGCGGCACTGAGCCAGTGACCCTGGTAAAATAATAAATAAATAAATAAATAAATAAACAAGCAGATGCCACAAAACGATATTTTCATGCGCAACACAACAAATTCATCACCCATGCATGGAATACATATATCAAAAGTTTCATCAGTACCTACTTCATTCATCTGTACCAATAAATAGTGTTTACCATCACGATAAATGTTATTACACTTTTGTGCCCAAACACCTTCGAAAGCCGGATGAACAATCTCCTAGTTCGAGGAAATGGAGGCATTCATATATTCGAAATTTTCCTCCATGTTTACTGGTCAAGGCAGCACAAAATCATCTTTTTATTTTCTCAATTATTTTACAACAACAAATTGTATGCAACAAAATAAAATAGGTAAACTATAATATACAAGACAAAAACTGTGCATAAATGTCTTCAATGTCCGCAATTCTTCAAGAATGCCGATAATTAATGAAAAAACTGTCGCATTGAAAAGTGACTTGAATTGAGGGATGACTGAATTGACGGACACTGGCTTTACTGAATATTCGCTTTGGAGTGGCACCTCCACCAGTTGTCTTCGGGGATCTTTTCTACTTAGCAATTTTATCTTTCAAATTTCCCCATGCGTGTTTGGTCGATTGCTATCCCTCATCTCCACATTTGCTTTGAAATTGTTGCTAATTTTTTTTTCGAGGCTTGCCCTCTTCTGGACCTTAGCCTAACATTTATTTTTACTTTCCACAATATTTATCCGCCTCTACTTATTTTAGAATTCGTTTGTTCACAATAGGAATGAGCAGGTTTTTTAGTCTTTTTTTTTTTACGTTCTTCGCCCGTTCTGATGGCGTGACCCTCTATTTGCCTTCACACACAACCATGCAGGGGAAGGAAACAGAAGTGGGTAGATGGGAATAAAGCTACATCACAATAGAATCTATGCAAAACAGGCATACACGCTCAAGACACAACAGTGTAACCTGGAGTCACCAGACCCTGACTTGATCTTGACAAGTGCAAACGAATTTGACTCTGGATCAATGGCTTCATAACCCAGACTCAGGTAGCTCTAGATTATCAATTGAACTCCGGGTTACAAGACTAGGACATGTGCAACCGGGCATTAGTGAACATTTAAAACTTACGCAGGGAACCATTTAAAATAGACATTGACAAATCAGAAGCAGTTTATTTTCCCATGTAAACAGAGAGTAGATATAACACTTCCAAATGGTGTCAAACTGGTTAATAGGCCTATATTCCCTTGAATACAGTATTTTTATGTATTCAACGTGTTTGTTGTTTATTTTCAGGCAGCTTGTTTTCAGCTGTGGTTATTTCCTATTGACGCAACACAAATCTAGCTCCCCCCCACTTGAGTCAACAGTACGTGGCCTTACCAGAAGTAGATCATATAAAGAACACCCTTATATAAACGACTGGAAGTTTACATTGCTGATTGGCTATCCCTGCATAAAGACCAATTATTGCCTGCTAAGCTTTCAATTTCCGTGACCCTGGCAGATACGAGAACACCCAGTAGTTCATGCAAATTCCGACAGTCTTCTCAATCTGTTTTCCAACCTGACAGATTGATACTCTTTGGCGGTGGCAGATGGCAGTTACATAAAATATATCGCACCTTACCGTTCAGGTGGCAGGCTAACAATTTAATGTACACATGTCTAGACAGTTTAATTGTGTATATTTCTCATTATAACCATTATTATTCATCTGTCATGGATGATAGACATGACGAGTTTACTGCAGACCATAAGCGCATTTCTGACTCCGTGAAGCATAAACACCGGGAAATGACGCAACATTGCAGTGACAGGGAGTCCTGTAACATAAATTCCGACATGGTTTCTGATTTTATAGGCCGGCTTAAGACCAACTCATCTCCTGGGTGTGACGGTATTACAGCCGAGCACCTTATATATGGGAAATCACAGTTGCTATTGGATTGTCTTTCTGACCTGTACTCTGCCATTTTTACCTTCAGTATTGTACCCGAGGTTTTCTTGACTGGCATCATCGTTCCTATCCTGAAGAAGAGTACCCTTAACCCTAACGCTGTTCAACACTATAGACCTATTATGCTGAGCTCTGTTCACGCTAAACTAGTTGAATTATTTATGATCCCTGAGGACAACATCAGTGATGTACAACTTGGTTTCCGTAAAGGGCGAAGCGCTTCCTTCGTTTGTGCATTCCTTCATGACGTTATTTCTTACTACAACAACAGGCATTCCCCGGTATATCTATGTGCGTTAGATGCCCAGAAATGTTTTGATAGTATATGGCATGACGGGCTCTTGTATAAACTTATTAATGTTCTCCCAAAATGCCATTGGCTGCTATTACATGAATGGTATTCTAATTCCCATGCCTTTGTTAGATGGAACGGTGATGCCAGTCGTTCTTTTCCTGTTAAAAGAGGTGTCAGACAGGGTAGTGTTTTGTCCCCTTACCTCTTTAATATATTTATCGATGACATGTTACAAGATATCAGCTCGCAATCCAACGGTTTACGTATAGGTGATCATTCTTACAGCGTTTTAGCCTACGCTGACGATGTTACTTTATTCAGCAGTACCCTGTCCGGTCTGCAGAACTCTATTGATATTTGTACTCAGTATTCAAAGTTCTGGAGGTTTAAGTTTAACCCTCATAAATCTAAATTCGTGACTATGGGTCCAAAATTGTATCGTGATCCTCCACGTATATACTTGGATGGTGAGTCTATGTCCATGAGCGACGATGTTAGTATTTTAGGCGTATATTTTAACAGTAAAAATACATGTAATGATCATATTGAACACCGTATTCAACAGTGTAGACTTAACTATTACAGTCTCTGTAACACTGGTCTCTCGTATCCGGGTCTAGACTCTAAAGTCAAAACTCATATTTGGAAAAGCGTATGTTCACCAATTCTTACTTATGGACTTGAAACTTTATCAATGTCCAACAGTTCACTGTCTAAATTAGAGTCCACTCAGGGTACTCTTGTGAAGCGATATGTCGGAATTGGTAAACGGTCTCATAATACCTCTCTATTAAAATCCCTTGATATTCCCTGTGTCTCGGACCAGATTGCTGTCAAAACTTTATCCTTACTCAATCGGTGTTTTAAAACCCAGTCTCCCTTAACAACACTATACTCCCATTTACTTGCAGAATATATTGTTCTTGGCAAGAGAAATAAAGACTCCATTGTTGATCGAGTCTTAAAACTTGGCTACTCCCCTGTTAATGTTGCTTTTTCCGATTTCCGCTTCCGAGTTCCTCATTATGTGCCCGGTGACGGCACTGTGGACTCACTCAGATATCTTGTGCACCATGAGAATTTTATAAAGCCATGGGCTGAAGAACATGTTTTGGCTGTTCTACTGACCAGATGTTTCTGAACATTTGGCCAGTGGAGCAGCTCAAGATAATTCATTAATTGTCACTGTTCACTTCACATGCATTTCTGACCATATGTAGTTTATCTGAGAATTATGTTAAGTCATGGACTGGAAAACATGCAATGGTTCCATTTATGGTCACTACTACTTTCATGATATAGTGCGTTACTGACCATAAGGTGTTCTGTATTCCAAGTTGGTTTTTCCCCGTCCACGAATTTGAAGTAATTCTACTTGGTAAATCACTGTGATTTGTACAGTGTTGATGTGATCTTTTTAAACTTGGCAAATCTCCAATTGTTAACATTTATATTGAAAAGGAAAAGGAAAGCGCCGATAATACACGATAATTTTTTGGTTTAGGTCCACGTGAAACGTCAAAACGTTATTTGGTTTACACCGATACCGCGTGGTATCTGTATAAACGAAATGGCGGACGTAAAAGTTTTTAAAAAGTTTTTCAAAAATATTCTCCAATAAATGGTGGTGCTATCCACCCGTCCAGACATTCACGATACATCCGTACCTAATCCCTGTGCGATACATATACGATAATAATTACATTTTCGTGTTGCAAGGTTGATTTTCTAGGCAGAGTTATCATCAGTGTCTCTGTCTGGAAAGTCGCACTGGTTGTGCTTGTATGGATGCAGTATCTTACAGTCATTCCTTTTTACAGCACTTATGTCGAATGAAATGTCCAAAATATTTTGGGATTTGTTTGTGGATATATTTTTTTATTTTGCCCGTCCCATGTACATGCTGCAAGACCGAGTGATCAGCTTTCCCCATTTTACTTTGATCAGGGGTATGGGACGAGTCCATAGGCCTGGTATGAGGACCCAGAAAACCCAGTTTAAAGTTCAATAAGATTGCAGGCTATTTCTGATATTCTGTATAGACTTGACTTTGAATTCAAATTTGATGTGCAGTTTGTGTTTATCTCTGACTTCCCCTTGATTGAAGGGCTTCATAAAATTGTTATGAGCAACAATGAGTAGAGAATAGTTCTGGCCAAAAACATCTCTCTGCGTCACTGTACGATGTTACCATTTTATCGCGGCAAACCAACTTAGACTGTTCAGCTATTTTGCCGCCTGGTATCGGTGTAAACGAAATGGTGGACAAAAACTTTTGGATAAGTGATGTTCCCGTCCCTTATATATAATGCAAAGGATGGGTTAGGTTTGTTCGTATCCACTGTGTTTTTTAAGAATGGACAGTGTTTTGTAAAATAATGCTTTTGTCTAGGTTGTGTATAACCTGCTGTTAATGGTTGTAAAAAGGTGCTATAGTTTCACTTACAGATGTTGATCAATTTAAAAGCGCTCTTAAGAAAATACAAACAAAAAAGATTTAATCATAAAGTACTAATTGGTGTTGAACGAGGTAGTAAAAGAGATAATACTGGCGCAACCTGAGCGTGTCTGGAAAGCGCGGAATAAAACGTTTGACAATTATAGCTGATTAAATCTCCTGTCATAGTTTCACTTACAAATGTTGATCATTTTAAAAGCCTACTTTAGAAAAAAGATACGATTTAATCGGAAAGTTCTGATTGGTGTTGAACGAGGTAGTAAAAGAGATAAGTCAAATGCATTTAGTTTTATTTGTTGATATTTCTATGAATTGACAAATAGAACAACTGCTAATTGATATGTATTTTGCAGCATTCCAAGAGGGCAAGGCACAGGAGCGACACAGCACCAAAAAGGATCTGACACGCCCAGACTGTGACTTGGAACCTCATCTTCTCCTTGGATATCACCACAGATAGTCTCATTACCATTTATAAAAAATTCCCGCCGGCACATTCAGACCTGTGGCCCCTATTGGGCAACCTTCTCAACTAAGCTCCATCTTTGACTTAAGCAGTTCATTTTGTTATATGGGTACATTAGGGGCACTTGTTCAGGACATAAAATTCTCTTTGTCAGAGTTACTTTTGTATTATCCGCTTCCACTGCATCTGTATTAAAATGTCCGTAACCCTTCAAATGAACAAAATCAGAAAACTCCTATGCTGAATTCGTTTTTTGACACAATTTTATTGTGGCTCCATTGCCTATAGTCTCACCCTTCTATCTTTCTCTGAACCATATTTCATTGATACTGTATATATATATATATATCAAGAACATGCTATCAAGTTAACAGATTTTGCTAGATTTTTGTCAGTATTTTTGTGAGTCTTTAATTCTGTCTGTATTAGCATATATGTTTACATAGTGGTCAAATGGACACATTTATATGCTGCCCATACTGGTTTCTTCTCAGATTGTTATAATTTGAGATTTCTGTTTAAATGCTTTTGACAATATTTTTGTGTCCCCGTCCTGTAGTGTGTCATGTTTTATTTTATTTTATTTTCAAAACCATATTCTAATGGTACTATCTATATGCATCAAGGATATACTATCAAGTTGGCAAATGTTGCCAGAAATTGGTCTATATTTTTCCAAATCTTTAATTCTGTCTTTGTTAGTATCAGATTTCTCATGGTGTTTAAAGAGACACATTTGTCTTGTGCCCATGCAGGCTTCTTCTCAGATTGTTATAATTTGAGATGTTTCTGTTTAAATTTGTTCATATCATTTTATGTCCCCATTGGCTGCTCCATCATCTTTCATTCTTTCTCTAAATTATTTTGCAGTGACACTGTATATATGTATCAGGAGTATACTATGGTAAACACATATTGCCCGATATTGGTCAGTACTTTTATGAATGTTTTACTCTTTATATATTAGTATAGATGTTTACTTGCAAGTCAAAGGGGACACATTTGTCTTCTGCCCATGTGGGCTTCTTTTCACATTGTTCTAATTTGAGATGTTTCTGTTTAAATTTTTTGTTAATGTTTTTGTGGCTCCATCATCTATGTCATTTTTCATCCTTTCTCTGCAGCATTTTGAAATGATACTGTATATATGTATGAAAACCATACAATCAACTTTGCAAATAATGGCCGATTTTGGTCAGTATTGTTCTTCGTCTTTAAATCTTTCTATTTTAGCTTAGATGTTTACAGATTTTATTATTCTTGATCTTTCTCTGCTTTCAAACGGAACAAGTAATTGTACAGGTAACCTCATACTAAAATGCCCTGAGTAGTGAAATGGACCCATTGATCTACTGTCTCGATAGGTTTTTACTCAGATTGGTGTAATTTCAGAGGTTTTTTTTATTTTTGTCACATTATTAATGTTGCCCTTTAATCTGTACTTTGATTCTTTAATCTTTTTCTAAACCATTTTGTAATGATACTGTATATATGTATCAAGAACATGCTAAAGGCAGCAGATATCACCTGATTTTGGTCAAGCAGTTTGTAAGTCTTTCACTTCTGCTACATTGATACTGTATGTTTACATGGTAGTTAAATGGACTCATATTTGTCTTTTGTCCTTGCAGGTTTCTTCTCAGATTGTTCTAATTTGAGATGTTTCTGTTTAAATTTTTTGTGAATGTTTTTGTGGCTCCATCATCTATATCATTTTTCATCCTTTCTCTGAAGCATTTTGCATCAATACTGTATATATGTATGAAATCCATACAATCATCGTTGGAAATAGTGGCCGATTTTGGTCAGTATTGTTCTTGGTCTTTAAATCTTTCTATTTAAGCTTAAAAATTTACCGATTTTATTATTCTTGATCTTTCTCTGCTTTCAAACGGAACAAGTAGTTGTGCGGGTAACCTCATACTAGAATGCCCACAGTAGTGAAATGGCCCCATTGATCTACTGTCTCGATAGGTACTTACTCAGATTGCTGTAATTTGAGATGGTTTTTTTTTTCATTTTTGTCACATTTTTATTGTTGCCCTTTCATCTGTGCTTTTATTCCTTTATCTTTTTCTAAACCATGTTCTAATGATACTGTATATATGTATCAAGAACATGCTATTAAGTTGGCAGATATTGCCAGAGTTTGGTCCATATTTTTATAAATCTTTAATTCTGTCTATATTAGCATAAAAGTTCTGATGTTGTTTAAACTGAGACATTTGTCTTGTGCCCATGCAGGTTTCTTCTCAGATTGTTATAATTTGAGATGTTTCTGTTTAAATTTGTTCATATTATTTAATGTCCCTGTCATCTGGTGCCTCATCTTTCATTCTCTCTCTGACCCAATTTGCAGTGATACTGTATATATGTATCAAGAACATGCTAAAGGCAGCAGATATCACCTGATTTTGGTCAAGCAGTTTGTAAGTCTTTCACTTTTGCTACATTGATACTGTATGTTTACATGGTAGTTAAATGGACTCATATTTGTCTTTTGTCCTTGCAGGTTTCTTCTCAGATTGTTTTAATTTGAGATGTTTCTGTTTAAATTTTTTGTGAATGTTTTTGTGGCTCCATCATCTATATCATTTTTCATCCTTTCTCTGAAGCATTTTGCATCAATACTGTATATATGTATGAAATCCATACAATCATCGTTGGAAATAGTGGCCGATTTTGGTCAGTATTGTTTTTGGTCTTTAAATCTTTCTATTTTAGCTTAGATATTTACCGATTTTATTATTCTTGATCTTTCTCTGCTTTCAAACGGAACAAGTAGTTGTGCGGGTAACCTCATACTAGAATGCCCACAGTAGTGAAATGGCCCCATTGATCTACTGTCTCGTTGGGTTTTTACTCAGATTGCTGTAATTTGAGATTTTTTTTCATTTTTGTCACATTTTTATTGTTGCCCTTTCATCTGTGCTTTTATTCCTTCATCTTTTTCTAAACCATGTTCTAATGATACTGTATATATGTATCAAGAACATGCTACTAAGTTGGCAGATATTGCCAGAGTTTTGGTCCATATTTTTCTGAATCTTTAATTCTTTCTATGTTAGCATAAAAGTTCTGATGTTGTTTAAACTGAGACATTTGTCTTGTGCCCATGCAGGTTTCTTCTCAGATTGTTATAATTTGAGATGTTTCTGTTTAAAGTTTTTTACATTAATTTATGTCCCCGTCTTCCGCTGCGTCATCTTTCACTCACTCTCTGAATCCAAGTTGCAGTGATACTGTATATAGGTATCAAGAAAATGCCATAGGCAACAGGTATCACCTGATCTTGGTCAATTTTTTTTAAGTGTTGAACTTCTTCTATATTAGTACTCTATGTTAACTTGGTAGTTAAATGGACACATTTGTCCAGTGCCCTTGCAGGTTTCTTCTCAGATTGTTCTAATTTGAGATGTTTCTGTTTAAATTTTTTGTGAATGTTTTTGTGGCTCAATCACCTATGTCATTTTTCATCCTTTCTCTGAAGCATTTTGCAACGATACTGTATGTATGTATGAAAACTATAGAATCAACTTTGCAAAAATTGTGCGATTTTGGTCCGCGTTGTTCTTGGTCTTTAAATCTTTCTATTTTAGCTTAGATGTTTACCGATTTTATTATTCTTGATCTTTCTCTGCTTTCAAACGGAACAACTAATTGTGCGGGTAACCTCATACTAAAATGCCCTGAGTAGTGAAATGGACCCATTGATCTATTGTCTCGATAGGTTTTTACTCAGATTGCTGTAATTTGAGATGTTTTTTTATTTTTGTCACATTATTAATGGTGCCCTTTCATCTGTACTTTGATTCTTTAATCTTTTTCTAAACCATGTTGTAATGATACTGTATATATGTATCAAGAACATGCTACTAAGTTGGCAGATATTGCCAGAGTTTTGGTCCATATTTTTCTAAATCTTTAATTCTGTCTATGTTAGCATAAAAGTTCTGATGCTGTTTAAACTGAGACATTTGTCTTGTGCCCATGCAGGTTTCTTCTCAGATTGTTATAATTTGAGATGTTTCTGTTTAAATTTGTTCATATTATTTAATGTCCCTGTCGTCTGGTGCCTCATCTTTCATTCTCTCTCTGACCCAATTTGCAGTGATACTGTATATATGTATCAAGAACATGCTAAAGGCAGCAGATATCACCTGATTTTGGTCAAGCAGTTTGTAAGTCTTTCACTTTTGCTACATTGATACTGTATGTTCACATGGTAGTTAAATGGACTCATATTTGTCTTTTGTCCTTGCAGGTTTCTTCTCAGATTGTTTTAATTTGAGATGTTTGTGTTTAAATTTTTTGTGAATGTTTTTGTGGCTCCATCATCTATATCATTTTTCATCCTTTCTCTGAAGCATTTTGCAGCAACACTGTATATATGTATGAAATCCATACAATCATCGTTGGAAATAGTGGCCGATTTTGGTCAGTATTGTTTTTGGTCTTTAAATCTTTCTATTTAAGCTTAGATATTTACCGATTTTATTATTCTTGATCTTTCTCTGCTTTCAAACGGAACAAATAGTTGTGCGGGTAACCACATACTAGAATGCCCTCAGTAGTGAAATGGCCCCAGTGATCTACTGTCTCGATAGGTTTTTACTCAGATTGCTGTAATTTGAGATTTTTTTTTCATTTTTGTCACATTTTTATTGTTGCCCTTTCATCTGTGCTTTTATTCCTTCATCTTTTTCTAAACCATGTTCTAATGATACTGTATATATGTATCAAGAACATGCTACTAAGTTGGCAGATATTGCCAGAGTTTTGGTCCATATTTTTCTGAATCTTTAATTCTTTCTATGTTAGCATAAAAGTTCTGATGTTGTTTAAACTGAGACATTTGTCTTGTGCCCATGCAGGTTTCTTCTCAGATTGTTATAATTTGAGATGTTTCTGTTTAAAGTTTTTTACATTAATTTATGTCCCCGTCTTCCGCTGCATCATCTTTCACTCTTTCTCTGAATCCAAGTTGCAGTGATACTGTATATAGGTATCAAGAGAATGCCATAGGCAACAGATATCACCTGATTTTGGTCAATTTTTTTTTTTAGTGTTGAACTTCTTCTATATTAGTACTATTTGTTTACTTGGTAGTTAAATGGACACATTTGTCCAGTGCCCTTGCAGGTTTCTTCTCAGATTGTTCTAATTTGAGATGTTTCTGTTTAAATTTTTTGTGAATGTTTTTGTGGCTGAATCATCTGTATCATTTTTCATCCTTTCTCTGAAGCATTTTGCAAGGATTCTATATGTACGTATGAAAACTATAGAATCAACTTTGCAAAAATTGTGCGATTTTGGTCCGCGTTGTTCTTGGTCTTTAAATCTTTCTATTTTAGCTTAGATGTTTACCGATTTTATTATTCTTGATCTTTCTCTGCTTTCAAACGGAACAAGTAGTTGTGCCGGTAACCTCATACTAGAATGCCCTCAGTAGTGAAATGGCCCCATTGATCTACTGTCTCGATAGGTTTTTACTCAGATTGCTGTAATTTGAGATGTTTTTTTTTCATTTTTGTCACATTTTTATTGTTGCCCTTTCATCTGTGCTTTTATTCCTTCATCTTTTTCTAAACCATGTTCTAATGATACTGTATATATGTATCAAGAACATGCTACTAAGTTGGCAGATATTGCCAGAGTTTTGGTCCATATTTTTCTGAATCTTTAATTCTGTCTATGTTAGCATAAAAGTTCTGATGTTGTTTAAACTGAGACATTTGTCTTGTGCCCATGCAGGTTTCTTCTCAGATTGTTATAATTTGAGATGTTTCTGTTTAAAGTTTTTTACATTATTTATGTCCCCGTCTTCCGCTGCATCATCTTTCACTCTTTCTCTGAATCCAAGTTGCAGTGATACTGTATATAGGTATCAAGAGAATGCCATAGGCAACAGATATCACCTGATTT
Source organism: Hermodice carunculata (assembly GCA_964020975.1). NCBI lineage: Eukaryota > Metazoa > Annelida > Polychaeta > Eunicida > Amphinomidae > Hermodice > Hermodice carunculata. The sequence continues at coordinate 376,873 of OZ026614.1, read as the reverse complement.
TGGTCAATTTTTTTTTTAGTGTTGAACTTCTTCTATATTAGTACTATTTGTTTACTTGGTAGTTAAATGGACACATTTGTCCAGTGCCCTTGCAGGTTTCTTCTCAGATTGTTCTAATTTGAGATGTTTCTGTTTAAATTTTTTGAGAATGTTTTTGTGGCTGAATCATCTGTATCATTTTTCATCCTTTCTCTGAAGCATTTTGCAAGGATTCTATATGTATGTATGAAAACTATAGAATCAACTTTGCAAAAATTGTGCGATTTTGGTCCGCGTTGTTCTTGGTCTTTAAATCTTTCTATTTTAGCTTAGATGTTTACCGATTTTATTATTCTTGATCTTTCTCTGCTTTCAAACGGAACAACTAATTGTGCGGGTAACCTCATACTAAAATGCCCTGAGTAGTGAAATGGACCCATTGATCTATTGTCTCGATAGGTTTTTACTCAGATTGCTGTAATTTGAGATGTTTTTTTATTTTTGTCACATTATTAATGGTGCCCTTTCATCTGTACTTTGATTCTTTAATCTTTTTCTAAACCATGTTGTAATGATACTGTATATATGTATCAAGAACATGCTACTAAGTTGGCAGATATTGCCAGAGTTTTGGTCCATATTTTTCTAAATCTTTAATTCTGTCTATGTTAGCATAAAAGTTCTGATGCTGTTTAAACTGAGACATTTGTCTTGTGCCCATGCAGGTTTCTTCTCAGATTGTTATAATTTGAGATGTTTCTGTTTAAATTTGTTCATATTATTTAATGTCCCTGTCGTCTGGTGCCTCATCTTTCATTCTCTCTCTGACCCAATTTGCAGTGATACTGTATATATGTATCAAGAACATGCTAAAGGCAGCAGATATCACCTGATTTTGGTCAAGCAGTTTGTAAGTCTTTCACTTTTGCTACATTGATACTGTATGTTCACATGGTAGTTAAATGGACTCATATTTGTCTTTTGTCCTTGCAGGTTTCTTCTCAGATTGTTTTAATTTGAGATGTTTGTGTTTAAATTTTTTGTGAATGTTTTTGTGGCTCCATCATCTATATCATTTTTCATCCTTTCTCTGAAGCATTTTGCAGCAACACTGTATATATGTATGAAATCCATACAATCATCGTTGGAAATAGTGGCCGATTTTGGTCAGTATTGTTTTTGGTCTTTAAATCTTTCTATTTAAGCTTAGATATTTACCGATTTTATTATTCTTGATCTTTCTCTGCTTTCAAACGGAACAAATAGTTGTGCGGGTAACCACATACTAGAATGCCCTCAGTAGTGAAATGGCCCCAGTGATCTACTGTCTCGATAGGTTTTTACTCAGATTGCTGTAATTTGAGATTTTTTTTTCATTTTTGTCACATTTTTATTGTTGCCCTTTCATCTGTGCTTTTATTCCTTCATCTTTTTCTAAACCATGTTCTAATGATACTGTATATATGTATCAAGAACATGCTACTAAGTTGGCAGATATTGCCAGAGTTTTGGTCCATATTTTTCTGAATCTTTAATTCTTTCTATGTTAGCATAAAAGTTCTGATGTTGTTTAAACTGAGACATTTGTCTTGTGCCCATGCAGGTTTCTTCTCAGATTGTTATAATTTGAGATGTTTCTGTTTAAAGTTTTTTACATTAATTTATGTCCCCGTCTTCCGCTGCATCATCTTTCACTCTTTCTCTGAATCCAAGTTGCAGTGATACTGTATATAGGTATCAAGAGAATGCCATAGGCAACAGATATCACCTGATTTTGGTCAATTTTTTTTTTTAGTGTTGAACTTCTTCTATATTAGTACTATTTGTTTACTTGGTAGTTAAATGGACACATTTGTCCAGTGCCCTTGCAGGTTTCTTCTCAGATTGTTCTAATTTGAGATGTTTCTGTTTAAATTTTTTGTGAATGTTTTTGTGGCTGAATCATCTGTATCATTTTTCATCCTTTCTCTGAAGCATTTTGCAAGGATTCTATATGTACGTATGAAAACTATAGAATCAACTTTGCAAAAATTGTGCGATTTTGGTCCGCGTTGTTCTTGGTCTTTAAATCTTTCTATTTTAGCTTAGATGTTTACCGATTTTATTATTCTTGATCTTTCTCTGCTTTCAAACGGAACAAGTAGTTGTGCCGGTAACCTCATACTAGAATGCCCTCAGTAGTGAAATGGCCCCATTGATCTACTGTCTCGATAGGTTTTTACTCAGATTGCTGTAATTTGAGATGTTTTTTTTTCATTTTTGTCACATTTTTATTGTTGCCCTTTCATCTGTGCTTTTATTCCTTCATCTTTTTCTAAACCATGTTCTAATGATACTGTATATATGTATCAAGAACATGCTACTAAGTTGGCAGATATTGCCAGAGTTTTGGTCCATATTTTTCTGAATCTTTAATTCTGTCTATGTTAGCATAAAAGTTCTGATGTTGTTTAAACTGAGACATTTGTCTTGTGCCCATGCAGGTTTCTTCTCAGATTGTTATAATTTGAGATGTTTCTGTTTAAAGTTTTTTACATTATTTATGTCCCCGTCTTCCGCTGCATCATCTTTCACTCTTTCTCTGAATCCAAGTTGCAGTGATACTGTATATAGGTATCAAGAGAATGCCATAGGCAACAGATATCACCTGATTTTGGTCAATTTTTTTTTTAGTGTTGAACTTCTTCTATATTAGTACTATTTGTTTACTTGGTAGTTAAATGGACACATTTGTCCAGTGCCCTTGCAGGTTTCTTCTCAGATTGTTCTAATTTGAGATGTTTCTGTTTAAATTTTTTGAGAATGTTTTTGTGGCTGAATCATCTGTATCATTTTTCATCCTTTCTCTGAAGCATTTTGCAAGGATTCTATATGTACGTATGAAAACTATAGAATCAACTTTGCAAAAATTGTGCGATTTTGGTCCGCGTTGTTCTTGGTCTTTAAATCTTTCTATTTTAGCTTAGATGTTTACCGATTTTATTATTCTTGATCTTTCTCTGCTTTCAAACGGAACAAGTAGTTGTGCGGGTAACCTCATACTAGAATGCCCACAGTAGTGAAATGGCCCCATTGATCTACTGTCTCGATAGGTTTTTACTCAGATTGCTGTAATTTGAGATGTTTTTTTATTTTTGTCACATTATTAATGGTGCCCTTTCATCTGTACTTTGATTCTTTAATCTTTTTCTAAACCATGTTGTAATGATACTGTATATATGTATCAAGAACATGCTACTAAGTTGGCAGATATTGCCAGAGTTTTGGTCCATATTTTTCTAAATCTTTAATTCTGTCTATGTTAGCATAAAAGTTCTGATGCTGTTTAAACTGAGACATTTGTCTTGTGCCCATGCAGGTTTCTTCTCAGATTGTTATAATTTGAGATGTTTCTGTTTAAATTTGTTCATATTATTTAATGTCCCTGTCGTCTGGTGCCTCATCTTTCATTCTCTCTCTGACCCAATTTGCAGTGATACTGTATATATGTATCAAGAACATGCTAAAGGCAGCAGATATCACCTGATTTTGGTCAAGCAGTTTGTAAGTCTTTCACTTCTGCTACATTGATACTGTATGTTTACATGGTAGTTAAATGGACTCATATTTGTCTTTTGTCCTTGCAGGTTTCTTCTCAGATTGTTCTAATTTGAGATGTTTCTGTTTAAATTTTTTGTGAATGTTTTTGTGGCTCCATCATCTGTATCATTTTTCATCCTTTCTCTGAAGCATTTTGCAGCAATACTGTATATATGTATGAAATCCATACAATCATCGTTGGAAATAGTGGCCGATTTTGGTCAGTATTGTTGTTCGTCTTTAAATCTTTCTATTTAAGCTTAGATATTTACCCATTTTATTATTCTTGATCTTTCTCTGCTTTCAAACGGAACAAGTAGTTGTGCGGGTAACCTCATACTAGAATGCCCACAGTAGTGAAATGGCCCCAGTGATCTACTGTCTCGATAGGTTTTTACTCAGATTGCTGTAATTTGAGATGTTTTTTTCATTTTTGTCACATTTTTATTGTTGCCCTTTCATCTGTGCTTTTATTCCTTCATCTTTTTCTAAACCATGTTCTAATGATACTGTATATATGTATCAAGAACATGCTACTAAGTTGGCAGATATTGCCAGAGTTTTGGTCCATATTTTTCTGAATCTTTAATTCTTTCTATGTTAGCATAAAAGTTCTGATGTTGTTTAAACTGAGACATTTGTCTTGTGCCCATGTAGGTTTCTTCTCAGATTGTTATAATTTGAGATGTTTCTGTTTAAAGTTTTTTACATTAATTTATGTCCCCGTCTTCCGCTGCATCATCTTTCACTCTTTCTCTGAATCCAAGTTGCAGTGATACTGTATATAGGTATCAAGAGAATGCCATAGGCAACAGATATCACCTGATTTTGGTCAATTTTTTTTTTAGTGTTGAACTTCTTCTATATTAGTACTATTTGTTTACTTGGTAGTTAAATGGACACATTTGTCCAGTGCCCTTGCAGGTTTCTTCTCAGATTGTTCTAATTTGAGATGTTTCTGTTTAAATTTTTTGTGAATGTTTTTGTGGCTCAATAATCTGTATCATTTTTCATCCTTTCTCTGAAGCATTTTGCAAGGATTCTATATGTACGTATGAAAACTATAGAATCAACTTTGCAAAAATTGTGCGATTTTGGTCCGCGTTGTTCTTGGTCTTTAAATCTTTCTATTTTAGCTTAGATGTTTACCGATTTTATTATTCTTGATCTTTCTCTGCTTTCAAACGGAACAAGTAGTTGTGCGGGTAACCTCATACTAGAATGCCCACAGTAGTGAAATGGCCCCATTGATCTACTGTCTCGATAGGTTTTTACTCAGATTGCTGTAATTTGAGATGTTTTTTTATTTTTGTCACATTATTAATGGTGCCCTTTCATCTGTACTTTGATTCTTTAATCTTTTTCTAAACCATGTTGTAATGATACTGTATATATGTATCAAGAACATGCTACTAAGTTGGCAGATATTGCCAGAGTTTTGGTCCATATTTTTCTGAATCTTTAATTCTTTCTATGTTAGCATAAAAGTTCTGATGTTGTTTAAACTGAGACATTTGTCTTGTGCCCATGCAGGTTTCTTCTCAGATTGTTATAATTTGAGATGTTTCTGTTTAAAGTTTTTTACATTAATTTATGTCCCCGTCTTCCGCTGCATCATCTTTCACTCTTTCTCTGAATCCAAGTTGCAGTGATACTGTATATAGGTATCAAGAGAATGCCATAGGCAACAGATATCACCTGATTTTGGTCAATTTTTTTTTTTAAGGGTTGAACTTCTTCTATAGTAGTACTATTTGTTTACTTGGTAGTTAAACGGACACATTTGTCCAGTGCCCTTGCAGGTTTCTTCTCAGATTGTTCTAATTTGAGATGTTTCTGTTTAAATTTTTTGTGAATGTTTTTGTGGCTGAATCATCTGTATCATTTTTCATCCTTTCTCTGAAGCATTTTGCAAGGATTCTATATGTATGTATGAACACTGTAGAATCAACTTTGCAAAAATTGTGCGATTTTGGTCCGCGTTGTTCTTGGTCTTTAAATCTTTCTATTTTAGCTTAGATGTTTACCGATTTTATTATTCTTGATCTTTCTCTGCTTTCAAACGGAACAAATAGTTGTGCGGGTAACCTCATACTAAAATGCCCACAGTAGTGAAATGGCCCCATTGATCTACTTTCTCGATAGGTTTTTACTCAGATTGCTGTAATTTTAGATGTTTTCTCCACTTTTGTCACATTTTTATTGTTGCCCTTTCATCTGTGCTTTAATTCCTTCATCTTTTTCTAAACCATGTTCTAATGATACTGTATATATGTATCGAGAACATGCTATTAAGTTGGCAGATATTGCCAGAGTTTGGTCCATATTTTTCTAAATCTTTAATTCTGTCTATGTTAGCATAAAAGTTCTGATGTTGTTTAAACTGAGACATTTGTCTTGTGCCCATGCAGGTTTCTTCTCAGATTGTTATAATTTGAGATGTTTCTGTTTAAATTTGTTCATATTATTTAATGTCCCTGTCGTCTGGTGCCTCATCTTTCATTCTCTCTCGGACCCAATTTGCAGTGATACTGTATATATGTATCAAGAACATGCTAAAGGCAGCAGATATCACCTGATTTTGGTCAATCAGTTTGTAAGTCTTTCACTTCTGCTACATTGATACTGTATGTTTACATGGTAGTTAAATGGACTCATATTTGTCTTTTGTCCTTGCAGGTTTCTTCTCAGATTGTTTTAATTTGAGATGTTTCTGTTTAAATTTTTTGTGAATGTTTTTGTGGCTCCATCATCTATATCATTTTTCATCCTTTCTCTGAAGCATTTTGCATCAATACTGTATATATGTATGAAATCCATACAATCATCGTTGGAAATAGTGGCCGATTTTGGTCAGTATTGTTCTTGGTCTTTAAATCTTTCTATTTAAGCTTAGATATTTACCGATTTTATTATTCTTGATCTTTCTCTGCTTTCAAACGGAACAAGTAGTTGTGCGGGTAACCTCATACTAGAATGCCCTCAGTAGTGAAATGGCCCCATTGATCTACTGTCTCGTTGGGTTTTTACTCAGATTGCTGTAATTTGAGATGTTTTTTTCATTTTTGTCACATTTTTATTGTTGCCCTTTCATCTGTGCTTTTATTCCTTCATCTTTTTCTAAACCATGTTCTAATGATACTGTATATATGTATCAAGAACATGCTACTAAGTTGGCAGATATTGCCAGAGTTTTGGTCCATATTTTTCTGAATCTTTAATTCTGTCTATGTTAGCATAAAAGTTCTGATGTTGTTTAAACTGAGACATTTGTCTTGTGCCCATGCAGGTTTCTTCTCAGATTGTTATAATTTGAGATGTTTCTGTTTAAAGTTTTTTACATTATTTATGTCCCCGTCTTCCGCTGCATCATCTTTCACTCTTTCTCTGAATCCAAGTTGCAGTGATACTGTATATAGGTATCAAGAGAATGCCATAGGCAACAGATATCACCTGATTTTGGTCAATTTTTTTTTTAGTGTTGAACTTCTTCTATATTAGTACTATTTGTTTACTTGGTAGTTAAATGGACACATTTGTCCAGTGCCCTTGCAGGTTTCTTCTCAGATTGTTCTAATTTGAGATGTTTCTGTTTAAATTTTTTGTGAATGTTTTTGTGGCTGAATCATCTGTATCATTTTTCATCCTTTCTCTGAAGCATTTTGCAAGGATTCTATATGTACGTATGAAAACTATAGAATCAACTTTGCAAAAATTGTGCGATTTTGGTCCGCGTTGTTCTTGGTCTTTAAATCTTTCTATTTTAGCTTAGATGTTTACCGATTTTATTATTCTTGATCTTTCTCTGCTTTCAAACGGAACAAGTAGTTGTGCGGGTAACCTCATACTAGAATGCCCACAGTAGTGAAATGGCCCCATTGATCTACTGTCTCGATAGGTTTTTACTCAGATTGCTGTAATTTGAGATGTTTTTTTATTTTTGTCACATTATTAATGGTGCCCTTTCATCTGTACTTTGATTCTTTAATCTTTTTCTAAACCATGTTGTAATGATACTGTATATATGTATCAAGAACATGCTATCAAGTTGGCAGATATTGCCAGAGTTTGGTCCATATTTTTCTAAATCTTTAATTCTGTCTATGTTAGCATAAAAGTTCTGATGCTGTTTAAACTGAGACATTTGTCTTGTGCCCATGCAGGTTTCTTCTCAGATTGTTATAATTTGAGATGTTTCTGTTTAAATTTGTTCATATTATTTAATGTCCCTGTCGTCTGGTGCCTGATCTTTCATTCTCTCTGTGACCCAATTTGCAGTGATACTGTATATATGTATCAAGAACATGCTAAAGGCAGCAGATATCACCTGATTTTGGTCAAGCAGTTTGTAAGTCTTTCACTTCTGCTACATTGATACTGTATGTTTACATGGTAGTTAAATGGACTCATATTTGTCTTTTGTCCTTGCAGGTTTCTTCTCAGATTGTTCTAATTTGAGATGTTTCTGTTTAAATTTTTTGTGAATGTTTTTGTGGCTCCATCATCTGTATCATTTTTCATCCTTTCTCTGAAGCATTTTGCAGCAATACTGTATATATGTATGAAATCCATACAATCATCGTTGGAAATAGTGGCCGATTTTGGTCAGTATTGTTGTTCGTCTTTAAATCTTTCTATTTAAGCTTAGATATTTACCGATTTTATTATTCTTGATCTTTCTCTGCTTTCAAACGGAACAAGTAGTTGTGCGGGTAACCTCATACTAGAATGCCCACAGTAGTGAAATTGCCCCAGTGATCTACTGTCTCGATAGGTTTTTACTCAGATTGCTGTAATTGGAGATGTTTTTTTCATTTTTGTCACATTTTTATTGTTGCCCTTTCATCTGTGCTTTTATTCCTTCATCTTTTTCTAAACCATGTTCTAATGATACTGTATATATGTATCAAGAACATGCTACTAAGTTGGCAGATATTGCCAGAGTTTTGGTCCATATTTTTCTGAATCTTTAATTCTTTCTATGTTAGCATAAAAGTTCTGATGTTGTTTAAACTGAGACATTTGTCTTGTGCCCATGTAGGTTTCTTCTCAGATTGTTATAATTTGAGATGTTTCTGTTTAAAGTTTTTTACATTAATTTATGTCCCCGTCTTCCGCTGCATCATCTTTCACTCTTTCTCTGAATCCAAGTTGCAGTGATACTGTATATAGGTATCAAGAGAATGCCATAGGCAACAGATATCACCTGATTTTGGTCAATTTTTTTTTTAGTGTTGAACTTCTTCTATATTAGTACTATTTGTTTACTTGGTAGTTAAATGGACACATTTGTCCAGTGCCCTTGCAGGTTTCTTCTCAGATTGTTCTAATTTGAGATGTTTCTGTTTAAATTTTTTGTGAATGTTTTTGTGGCTCAATCATCTGTATCATTTTTCATCCTTTCTCTGAAGCATTTAGCAAGGATTCTATATGTACGTATGAAAACTATAGAATCAACTTTGCAAAAATTGTGCGATTTTGGTCCGCGTTGTTCTTGGTCTTTAAATCTTTCTATTTTAGCTTAGATGTTTACCGATTTTATTATTCTTGATCTTTCTCTGCTTTCAAACGGAACAAGTAGTTGTGCGGGTAACCTCATACTAGAATGCCCACAGTAGTGAAATGGCCCCATTGATCTACTGTCTCGATAGGTTTTTACTCAGATTGCTGTAATTTTAGATGTTTTCTTCATTTTTGTCACATTTTTATTGTTGCCCTTTCATCTGTGCTTTAATTCCTTCATCTTTTTCTAAACCATGTTCTAATGATACTGTATATATGTACCAAGAACATGCTATTAAGTTGGCAGATATTGCCAGAGTTTGGTCCATATTTTTCTAAATCTTTAATTCTGTCTATGTTAGCATAAAAGTTCTGATGTTGTTTAAACTGAGACATTTGTCTTGTGCCCATGCAGGTTTCTTCTCAGATTGTTATAATTTGAGATGTTTCTGTTTAAATTTGTTCATATTATTTAATGTCCCTGTCGTCTGGTGCCTCATCTTTCATTCTCTCTCGGACCCAATTTGCAGTGATACTGTATATATGTATCAAGAACATGCTAAAGGCAGCAGATATCACCTGATTTTGGTCAAGCAGTTTGTAAGTCTTTCACTTCTGCTAAATTGATACTGTATGTTTACATGGTAGTTAAATGGACTCATATTTGTCTTTTGTCCTTGCAGGTTTCTTCTCAGATTGTTCTAATTTGAGATGTTTCTGTTTAAATTTTTTGTGAATGTTTTTGTGGCTCCATCATCTATATCATTTTTCATCCTTTCTCTGAAGCATTTTGCATCAATACTGTATATATGTATGAAATCCATACAATCATCGTTGGAAATAGTGGCCGATTTTGGTCAGTATTGTTCTTGGTCTTTAAATCCTTCTATTTAAGCTTAGATATTTACCGATTTTATTATTCTTGATCTTTCTCTGCTTTCAAACGGAACAAGTAGTTGTGCGGGTAACCTCATACTAGAATGCCCACAGTAGTGAAATGGCCCCAGTGATCTACTGTCTCGTTGGGTTTTTACTCAGATTGCTGTAATTTGAGATGTTTTTTTCATTTTTGTCACATTTTTATTGTTGCCCTTTCATCTGTGCTTTTATTCCTATATCTTTTTCTAAACCATGTTCTAATGATACTGTATATATGTATCAAGAACATGCTATTAAGTTGGCAGATATTGCCAGAGTTTTGGTCCATATTTTTCTGAATCTTTAATTCTGTCTATGTTAGCATAAAAGTTCTGATGTTGTTTAAACTGAGACATTTGTCTTGTGCCCATGCAGGTTTCTTCTCAGATTGTTATAATTTGAGATGTTTCTGTTTAAAGTTTTTTACATTAATTTATGTCCCCGTCTTCCGCTGCGTCATCTTTCACTCTTTCTCTTGATCCAAGTTGCAGTGATACTGTATATAGGTATCAAGAGAATGCCATAGGCAACAGATATCACCTGATCTTGGTCAATTTTTTTTTAGTGTTGAACTTCTTCTATATTAGTACTCTATGTTTACTTGGTAGTTAAATGGACACATTTGTCCAGTGCCCTTGCAGGTTTCTTCTCAGATTGTTCTAATTTGAGATGTTTCTGTTTAAATTTTTTGTGAATGTTTTTGTGGCTCAATCACCTATGTCATTTTTCATCCTTTCTCTGAAGCATTTTGCAACGATACTATATGTATGTATGAAAACTATAGAATCAACTTTGCAAAAATTGTGCGATTTTGGTCCGCATTGTTCTTGGTCTTTAAATCTTTCTATTTTAGCTTAGATGTTTACCGATTTTATTATTCTTGATCTTTCTCTGCTTTCAAACGGAACAAGTAGTTGTGCGGGTAACCTCATACTAGAATGCCCACAGTAGTGAAATGGCCCCATTGATCTACTGTCTCGATAGGTTTTTACTCAGATTGCTGTAATTTGAGATGTTTTTTTATTTATGTCACATTATTAATGTTGCCCTTTCATCTGTACTTTGATTCTTTAATCTTTTTCTAAACCATGTTCTAATGATACTGTATATATGTATCAAGAACATGCTATCAAGTTGGCATATATTGCCAGAGTTTGGTCCATATTTTTATAAATCTTTAATTCTGTCTATGTTAGCATAAAAGTTCTGATGTTGTTTAAACTGAGACATTTGTCTTGTGCCCATGCAGGTTTCTTCTCAGATTGTTATAATTTGAGATGTTTCTGTTTAAATTTGTTCATATTATTTAATGTCCCTGTCGTCTGGTGCCTCATCTTTCATTCTCTCTCTGACCCAATTTGCAGTGATACTGTATATATGTATCAAGAACATGCTAAAGGCAGCAGATATCACCTGATTTTGGTCAAGCAGTTTGTAAGTCTTTCACTTCTGCTACATTGATACTGTATGTTTACATGGTAGTTAAATGGACTCATATTTGTCTTTTGTCCTTGCAGGTTTCTTCTCAGATTGTTCTAATTTGAGATGTTTCTGTTTAAATTTTTTGTGAATGTTTTTGTGGCTCCATCATCTGTATCATTTTTCATCCTTTCTCTGAAGCATTTTGCAGCAATACTGTATATATGTATGAAATCCATACAATCATCGTTGGAAATAGTGGCCGATTTTGGTCAGTATTGTTGTTCGTCTTTAAATCTTTCTATTTAAGCTTAGATATTTACCGATTTTATTATTCTTGATCTTTCTCTGCTTTCAAACGGAACAAGTAGTTGTGCGGGTAACCTCATACTAGAATGCCCACAGTAGTGAAATTGCCCCAGTGATCTACTGTCTCGATAGGTTTTTACTCAGATTGCTGTAATTGGAGATGTTTTTTTCATTTTTGTCACATTTTTATTGTTGCCCTTTCATCTGTGCTTTTATTCCTATATCTTTTTCTAAACCATGTTCTAATGATACTGTATATATGTATCAAGAACATGCTATTAAGTTGGCAGATATTGCCAGAGTTTTGGTCCATATTTTTCTGAATCTTTAATTCTGTCTATGTTAGCATAAAAGTTCTGATGTTGTTTAAACTGAGACATTTGTCTTGTGCCCATGCAGGTTTCTTCTCAGATTGTTATAATTTGAGATGTTTCTGTTTAAAGTTTTTTACATTATTTATGTCCCCGTCTTCCGCTGCATCATCTTTCACTCTTTCTCTGAATCCAAGTTGCAGTGATACTGTATATAGGTATCAAGAGAATGCCATAGGCAACAGATATCACCTGATTTTGGTCAATTTTTTTTTTAGTGTTGAACTTCTTCTATATTAGTACTATTTGTTTACTTGGTAGTTAAATGGACACATTTGTCCAGTGCCCTTGCAGGTTTCTTCTCAGATTGTTCTAATTTGAGATGTTTCTGTTTAAATTTTTTGTGAATGTTTTTGTGGCTGAATCATCTGTATCATTTTTCATCCTTTCTCTGAAGCATTTTGCAAGGATTCTATATGTACGTATGAAAACTATAGAATCAACTTTGCAAAAATTGTGCGATTTTGGTCCGCGTTGTTCTTGGTCTTTAAATCTTTCTATTTTAGCTTAGATGTTTACCGATTTTATTATTCTTGATCTTTCTCTGCTTTCAAACGGAACAAGTAGTTGTGCGGGTAACCTCATACTAGAATGCCCACAGTAGTGAAATGGCCCCATTGATCTACTGTCTCGATAGGTTTTTACTCAGATTGCTGTAATTTGAGATGTTTTTTTATTTTTGTCACATTATTAATGGTGCCCTTTCATCTGTACTTTGATTCTTTAATCTTTTTCTAAACCATGTTGTAATGATACTGTATATATGTATCAAGAACATGCTATCAAGTTGGCAGATATTGCCAGAGTTTGGTCCATATTTTTCTAAATCTTTAATTCTGTCTATGTTAGCATAAAAGTTCTGATGCTGTTTAAACTGAGACATTTGTCTTGTGCCCATGCAGGTTTCTTCTCAGATTGTTATAATTTGAGATGTTTCTGTTTAAATTTGTTCATATTATTTAATGTCCCTGTCGTCTGGTGCCTGATCTTTCATTCTCTCTGTGACCCAATTTGCAGTGATACTGTATATATGTATCAAGAACATGCTAAAGGCAGCAGATATCACCTGATTTTGGTCAAGCAGTTTGTAAGTCTTTCACTTCTGCTACATTGATACTGTATGTTTACATGGTAGTTAAATGGACTCATATTTGTCTTTTGTCCTTGCAGGTTTCTTCTCAGATTGTTCTAATTTGAGATGTTTCTGTTTAAATTTTTTGTGAATGTTTTTGTGGCTCCATCATCTGTATCATTTTTCATCCTTTCTCTGAAGCATTTTGCAGCAATACTGTATATATGTATGAAATCCATACAATCATCGTTGGAAATAGTGGCCGATTTTGGTCAGTATTGTTGTTCGTCTTTAAATCTTTCTATTTAAGCTTAGATATTTACCGATTTTATTATTCTTGATCTTTCTCTGCTTTCAAACGGAACAAGTAGTTGTGCGGGTAACCTCATACTAGAATGCCCACAGTAGTGAAATTGCCCCAGTGATCTACTGTCTCGATAGGTTTTTACTCAGATTGCTGTAATTGGAGATGTTTTTTTCATTTTTGTCACATTTTTATTGTTGCCCTTTCATCTGTGCTTTTATTCCTTCATCTTTTTCTAAACCATGTTCTAATGATACTGTATATATGTATCAAGAACATGCTACTAAGTTGGCAGATATTGCCAGAGTTTTGGTCCATATTTTTCTGAATCTTTAATTCTTTCTATGTTAGCATAAAAGTTCTGATGTTGTTTAAACTGAGACATTTGTCTTGTGCCCATGTAGGTTTCTTCTCAGATTGTTATAATTTGAGATGTTTCTGTTTAAAGTTTTTTACATTAATTTATGTCCCCGTCTTCCGCTGCATCATCTTTCACTCTTTCTCTGAATCCAAGTTGCAGTGATACTGTATATAGGTATCAAGAGAATGCCATAGGCAACAGATATCACCTGATTTTGGTCAATTTTTTTTTTAGTGTTGAACTTCTTCTATATTAGTACTATTTGTTTACTTGGTAGTTAAATGGACACATTTGTCCAGTGCCCTTGCAGGTTTCTTCTCAGATTGTTCTAATTTGAGATGTTTCTGTTTAAATTTTTTGTGAATGTTTTTGTGGCTCAATCATCTGTATCATTTTTCATCCTTTCTCTGAAGCATTTAGCAAGGATTCTATATGTACGTATGAAAACTATAGAATCAACTTTGCAAAAATTGTGCGATTTTGGTCCGCGTTGTTCTTGGTCTTTAAATCTTTCTATTTTAGCTTAGATGTTTACCGATTTTATTATTCTTGATCTTTCTCTGCTTTCAAACGGAACAAGTAGTTGTGCGGGTAACCTCATACTAGAATGCCCACAGTAGTGAAATGGCCCCATTGATCTACTGTCTCGATAGGTTTTTACTCAGATTGCTGTAATTTTAGATGTTTTCTTCATTTTTGTCACATTTTTATTGTTGCCCTTTCATCTGTGCTTTAATTCCTTCATCTTTTTCTAAACCATGTTCTAATGATACTGTATATATGTACCAAGAACATGCTATTAAGTTGGCAGATATTGCCAGAGTTTGGTCCATATTTTTCTAAATCTTTAATTCTGTCTATGTTAGCATAAAAGTTCTGATGTTGTTTAAACTGAGACATTTGTCTTGTGCCCATGCAGGTTTCTTCTCAGATTGTTATAATTTGAGATGTTTCTGTTTAAATTTGTTCATATTATTTAATGTCCCTGTCGTCTGGTGCCTCATCTTTCATTCTCTCTCGGACCCAATTTGCAGTGATACTGTATATATGTATCAAGAACATGCTAAAGGCAGCAGATATCACCTGATTTTGGTCAAGCAGTTTGTAAGTCTTTCACTTCTGCTAAATTGATACTGTATGTTTACATGGTAGTTAAATGGACTCATATTTGTCTTTTGTCCTTGCAGGTTTCTTCTCAGATTGTTCTAATTTGAGATGTTTCTGTTTAAATTTTTTGTGAATGTTTTTGTGGCTCCATCATCTATATCATTTTTCATCCTTTCTCTGAAGCATTTTGCATCAATACTGTATATATGTATGAAATCCATACAATCATCGTTGGAAATAGTGGCCGATTTTGGTCAGTATTGTTCTTGGTCTTTAAATCCTTCTATTTAAGCTTAGATATTTACCGATTTTATTATTCTTGATCTTTCTCTGCTTTCAAACGGAACAAGTAGTTGTGCGGGTAACCTCATACTAGAATGCCCACAGTAGTGAAATGGCCCCAGTGATCTACTGTCTCGTTGGGTTTTTACTCAGATTGCTGTAATTTGAGATGTTTTTTTCATTTTTGTCACATTTTTATTGTTGCCCTTTCATCTGTGCTTTTATTCCTATATCTTTTTCTAAACCATGTTCTAATGATACTGTATATATGTATCAAGAACATGCTATTAAGTTGGCAGATATTGCCAGAGTTTTGGTCCATATTTTTCTGAATCTTTAATTCTGTCTATGTTAGCATAAAAGTTCTGATGTTGTTTAAACTGAGACATTTGTCTTGTGCCCATGCAGGTTTCTTCTCAGATTGTTATAATTTGAGATGTTTCTGTTTAAAGTTTTTTACATTAATTTATGTCCCCGTCTTCCGCTGCGTCATCTTTCACTCTTTCTCTTGATCCAAGTTGCAGTGATACTGTATATAGGTATCAAGAGAATGCCATAGGCAACAGATATCACCTGATCTTGGTCAATTTTTTTTTAGTGTTGAACTTCTTCTATATTAGTACTCTATGTTTACTTGGTAGTTAAATGGACACATTTGTCCAGTGCCCTTGCAGGTTTCTTCTCAGATTGTTCTAATTTGAGATGTTTCTGTTTAAATTTTTTGTGAATGTTTTTGTGGCTCAATCACCTATGTCATTTTTCATCCTTTCTCTGAAGCATTTTGCAACGATACTATATGTATGTATGAAAACTATAGAATCAACTTTGCAAAAATTGTGCGATTTTGGTCCGCATTGTTCTTGGTCTTTAAATCTTTCTATTTTAGCTTAGATGTTTACCGATTTTATTATTCTTGATCTTTCTCTGCTTTCAAACGGAACAAGTAGTTGTGCGGGTAACCTCATACTAGAATGCCCACAGTAGTGAAATGGCCCCATTGATCTACTGTCTCGATAGGTTTTTACTCAGATTGCTGTAATTTGAGATGTTTTTTTATTTATGTCACATTATTAATGTTGCCCTTTCATCTGTACTTTGATTCTTTAATCTTTTTCTAAACCATGTTCTAATGATACTGTATATATGTATCAAGAACATGCTATCAAGTTGGCATATATTGCCAGAGTTTGGTCCATATTTTTATAAATCTTTAATTCTGTCTATGTTAGCATAAAAGTTCTGATGTTGTTTAAACTGAGACATTTGTCTTGTGCCCATGCAGGTTTCTTCTCAGATTGTTATAATTTGAGATGTTTCTGTTTAAATTTGTTCATATTATTTAATGTCCCTGTCGTCTGGTGCCTCATCTTTCATTCTCTCTCTGACCCAATTTGCAGTGATACTGTATATATGTATCAAGAACATGCTAAAGGCAGCAGATATCACCTGATTTTGGTCAAGCAGTTTGTAAGTCTTTCACTTCTGCTACATTGATACTGTATGTTTACATGGTAGTTAAATGGACTCATATTTGTCTTTTGTCCTTGCAGGTTTCTTCTCAGATTGTTCTAATTTGAGATGTTTCTGTTTAAATTTTTTGTGAATGTTTTTGTGGCTCCATCATCTGTATCATTTTTCATCCTTTCTCTGAAGCATTTTGCAGCAATACTGTATATATGTATGAAATCCATACAATCATCGTTGGAAATAGTGGCCGATTTTGGTCAGTATTGTTGTTCGTCTTTAAATCTTTCTATTTAAGCTTAGATATTTACCGATTTTATTATTCTTGATCTTTCTCTGCTTTCAAACGGAACAAGTAGTTGTGCGGGTAACCTCATACTAGAATGCCCACAGTAGTGAAATTGCCCCAGTGATCTACTGTCTCGATAGGTTTTTACTCAGATTGCTGTAATTGGAGATGTTTTTTTCATTTTTGTCACATTTTTATTGTTGCCCTTTCATCTGTGCTTTTATTCCTTCATCTTTTTCTAAACCATGTTCTAATGATACTGTATATATGTATCAAGAACATGCTACTAAGTTGGCAGATATTGCCAGAGTTTTGGTCCATATTTTTCTGAATCTTTAATTCTTTCTATGTTAGCATAAAAGTTCTGATGTTGTTTAAACTGAGACATTTGTCTTGTGCCCATGTAGGTTTCTTCTCAGATTGTTATAATTTGAGATGTTTCTGTTTAAAGTTTTTTACATTAATTTATGTCCCCGTCTTCCGCTGCATCATCTTTCACTCTTTCTCTGAATCCAAGTTGCAGTGATACTGTATATAGGTATCAAGAGAATGCCATAGGCAACAGATATCACCTGATTTTGGTCAATTTTTTTTTTAGTGTTGAACTTCTTCTATATTAGTACTATTTGTTTACTTGGTAGTTAAATGGACACATTTGTCCAGTGCCCTTGCAGGTTTCTTCTCAGATTGTTCTAATTTGAGATGTTTCTGTTTAAATTTTTTGTGAATGTTTTTGTGGCTCAATCATCTGTATCATTTTTCATCCTTTCTCTGAAGCATTTAGCAAGGATTCTATATGTACGTATGAAAACTATAGAATCAACTTTGCAAAAATTGTGCGATTTTGGTCCGCGTTGTTCTTGGTCTTTAAATCTTTCTATTTTAGCTTAGATGTTTACCGATTTTATTATTCTTGATCTTTCTCTGCTTTCAAACGGAACAAGTAGTTGTGCGGGTAACCTCATACTAGAATGCCCACAGTAGTGAAATGGCCCCATTGATCTACTGTCTCGATAGGTTTTTACTCAGATTGCTGTAATTTTAGATGTTTTCTTCATTTTTGTCACATTTTTATTGTTGCCCTTTCATCTGTGCTTTAATTCCTTCATCTTTTTCTAAACCATGTTCTAATGATACTGTATATATGTACCAAGAACATGCTATTAAGTTGGCAGATATTGCCAGAGTTTGGTCCATATTTTTCTAAATCTTTAATTCTGTCTATGTTAGCATAAAAGTTCTGATGTTGTTTAAACTGAGACATTTGTCTTGTGCCCATGCAGGTTTCTTCTCAGATTGTTATAATTTGAGATGTTTCTGTTTAAATTTGTTCATATTATTTAATGTCCCTGTCGTCTGGTGCCTCATCTTTCATTCTCTCTCGGACCCAATTTGCAGTGATACTGTATATATGTATCAAGAACATGCTAAAGGCAGCAGATATCACCTGATTTTGGTCAAGCAGTTTGTAAGTCTTTCACTTCTGCTAAATTGATACTGTATGTTTACATGGTAGTTAAATGGACTCATATTTGTCTTTTGTCCTTGCAGGTTTCTTCTCAGATTGTTCTAATTTGAGATGTTTCTGTTTAAATTTTTTGTGAATGTTTTTGTGGCTCCATCATCTATATCATTTTTCATCCTTTCTCTGAAGCATTTTGCATCAATACTGTATATATGTATGAAATCCATACAATCATCGTTGGAAATAGTGGCCGATTTTGGTCAGTATTGTTCTTGGTCTTTAAATCCTTCTATTTAAGCTTAGATATTTACCGATTTTATTATTCTTGATCTTTCTCTGCTTTCAAACGGAACAAGTAGTTGTGCGGGTAACCTCATACTAGAATGCCCACAGTAGTGAAATGGCCCCAGTGATCTACTGTCTCGTTGGGTTTTTACTCAGATTGCTGTAATTTGAGATGTTTTTTTCATTTTTGTCACATTTTTATTGTTGCCCTTTCATCTGTGCTTTTATTCCTATATCTTTTTCTAAACCATGTTCTAATGATACTGTATATATGTATCAAGAACATGCTATTAAGTTGGCAGATATTGCCAGAGTTTTGGTCCATATTTTTCTGAATCTTTAATTCTGTCTATGTTAGCATAAAAGTTCTGATGTTGTTTAAACTGAGACATTTGTCTTGTGCCCATGCAGGTTTCTTCTCAGATTGTTATAATTTGAGATGTTTCTGTTTAAAGTTTTTTACATTAATTTATGTCCCCGTCTTCCGCTGCGTCATCTTTCACTCTTTCTCTTGATCCAAGTTGCAGTGATACTGTATATAGGTATCAAGAGAATGCCATAGGCAACAGATATCACCTGATCTTGGTCAATTTTTTTTTAGTGTTGAACTTCTTCTATATTAGTACTCTATGTTTACTTGGTAGTTAAATGGACACATTTGTCCAGTGCCCTTGCAGGTTTCTTCTCAGATTGTTCTAATTTGAGATGTTTCTGTTTAAATTTTTTGTGAATGTTTTTGTGGCTCAATCACCTATGTCATTTTTCATCCTTTCTCTGAAGCATTTTGCAACGATACTATATGTATGTATGAAAACTATAGAATCAACTTTGCAAAAATTGTGCGATTTTGGTCCGCATTGTTCTTGGTCTTTAAATCTTTCTATTTTAGCTTAGATGTTTACCGATTTTATTATTCTTGATCTTTCTCTGCTTTCAAACGGAACAAGTAGTTGTGCGGGTAACCTCATACTAGAATGCCCACAGTAGTGAAATGGCCCCATTGATCTACTGTCTCGATAGGTTTTTACTCAGATTGCTGTAATTTGAGATGTTTTTTTATTTATGTCACATTATTAATGTTGCCCTTTCATCTGTACTTTGATTCTTTAATCTTTTTCTAAACCATGTTCTAATGATACTGTATATATGTATCAAGAACATGCTATCAAGTTGGCATATATTGCCAGAGTTTGGTCCATATTTTTATAAATCTTTAATTCTGTCTATGTTAGCATAAAAGTTCTGATGTTGTTTAAACTGAGACATTTGTCTTGTGCCCATGCAGGTTTCTTCTCAGATTGTTATAATTTGAGATGTTTCTGTTTAAATTTGTTCATATTATTTAATGTCCCTGTCGTCTGGTGCCTCATCTTTCATTCTCTCTCTGACCCAATTTGCAGTGATACTGTATATATGTATCAAGAACATGCTAAAGGCAGCAGATATCACCTGATTTTGGTCAAGCAGTTTGTAAGTCTTTCACTTTTGCTACATTGATACTGTATGTTCACATGGTAGTTAAATGGACTCATATTTGTCTTTTGTCCTTGCAGGTTTCTTCTCAGATTGTTCTAATTTGAGATGTTTCTGTTTAAAGTTTTTTACATTAATTTATGTCCCCGTCTTCCGCTGCATCATCTTTCACTCTTTCTCTGAATCCAAGTTGCAGTGATACTGTATATAGGTATCAAGAAAATGCCATAGGCAACAGATATCACCTGATTTTGGTCAATTTTTTTTTTAAGGGATGAACTTCTTCTATATTAGTACTATTTGTTTACTTGGTAGTTAAATGGACACATTTGTCCAGTGCCCTTGCAGGTTTCTTCTCAGATTGTTTTAATTTGAGATGTTTCTGTTTAAATTTTTTGTGAATGTTTTTGTGGCTCAATCATCTGTATCATTTTTCATCCTTTCTCTGAAGCATTTTGCAAGGATTCTATATGTATGTATGAAAACTATAGAATCAACTTTGCAAAAATTGTGCGATTTTGGTCCGCGTTGTTCTTGGTCTTTAAATCTTTCTATTTTAGCTTAGATGTTTACCGATTTTATTATTCTTGATCTTTCTCTGCTTTCAAACGGAACAAGTAGTTGTGCGGGTAACCTCATACTAGAATGCCCACAGTAGTGAAATGGCCCCATTGATCTACTGTCTCGATAGGTTTTTACTCAGATTGCTGTAATTTGAGATGTTTTTTTTCATTTTTGTCACATTTTTATTGTTGCCCTTTCATCTGTGCTTTTATTCCTTCATCTTTTTCTAAACCATGATCTAATGATACTGTATATATGTATCAAGAACATGCTATTAAGTTGGCAGATATTGCCAGAGTTTGGTCCCTATTTTTCTAAATCTTTAATTCTGTCTATGTTAGCATAAAAGTTCTGATGTTGTTTAAACTGAGACATTTGTCTTGTGCCCATGCAGGTTTCTTCTCAGATTGTTATAATTTGAGATGTTTCTGTTTAAATTTGTTCATATTATTTAATGTCCCTGTCATCTGGTGCCTCATCTTTCATTCTCTCTCGGACCCAATTTGCAGTGATACTGTATATATGTATCAAGAACATGCTAAAGGCAGCAGATATCACCTGATTTTGGTCAATCAGTTTGTAAGTCTTTCACTTCTGCTACATTGATACTGTATGTTTACATGGTAGTTAAATGGACTCATATTTGTCTTTTGTCCTTGCAGGTTTCTTCTCAGATTGTTCTAATTTGAGATGTTTCTGTTTAAATTTTTTGTGAATGTTTTTGTGGCTCCATCATCTATATCATTTTTCATCCTTTTTCTGAAGCATTTTGCAGCAATACTGTATATATGTATGAAATCGATACAATCATCGTTGGAAATAGAGGCCGATTTTGGTAAGTATTGTTCTTGGTCTTTAAATCTTTCTATTTAAGCTTAGATATTTACCGATTTTATTATTCTTGATCTTTCTCTGCTTTCAAAATGGAACAAGTAGTTGTGCGGGTAACCTCATACTAGAATGCCCTCAGTAGTGAAATGGCCCCAGTGATCTACTGTCTCAATAGGTTATACTCAGATTGATGTAATTTGAGATGTTTTTTTATTTTGGTCACATTTTTATTGTTGTCCTTTCATCTGTGCTTTTATTCCTTCATTTTTTTCTAAACCATGTTCTAATGATACTGTATATATGTATCAAGAACATGCTACTAAGTTGGCAGATATTGCCAGAGTTTTGGTCCATATTTTTCTGAATCTTTAATTCTTTCTATGTTAGCATAAAAGTTCTGATGTTGTTTAAACTGAGACATTTGTCTTGTGCCCATGCAGGTTTCTTCTCAGATTGTTATAATTTGAGATGTTTCTGTTTAAAGTTTTTTACATTAATTTATGTCCCCGTCTTCCGCTGCATCATCTTTCACTCTTTCTCTGAATCCAAGTTGCAGTGATACTGTATATAGGTATCAAGAGAATGCCATAGGCAACAGATATCACCTGATTTTGGTCAATTTTTTTTTTAGTGTTGAACTTCTTCTATATTAGTACTATTTGTTTACTTGGTAGTTAAATGTACACATTTGTCCAGTGCCCTTGCAGGTTTCTTCTCAGATTGTTCTAATTTGAGATGTTTCTGTTTAAATTTTTTGTGAATGTTTTTGTGGCTCGATCA
This sequence comes from Hermodice carunculata, assembly GCA_964020975.1. Lineage (NCBI taxonomy): Eukaryota > Metazoa > Annelida > Polychaeta > Eunicida > Amphinomidae > Hermodice > Hermodice carunculata. The sequence continues at coordinate 354,519 of OZ026614.1, read as the reverse complement.
TCTGTATCATTTTTCATCCTTTCTCTGAAGCATTTTGCAAGGATTCTATATGTATGTATGAAAACTATAGAATCAACTTTGCAAAAATTGTGCGATTTTGGTCCGTGTTGTTCTTTGTCTTTAAATCTTTCTATTTTAGCTTAGATGTTTACCGATTTTATTATTCTTGATCTTTCTCTGCTTTCAAACGGAACAAGTAGTTGTGCGGGTAACCTCATACTAGAATGCCCACAGTAGTGAAATGGACCCCTTGATCTACTGTCTCGATAGGTTTTTACTCAGATTGCTGTAATTTGAGATGTTTTTTCATTTTTGTCACATTATTAATGGTGCCCTTTCATCTGTACTTTGATTCTTTAATCTTTTTCTAAACCATGTTGTAATGATACTGTATATATGTATCAAGAACATGCTATCAAGTTGGCAGATATTGCCAGAGTTTGGTCCATATTTTTCTAAATCTTTAATTCTGTCTATGCTAGCATAAAAGTTCTGATGTTGTTTAAACTGAGACATTTGTCTTGTGCCCATGCAGGTTTCTTCTCAGATTGTTATAATTTGAGATGTTTCTGTTTAAATTTGTTCATATTATTTAATGTCCCTGTCGTCTGGTGCCTCATCTTTCATTCTCTCTCTGACCCAATTTGCAGTGATACTGTATATATGTATCAAGAACATGCTAAAGGCAGCAGATATCACCTGATTTTGGTCAAGCAGTTTGTAAGTCTTTCACTTCTGCTACATTGATACTGTATGTTTACATGGTAGTTAAATGGACTCATACTTGTCTTTTGTCCTTGCAGGTTTCTTCTCAGATTGTTCTAATTTGAGATGTTTCTGTTTAAAGTTTTTTACATTAATTTATGTCCCCGTCTTCCGCTGCATCATCTTTCACTCTTTCTCTGAATCCAAGTTGCAGTGATACTGTATATAGGTATCAAGAAAATGCCATAGGCAACAGATATCACCTGATTTTGGTCAATTTTTTTTTAAGGGTTGAACTTCTTCTATATTAGTACTATTTGTTTACTTGGTAGTTAAATGGACACATTTGTCCAGTGCCCTTGCAGGTTTCTTCTCAGATTGTTCTAATTTGAGATGTTTCTGTTTAAATTTTTTGTGAATGTTTTTGTGGCTCAATCATCTGTATCATTTTTCATCCTTTCTCTGAAGCATTTTGCAAGGATTCTATATGTATGTAGGAAAACTATAGAATCAACTTTGCAAAAATTGTGCGATTTTGGTCCGCGTTGTTCTTGGTCTTTAAATCTTTCTATTTTAGCTTAGATGTTTACCGATTTTATTATTCTTGATCTTTCTCTGCTTTCAAACGGAACAAGTAGTTGTGCGGGTAACCTCATACTAGAATGCCCACAGTAGTGAAATGGCCCCATTGATCTACTGTCTCGATAGGTTTTTACCCAGATTGCTGTAATTTGAGATGTTTTTTTTCATTTTTGTCACATTTTTATTGTTGCCCTTTCATCTGTGCTTTTATTCCTTCATCTTTTTCTAAACCATGTTCTAATGATACTGTATATATGTATCGAGAACATGCTATTAAGTTGGCAGATATTGCCAGAGTTTGGTCCCTATTTTTCTAAATCTTTAATTCTGTCTATGTTAGCATAAAAGTTCTGATGTAATTTAAACTGAGACATTTGTCTTGTGCCCATGCAGGTTTCTTCTCAGATTGTTATAATTTGAGATGTTTCTGTTTAAATTTGTTCATATTATTTAATGTCCCTGTCATCTGGTGCCTCATCTTTCATTCTCTCTCTGACCCAATTTGCAGTGATACTGTATATATGTATCAAGAACATGCTAAAGGCAGCAGATATCACCTGATTTTGGTCAAGCAGTTTGTAAGTCTTTCACTTCTGCTACATTGATACTGTATGTTTACATGGTAGTTAAATGGACTCATATTTGTCTTTTGTCCTTGCAGGTTTCTTCTCAGATTGTTCTAATTTGAGATGTTTCTGTTTAAATTTTTTGTGAATGTTTTTGTGGCTCCATCATCTATATCATTTTTCATCCTTTTTCTGAAGCATTTTGCAGCAATACTGTATATATGTATGAAATCCATACAATCATCGTTGGAAATAGTGGCCGATTTTGGTCAGTATTGTTCTTGGTCTTTAAATCTTTCTATTTAAGCTTAGATATTTATCGATTTTATTATTCTTGATCTTTCTCTGCTTTCAAAATGGAACAAGTAGTTGTGCGGGTAACCTCATACTAGAATGCCCTCAGTAGTGAAATGGCCCCAGTGATCTACTGTCTCGATAGGTTATACTCAGATTGATGTAATTTGAGATGTTTTTTTATTTTGGTCACATTTTTATTGTTGTCCTTTCATCTGTGCTTTTATTCCTTCATCTTTTTCTAAACCATGTTCTAATGATACTGTATATATGTATCAAGAACATGCTACTAAGTTGGCAGATATTGCCAGAGTTTTGATCCATATTTTTCTGAATCTTTAATTCTTTCTATGTTAGCATAAAAGTTCTGATGTTGTTTAAACTGAGACATTTGTCTTGTGCCCATGCAGGTTTCTTCTCAGATTGTTATAATTTGAGATGTTTCTGTTTAAAGTTTTTTACATTAATTTATGTCCCCGTCTTCCGCTGCATCATCTTTCACTCTTTCTCTGAATCCAAGTTGCAGTGATACTGTATATAGGTATCAAGAGAATGCCATAGGCAACAGATATCACCTGATTTTGGTCAATTTTTTTTTTAGTGTTGAACTTCTTCTATATTAGTACTATTTGTTTACTTGGTAGTTAAATGTACACATTTGTCCAGTGCCCTTGCAGGTTTCTTCTCAGATTGTTCTAATTTGAGATGTTTCTGTTTAAATTTTTTGTGAATGTTTTTGTGGCTCAATCATCTGTATCATTTTTCATCCTTTCTCTGAAGCATTTTGCAAGGATTCTATATGTATGTATGAAAACTATAGAATCAACTTTGCAAAAATTGTGCGATTTTGGTCCGTGTTGTTCCTTGTCTTTAAATCTTTCTATTTTAGCTTAAATGTTTACCGATTTTATTATTCTTGATCTTTCTCTGCTTTCAAACGGAACAAGTAGTTGTGCGGCTAACCTCATACTAGAATGCCCACAGTAGTGAAATGGCCCCATTGATCTACTGTCTCGTTGGGTTTTTACTCAGATTGCTGTAATTTGAGATGTTTTTTTCATTTTTGTCACATTTTTATTGTTGCCCTTTCATCTGTGCTTTTATTCCTATATCTTTTTCTAAACCATGTTGTAATGATACTGTATATATGTATCAAGAACATGCTATTAAGTTGGCAGATATTGCCAGAGTTTTGGTCCATATTTTTCTGAATCTTTAATTCTTTCTATGTTAGCATAAAAGTTCTGATGTTGTTTAAACTGAGACATTTGTCTTGTGCCCATGCAGGTTTCTTCTCAGATTGTTATAATTTGAGATGTTTCTGTTTAAAGTTTTTTACATTAATTTATGTCCCCGTCTTCCGCTGCGTCATCTTTCACTCTTTCTCTTGATCCAAGTTGCAGTGATACTGTATATAGGTATCAAGAGAATGCCATAGGCAACAGATATCACCTGATCTTGGTCAATTTTTTTTTAGTGTTGAACTTCTTCTATATTAGTACTCTATGTTTACTTGGTAGTTAAATGGACACATTTGTCCAGTGCCCTTGCAGGTTTCTTCTCAGATTGTTCTAATTTGAGATGTTTCTGTTTAAATTTTTTGTGAATGTTTTTGTGGCTCAATCACCTATGTCATTTTTCATCCTTTCTCTGAAGCATTTTGCAACGATACTATATGTATGTATGAAAACTATAGAATCAACTTTGCAAAAATTGTGCGATTTTGGTCCGCATTGTTCTTGGTCTTTAAATCTTTCTATTTTAGCTTAGATGTTTACCGATTTTATTATTCTTGATCTTTCTCTGCTTTCAAACGGAACAAGTAGTTGTGCGGGTAACCTCATACTAGAATGCCCACAGTAGTGAAATGGCCCCATTGATCTACTGTCTCGATAGGTTTTTACTCAGATTGCTGTAATTTGAGATGTTTTTTTATTTATGTCACATTATTAATGTTGCCCTTTCATCTGTACTTTGATTCTTTAATCTTTTTCTAAACCATGTTCTAATGATACTGTATATATGTATCAAGAACATGCTATCAAGTTGGCATATATTGCCAGAGTTTGGTCCATATTTTTCTAAATCTTTAATTCTGTCTATGTTAGCATAAAAGTTCTGATGTTGTTTAAACTGAGACATTTGTCTTGTGCCCATGCAGGTTTCTTCTCAGATTGTTATAATTTGAGATGTTTCTGTTTAAATTTGTTCATATTATTTAATGTCCCTGTCGTCTGGTGCCTCATCTTTCATTCTCTCTCTGACCCAATTTGCAGTGATACTGTATATATGTATCAAGAACATGCTAAAGGCAGCAGATATCACCTGATTTTGGTCAAGCAGTTTGTAAGTCTTTCACCTTTGCTACATTGATACTGTATGTTCACATGGTGGTTAAATGGACTCATATTTGTCTTTTGTCCTTGCAGGTTTCTTCTCAGATTGTTCTAATTTGAGATGTTTCTGTTTAAAGTTTTTTACATTAATTTATGTCCCCGTCTTCCGCTGCATCATCTTTCACTCTTTCTCTGAATCCAAGTTGCAGTGATACTGTATATAGGTATCAAGAAAATGCCATAGGCAACAGATATCACCTGATTTTGGTCAATTTTTTTTTTTTAAGGGATGAACTTCTTCTATATTAGTACTATTTGTTTACTTGGTAGTTAAATGGACACATTTGTCCAGTGCCCTTGCAGGTTTCTTCTCAGATTGTTTTAATTTGAGATGTTTCTGTTTAAATTTTTTGTGAATGTTTTTGTGGCTCAATCATCTGTATCATTTTTCATCCTTTCTCTGAAGCATTTTGCAAGGATTCTATATGTATGTATGAAAACTATAGAATCAACTTTGCAAAAATGTGCGATTTTGGTCCGCGTTGTTCTTTGTCTTTAAATCTTTCTATTTTAGCTTAAATGTTTACCGATTTTATTATTCTTGATCTTTCTCTGCTTTCAAACGGAACAAGTAGTTGTGCGGGTAACCTCATACTAGAATGCCCACAGTAGTGAAATGGACCCCTTGATCTACTGTCTCGATAGGTTTTTACTCAGATTGCTGTAATTTGAGATGTTTTTTCATTTTTGTCACATTATTAATGGTGCCCTTTCATCTGTACTTTGATTCTTTAATCTTTTTCTAAACCATGTTGTAATGATACTGTATATATGTATCAAGAACATGCTATCAAGTTGGCAGATATTGCCAGAGTTTGGTCCATATTTTTCTAAATCTTTAATTCTGTCTATGCTAGCATAAAAGTTCTGATGTTGTTTAAACTGAGACATTTGTCTTGTGCCCATGCAGGTTTCTTCTCAGATTGTTATAATTTGAGATGTTTCTGTTTAAATTTGTTCATATTATTTAATGTCCCTGTCGTCTGGTGCCTCATCTTTCATTCTCTCTCTGACCCAATTTGCAGTGATACTGTATATATGTATCAAGAACATGCTAAAGGCAGCAGATATCACCTGATTTTGGTCAAGCAGTTTGTAAGTCTTTCACTTCTGCTACATTGATACTGTATGTTTACATGGTAGTTAAATGGACTCATATTTGTCTTTTGTCCTTGCAGGTTTCTTCTCAGATTGTTCTAATTTGAGATGTTTCTGTTTAAAGTTTTTTACATTAATTTATGTCCCCGTCTTCCGCTGCATCATCTTTCACTCTTTCTCTGAATCCAAGTTGCAGTGATACTGTATATAGGTATCAAGAAAATGCCATAGGCAACAGATATCACCTGATTTTGGTCAATTTTTTTTTTAAGGGTTGAACTTCTTCTATATTAGTACTATTTGTTTACTTGGTAGTTAAATGGACACATTTGTCCAGTGCCCTTGCAGGTTTCTTCTCAGATTGTTCTAATTTGAGATGTTTCTGTTTAAATTTTTTGTGAATGTTTTTGTGGCTCAATCATCTGTATCATTTTTCATCCTTTCTCTGAAGCATTTTGCAAGGATTCTATATGTATGTAGGAAAACTATAGAATCAACTTTGCAAAAATTGTGCGATTTTGGTCCGCGTTGTTCTTGGTCTTTAAATCTTTCTATTTTAGCTTAGATGTTTACCGATTTTATTATTCTTGATCTTTCTCTGCTTTCAAACGGAACAAGTAGTTGTGCGGGTAACCTCATACTAGAATGCCCACAGTAGTGAAATGGCCCCATTGATCTACTGTCTCGATAGGTTTTTACCCAGATTGCTGTAATTTGAGATGTTTTTTTTCATTTTTGTCACATTTTTATTGTTGCCCTTTCATCTGTGCTTTTATTCCTTCATCTTTTTCTAAACCATGTTCTAATGATACTGTATATATGTATCAAGAACATGCTATTAAGTTGGCAGATATTGCCAGAGTTTGGTCCCTATTTTTCTAAATCTTTAATTCTGTCTATGTTATTATAAAAGTTCTGATGTTGTTTAAACTGAGACATTTGTCTTGTGCCCATGCAGGTTTCTTCTCAGATTGTTATAATTTGAGATGTTTCTGTTTAAATTTGTTCATATTATTTAATGTCCCTGTCATCTGGTGCCTCATCTTTCATTCTCTCTCTGACCCAATTTGCAGTGATACTGTATATATGTATCAAGAACATGCTAAAGGCAGCAGATATCACCTGATTTTGGTCAAGCAGTTTGTAAGTCTTTCACTTCTGCTACATTGATACTGTATGTTTACATGGTAGTTAAATGGACTCATATTTGTCTTTTGTCCTTGCAGGTTTCTTCTCAGATTGTTCTAATTTGAGATGTTTCTGTTTAAATTTTTTGTGAATGTTTTTGTGGCTCCATCATCTATATCATTTTTCATCCTTTTTCTGAAGCATTTTGCAGCAATACTGTATATATGTATGAAATCCATACAATCATCGTTGGAAATAGTGGCCGATTTTGGTCAGTATTGTTCTTGGTCTTTAAATCTTTCTATTTAAGCTTAGATATTTACCGATTTTATTATTCTTGATCTTTCTCTGCTTTCAAAATGGAACAAGTAGTTGTGCGGGTAACCTCATACTAGAATGCCCTCAGTAGTGAAATGGCCCCAGTGATCTACTGTCTCGATAGGTTATACTCAGATTGATGTAATTTGAGATGTTTTTTTATTTTGGTCACATTTTTATTGTTGTCCTTTCATCTGTGCTTTTATTCCTTCATCTTTTTCTAAACCATGTTCTAATGATACTGTATATATGTATCAAGAACATGCTACTAAGTTGGCAGATATTGCCAGAGTTTTGGTCCATATTTTTCTGAATCTTTAATTCTTTCTATGTTAGCATAAAAGTTCTGATGTTGTTTAAACTGAGACATTTGTCTTGTGCCCATGCAGGTTTCTTCTCAGATTGTTATAATTTGAGATGTTTCTGTTTAAAGTTTTTTACATTAATTTATGTCCCCGTCTTCCGCTGCATCATCTTTCACTCTTTCTCTGAATCCAAGTTGCAGTGATACTGTATATAGGTATCAAGAGAATGCCATAGGCAACAGATATCACCTGATTTTGGTCAATTTTTTTTTTAGTGTTGAACTTCTTCTATATTAGTACTATTTGTTTACTTGGTAGTTAAATGTACACATTTGTCCAGTGCCCTTGCAGGTTTCTTCTCAGATTGTTCTAATTTGAGATGTTTCTGTTTAAATTTTTTGTGAAGTTTTTTGTGGCTCAATCATCTGTATCATTTTTCATCCTTTCTCTGAAGCATTTTGCAAGGATTCTATATGTATGTATGAAAACTATAGAATCAACTTTGCAAAAATTGTGCGATTTTGGTCCGTGTTGTTCTTTGTCTTTAAATCTTTCTATTTTAGCTTAGATGTTTACCGATTTTATTATTCTTGATCTTTCTCTGCTTTCAAACGGAACAAGTAGTTGTGCGGGTAACCTCATACTAGAATGCCCACAGTAGTGAAATGGACCCCTTGATCTACTGTCTCGATAGGTTTTTACTCAGATTGCTGTAATTTGAGATGTTTTTTCATTTTTGTCACATTATTAATGGTGCCCTTTCATCTGTACTTTGATTCTTTAATCTTTTTCTAAACCATGTTGTAATGATACTGTATATATGTATCAAGAACATGCTATCAAGTTGGCAGATATTGCCAGAGTTTGGTCCATATTTTTCTAAATCTTTAATTCTGTCTATGCTAGCATAAAAGTTCTGATGTTGTTTAAACTGAGACATTTGTCTTGTGCCCATGCAGGTTTCTTCTCAGATTGTTATAATTTGAGATGTTTCTGTTTAAATTTGTTCATATTATTTAATGTCCCTGTCGTCTGGTGCCTCATCTTTCATTCTCTCTCTGACCCAATTTGCAGTGATACTGTATATATGTATCAAGAACATGCTAAAGGCAGCAGATATCACCTGATTTTGGTCAAGCAGTTTGTAAGTCTTTCACTTCTGCTACATTGATACTGTATGTTTACATGGTAGTTAAATGGACTCATACTTGTCTTTTGTCCTTGCAGGTTTCTTCTCAGATTGTTCTAATTTGAGATGTTTCTGTTTAAAGTTTTTTACATTAATTTATGTCCTCGTCTTCCGCTGCATCATCTTTCACTCTTTCTCTGAATCCAAGTTGCAGTGATACTGTATATAGGTATCAAGAAAATGCCATAGGCAACAGATATCACCTGATTTTGGTCAATTTTTTTTTTAAGGGTTGAACTTCTTCTATATTAGTACTATTTGTTTACTTGGTAGTTAAATGGACACATTTGTCCAGTGCCCTTGCAGGTTTCTTCTCAGATTGTTCTAATTTGAGATGTTTCTGTTTAAATTTTTTGTGAATGTTTTTGTGGCTCAATCATCTGTATCATTTTTCATCCTTTCTCTGAAGCATTTTGCAAGGATTCTATATGTATGTAGGAAAACTATAGAATCAACTTTGCAAAAATTGTGCGATTTTGGTCCGCGTTGTTCTTGGTCTTTAAATCTTTCTATTTTAGCTTAGATGTTTACCGATTTTATTATTCTTGATCTTTCTCTGCTTTCAAACGGAACAAGTAGTTGTGCGGGTAACCTCATACTAGAATGCCCACAGTAGTGAAATGGCCCCATTGATCTACTGTCTCGATAGGTTTTTACTCAGATTGCTGTAATTTGAGATGTTTTTTTTTTTCATTTTTGTCACATTTTTATTGTTGCCCTTTCATCTGTGCTTTTATTCCTTCATCTTTTTCTAAACCATGTTCTAATGATACTGTATATATGTATCAAGAACATGCTATTAAGTTGGCAGATATTGCCAGAGTTTGGTCCCTATTTTTCTAAATCTTTAATTCTGTCTATGTTAGCATAAAAGTTCTGATGTTGTTTAAACTGAGACATTTGTCTTGTGCCCATGCAGGTTTCTTCTCAGATTGTTATAATTTGAGATGTTTCTGTTTAAAGTTTTTTACATTAATTTATGTCCCCGTCTTCCGCTGCATCATCTTTCACTCTTTCTCTGAATCCAAGTTGCAGTGATACTGTATATAGGTATCAAGACAATGCCATAGGCAACAGATATCACCTGATTTTGGTCAATTTTTTTTTTAAGGGATGAACTTCTTCTATATTAGTACTATTTGTTTACTTGGTAGTTAAATGGACACATTTGTCCAGTGCCCTTGCAGGTTTCTTCTCAGATTGTTCTAATTTGAGATGTTTCTGTTTAAATTTTTTGTGAATGTTTTTGTGGCTCAATCATCTGTATCATTTTTCATCCTTTCTCTGAAGCATTTTGCAAGGATTCTATATGTATGTATGAAAACTATAGAATCAACTTTGCAAAAATTGTGCGATTTTGGTCCGCGTTGTTCTTGGTCTTTAAATCTTTCTATTTTAGCTTAGATGTTTACCGATTTTATTATTCTTGATCTTTCTCTGCTTTCAAACGGAACAAGTAGTTGTGCGGGTAACCTCATACTAAAATGCCCACAGTAGTGAAATGGACCCATTGATCTACTGTCTCGATAGGTTTTTACTCAGATTGCTGTAATTTGAGATGTTTTTTTATTTTTGTCACATTATTAATGGTGCCCTTTCATCTGTACTTTGATTCTTTAATCTTTTTCTAAACCATGTTCTAATGATACTGTATATATGTATCAAGAACATGCTATCAAGTTGGCAGATATTTCCAGAGTTTGGTCCAAATTTTTTAAATCTTTAATTCTGTCTATGTTAACATAAAAGTTCTGATGTTGTTTAAACTGAGACATCTGTTTGTGCCCATGCAGGTTTCTTCTCAGATTGTTATAATTTGAGATGTTTCTGTTTAAATTTGTTCATATTATTTAATGTCCCTGTCGTCTGGTGCGTCATCTTTCACTCTTTCTCTAAATCCAAGTGGCAGTGATACTGTATATAGGTATCAAAAGAATGCCATAGGCAACAGATATCCCCTGATTTTGGTCAATTTTTTTTAGTGTTGAACTTCTACTATATTAGTACTAATTGTTTACCTTGTAGTTAAATGGACACATTTTTCCAGTGCCCTTGCAGGTTTCTTCTCAGATTGTTCTAATTTGAGATGTTTCCGTTTAAATTTTTTGTGAATGTTTTTGTGGCTCCATCATCTGTATCATTTTTCATCCTTTCTCTGAAGCATTTTGCAGCAATACTGTATATAAGTATGAAACCCATACAATAATCGTTGGAAATAGTGGCCGATTTTGGTCACTATTGTTCTTGGTCTTAAAATCTTTCTATTTTAGCTAAGATATTTACCGATTTTATCATTCTTGATCTTTCTCTGCTTTCAAACGGAACAAGTAGTTGTGCGGGTAACCTCATACTAAAATGCCCTCAGTAGTGAAATTGCCACATTGATCTACTGTCTCGATAGGTTTTTACTCAGATTGGTGTAATTTGAGATGTTTTTTCATTTTTGTCACATTACTAATGGTGCCCTTTCATCTTTACTTTGAATCTTTAATATTTTTCCAAACCATGTTGTAATGATACTGTAAATATGTATGAAGAACATGCTATCAAGTTGGCAGATATTGCCAGAGTTTGGTCCATATTTTTCTGAATCTTTAATTCTGTCTATGTTAGCATAAAAGTTGGATGTTGTTTAAACTGAGACATTTATCTTTTGTCCTTGCAGATTTCTTCTCAGATTGTTCTAATTTGAGATGTTTCTGTTTAAATTTTTTGTGAATGTTTTTTGTGGTTCCATCATCTATATCATTTTTCATCCTTTCTCTTAAGCATTTTGCAGCAATACTGTATATATGTATGAAATCCATACAATCAACGTTGGAAATAGTGGCCGATTTTGGTCAGTATTGTTCTTGGTCTTTAAATCTCTCTATTTTAGCTTAAATATTTACCGATTTTATTATTCTTGATCTTTCCCTGCTTTCAAACGGAACAACTAGTTGTGCTGGTAACCTCATACTAAAATGCCCACAGTAGTGAAATGGACCCATTGATCTACTGTCTCGATATAATTTTACTCTGATTGCTGTAATTTGAGATGTTTTTTTATTTTTGTCACATTTTTATTGTTGCCCTTTCATCTATACTTTTATTCCTTCATCTTTTCCTAAGCCATGTTCTAATGATACTGTATATATGTATCAAGAACATGCTATCAAGTTGGCAGATATTGCCAGAGTTTTGGTCAATATTTTTCTGAATCTTTAGTTCTGTCTATGTTAGCATAAAAGTTCTGATGTTGTTTAAACTGAGACATTTGTCTTGTGCCCATGCAGGTTTCTTCTCAGATTGTTATAATTTGATATGTTTCTGCTTAAAGTTTTTTACATTAATATATGTCCCCGTCTTCTGCTGCGTCATCTTTCACTCTTTCTCTTTATCCAAGTTGCAGTGATACTATATATGTATCAAGAGAGTCCTATAGGCAATAGATATCACCTGATTTTGGTCAATTTTTTTTAGTGTTGAACTTCTTCTATATTAGTACTATATGTTTACTTGGTAGTTAAATGGACACATTTGTCCAGTGCCCTTGCAGGTTTCTTCTCAGATTGTTCTAATTTGAGATGTTTCTGTTTAAATTTTTTGTGAATGTTTTTGTGGGTCAATCATCTGTATCATTTTTCATCCTTTCTCTGAAGCATTTTGCAACAATACTATATGTATGTATGAAAACTATAGAATCAACTTTGCAAAAAATGTGCGATTTTGGTCAGCATTGTTCTTGGTCTTTAAATCTTTCTATTTTAGCCTACATGTTTACCGATTTTATTATTCTTGATCTCTCTCTTATTTCAAACGGAACAATTAATTGTTTAGGAAACCTCATACTAAAATGCCCTGAGTAGTAACATGGACCCATTGATCTACTGTCTCGATAGGTTTTTACTCAGATTGGTGTAATTTGAGTTTTTTGGGGTTTTTTGGTTTTTTTGTCACATTATTTATGTTGCCCTTTCATCTGTACTTTGATTCTTCAATCTTTTTCTAAACCATGTTCTAATGATACCGTGTATATATGTATCAAGAACATGCTATCAAGTTGGCAGATATTGCCAGAGTTTGGTCCATATTTTTCTGAATCTTTAATTCTGTCTATGTTAGCATAAAAGTTGTGATGTTGTTTAAATGGAGACATTTGTCTTGTGCCCATGCAGGTTTCTTCTCAGATTGTTATAATTTGAGATGTTTCTGTTTAATTTTTTTCATATTATTTTATGTCCCCGTGGTCTGCTGCCTCATTTTTCATTCTTTCTCTAAACCAATTTTGAAAGTATGGCTGCCTCAACCCGTATTTCGTCGAAAGATTGAGATATTTCCCTAATTTATATAATTTGACAGAGCGTGTGATTTGGAATAATCTATTACAGCATTACAGGTGCAGGCCAATTGTCCAGGTAGGTTTATCATGTAAGTATGGCTGCAGAGATTATCTGCTCATAAAAGCAACTTTTCTAATTTATAAGTCCCACGCGAAAAGGACGTATTCACATAAAAATATGTAACATGGTACCAATACGTAAAACGAATTAAAAGTAAAAGTATTCCTTAATGGGTAAATACAAAGATTTTTGTGTTACCATTAAGAAAGGTACATATTAATGATAAAAATTTGTATGAAAGATTAAAGTGTAACTTCTGAATATAATTAAAACTGCCTGCTTTATTCCTGAGCAAGATTTTGGCACTTTTTAAGGATTGCTCTAAGTAAAATGTAATCTTTAAGTATCTAAAGTTCCGCAGGCGTGTACCTAACATTTATTTGACATTCACTGGTGCGCTACGATCTTGGAACAGCGGCTCGCGGTAGAGCAACCGGATGCTGTTCCCATGTGAAGTAAAGTTTAAGGGCACCGGCCACGGGTGTTCGCCATGTTTGGGGTTCATGGCAGGAGGAAGTCTGGTGCAGCTGCCTTACTGTCCAGCCTCCTCTGACGTCCCCCACTTCACACTTCTTCTTTTTTAAAACCATTATATCCATATCAATGATACATTTGGTGCAGCAGAAGGCACACTCTTGTTCTGTAATAATTCTGGGAGCTGTACGGAGTGCAGTGTGCTCAGTCATTATTGCAAGAACACAGCAGAGTCTGTCTTGGCAGGCAACATGCAGAACTATGCCTTCCTCCTCCCCATCCCACACCCCATGCCCCACCCCTACGATTTGGGGCTCCCTTGTTCCATGCAGTGCTGTGTCATGTCATGCTCAGCTGATCTGAAAGGGCGAATGCATCGTCATGGGATGTTACGAAAAATCTCCAATGTCACATTTCTACAAGACAATCATTATTTTGGTTTTAATTTGAAAGTTTTCACTTACAGTTCTGGTGTCACTATTTTTAAATGAAGGGAGACAATTGCGATAATATAAACTATTATGTCAATTGACCTTTCAAGTTCACGAAAATTCAAAACTGGCAAAACCAAAAGAACCCTTGGGCGCTACTATTATTGATGGGATTGGGCCATAGGTTCCACGATATTGGGTGCGTCACAAATTTATATCCAACCCCAACCCCCCATATGGGGTCCACGGAAGTACACAATCTTCAGGTGGCGAAGGGCGAGCATAAAATGACAATGATAGAGGAAAGCGTTGTCAATGATTATAAAAGGTAAAACATCAAAACATGTTAAGCACCATGATCGACTTCTTTTGTTCTTGCAAGTTTGATCAAGAGAAAAAGAAGTCTCTCTGTGTATGTCCTTGAATAATAGATCATGGTCATTTAAAATTTGACCATTGGCCCAACCCTTTCTTTTTTGTAAATCACATATCAAATCATAATCAAAGTAAAGAATTGATGGTTTGTATCACGTAAAGTCGTACCTTTAATTCAAACCACGATAACAACAAGAGGCACGTGACAGTCTTGTCTGTATGTGATCTAACATGCACAGACTAGACCACTTTCTCCTGGTCTAATACTTCCGCAAATTTATGAAAAATGAAAAACAAAAACGGAAGGTATTTGTGTTTAAAGTACAATATGTCCCTTCAGCATGAAAATATGACTGCCTCAGCCCGTTTTTCACGAAAAGATTGAGATATTTCCCTAATTCTTATAATTTGACGGAATGGTGATTTGGATTAATATTTTACATTACAGGTACAGTCACTTGTCCAGGTAGGTTTATCATGTAAGTATGGTTGCAGAGATTCTCTGCTCATAAAAGCAACTTCTTTAATTTCCTAGTACAAAATTAATCCCACCCCGAAAAGTACGTATTCACATAAAATATATAACATGGTACCAATACGTAAAACGAATTAAAAGTAAAAGTATTCCGTAATGCGTAAATACATAGATTTTTGTGTTACCGATAATGAAGGTACATATTCATGATAATAATTTGTATGAAAGATTAAAGTGTAACTTCTGAATATAATTAAAACTGCCTGCTTTATTCATGAGCAAGATTTTGGTACTTTTTAAGTATTGCTCTAAGTAAAATGAAATCTTTAAGTATCTAAAGTTCCGCAGGCATGTACCTAACATTTATTTGACATTCACTTGTGCGCTACGATCTTGGAACAGCGGCTCGCGGTAGAGCAACCGGATGCTGTTCCCATGTGAAGTAAAGTTTAAGGGCACCGGCCACGGGTGTTCGCCATGTTTGGGGTTCATGGCAGGAGGAAGTCTGGTGCAGCCGCCTTACTGTCCAGCCTCCTCTGACGTCCCCCACTTCACACTTCTTCTTTTTTAAAACCATTATATCCATATCAATGATACATTTGGTGCAGTAGAAGACACACTCTTGTTCTGTAATAATTCTGGGAGCTGTACGGAGTGCAGTGTGCTCAGTCATTATTGCAAGAACACAGCAGAGTCTGTCTTGGCAGGCAACATGCAGAACTATGCCTTCCTCCTCCCCATCCCACACCCCATGCCTCACCCCTCCGATTTGGGGCTCCCTTGTTCCATGCAGTGCTGTGTCATGTTATGCTCAGCTGATCTGGAAGGGCGAATGCATCGGCATGGGATGTTATGAAAAATCTCAAAGGTCACATTTCTACAAGACAATCATTATTTTGGTTTTAATTTGAAAGTTTTCACTCACATTTCTGGTGTCACTATTTTTAAATGAAGGGAGACAATTGCGATAATATAAACTTATATGTCAATTGACCTTTCAAGTTCATGAAAATTCAAAAAATGACAAAACCAAAAGGACCCTTGGGGGCTACCATTATTGATGGGATGGGGTGATAGGTTCCACGATATAGGGTGCGTAACAAATTTATATCCATCCCCCCCCCCCCCTATATGGGGTCCAGGGAAACACACAATCTTCAGGTGGCGAAGGGCGAGCATAGAATGACAATGATAGAGGAAAGCGTTGTCAATGATTATAAAATGTTAAACATCAAAACATGTTAAGCACCATGATCGACTTCTTTTGTTCTTGCAAGTTTGATCAAGAGAAAAAGAAGTCTCTCTGTATATGTCCTTGAATAATAGATCATGGTCATTTAAAATTTGACCATTGGCCCAACCCTTTCTTTTTTGTAAATCACATCTCAAATCATAATCAAAATAAAGAATTGATGGTTTGTATCACGTAAAGTCGTACTTTTAATTCAAACCACGATAACAACAAGAGGCACGTGACAGTCTTGTCTGTATGTGATCTAACATGCACAGACTAGACCACTTTCTCCTGGTCTAATACTTCCGCAAATTTATGAAAAACGAAAACGGAAGGTATTTGTGTTTAAAAGTACAATATGTCCCTTCAGCATGAAAATATGACTGCCTCAGCCCGTTTTTCACGAAAAGATTGAGATATTTCCCTAATTCTTATAATTTGACGGAATGGTGATTTGGATTAATATTTTACATCATTACAGGTACAGTCACTTGTCAAGTTAGGTTTATCATGTAAGTATGGTTGCAGAGATTCTCTGCTCATAAAAGCAACTACTTTAATTTACTAGTACAAAATTAATCCCCCCCCCGAAAAGTACGTATTCACATAAAATATATAACATGGTACCAATACGTAAAACGAATTAAAAGTTAAAGTATTCCGTAATGCGTAAATACATAGATTTTTGTGTTACCATTAATAAAGGTACATATTCATGATAATAATTTGTATGAAAGATTAAAGTGTAACTTCTGAATATAATTAAAACTGCCTGCTTTATTCCTGAGCAAGATTTTGGTACTTTTTAAGTATTGCTCTAAGTAAAATGAAATCTTTAAGTATCTAAAGTTCCGCAGGCATGTACCTAACATTTATTTGACATTCACTTGTGCGCTACGATCTTGGAACAGCGGCTCGCGGTAGAGCAACCGGATGCTGTTCCCATGTGAAGTAAAGTTTAAGGGCACCGGCCACGGGTGTTCGCCATGTTTGGGGTTCATGGCAGGAGGAAGTCTGGTGCAGCCGCCTTACTGTCCAGCCTCCTCTGACGTCCCCCACTTCACACTTCTTCTTTTTTAAAACCATTATATCCATATCAATGATACATTTGGTGCAGTAGAAGACACACTCTCGTTCTGTAATAATTCTGGGAGCTGAACGGAGTGCAGTGTGCTCAGTCATTATTGCAAGAACACAGCAGAGTCTGTCTTGGCAGGCAACATGCAGAACTATGCCTTCCTCCTCCCCATCCCACACCCCATGCCTCACCCCTCCGATTTGGGGCTCCCTTGTTCCATGCAGTGCTGTGTCATGTTATGCTCAGCTGATCTGGAAGGGCGAATGCATCGGCATGGGATGTTATGAAAAATCTCAAAGGTCACATTTCTACAAGACAATCATTATTTTGGTTTTAATTTGAAAGTTTTCACTCACATTTCTGGTGTCACTATTTTTAAATGAAGGGAGACAATTGCGATAATATAAACTAATATGTCAATTGACCTTTCAAGTTCATGAAAATTCAAAAAATGACAAAACCAAAAGGACCCTTGGGGGCTACCATTATTGATGGGATGGGGTGATAGGTTCCACGATATTGGGTGCGTCACAAATTTATATCCATCCCCCCCCCCTTTATGGGGTCCAGGGAATTACACAATCTTCAGGTGGCGAAGGGCGAGCATAGAATGACAATGATAGAGGAAAGCGTTGTCAATGATTATAAAATGTAAAACATCAAAACATGTTAAGCACCATGATCGACTTCTTTTGTTCTTGCAAGTTTGACCAAGAGAAAAAGAAGTCTCTCTGTATATGTCCTTGAATAATAGATCATGGTCATTTAAAATTTGACCATTGGCCCAACCCTCTCTTTTTTGTAAATCACATCTCAAATCATAATCAAAATAAAGAATTGATGGTTTGTATCACGTAAAGTCGTACTTTTAATTCAAACCACGATAACAACAAGAGGCACGTGACAGTCTTCTCTGTATGTGATCTAACATGCACAGACTAGACCACTTTCTCCTGGTCTAATACTTCCGCAAATTTATGAAAAACGAAAACGGATGTATTTGTGTTTAAAAGTACAATATGTCCCTTCAGCATGAAAATATGACTGCCTCAGCCCGTTTTTCACGAAAAGATTGAGATATTTCCCTAATTCTTATAATTTGACGGAATGGTGATTTGGATTAATATTTTACATCATTACAGGTACAGTCACTTGTCAAGTTAGGTTTATCATGTAAGTATGGTTGCAGAGATTCTCTGCTCATAAAAGCAACTACTTTAATTTACTAGTACAAAATTAATCCCCCCCCCCCCCGAAAAGTACGTATTCACATAAAATATATAACATGGTACCAATACGTAAAACGAATTAAAAGTAAAAGTATTCCGTAATGCGTAAATACATAGATTTTTGTGTTACCATTAATAAAGGTACATATTCATGATAATAATTTGTATGAAAGATTAAAGTGTAACTTCTGAATATAATTAAAACTGCCTGCTTTATTCCTGAGCAAGATTTTGGTACTTTTTAAGTATTGCTCTAAGTAAAATGAAATCTTTAAGTATCTAAAGTTCCGCAGGCATGTACCTAACATTTATTTGACATTCACTTGTGCGCTACGATCTTGGAACAGCGGCTCGCGGTAGAGCAACCGGATGCTGTTCCCATGTGAAGTAAAGTTTAAGGGCACCGGCCACGGGTGTTCGCCATGTTTGGGGTTCATGGCAGGAGGAAGTCTGGTGCAGCCGCCTTACTGTCCAGCCTCCTCTGACGTCCCCCACTTCACACTTCTTCTTTTTTAAAACCATTATATCCATATCAATGATACATTTGGTGCAGTAGAAGACACACTCTCGTTCTGTAATAATTCTGGGAGCTGAACGGAGTGCAGTGTGCTCAGTCATTATTGCAAGAACACAGCAGAGTCTGTCTTGGCAGGCAACATGCAGAACTATGCCTTCCTCCTCCCCATCCCACACCCCATGCCTCACCCCTCCGATTTGGGGCTCCCTTGTTCCATGCAGTGCTGTGTCATGTTATGCTCAGCTGATCTGGAAGGGCGAATGCATCGGCATGGGATGTTATGAAAAATCTCCAATGTCACATTTCTACAAGACAATCATTATTTTGGTTTTAATTTGAAAGTTTTCACTCACATTTCTGGTGTCACTATTTTTAAATGAAGGGAGACAATTGCGATAATATAAACTAATATGTCAATTGACCTTTCAAGTTCATGAAAATTCAAAAAATGACAAAACCAAAAGGACCCTTGGGGGCTACCATTATTGATGGGATGGGGTGATAGGTTCCACGATATTGGGTGCGTCACAAATTTATATCCATCCCCCCCCCCTTTATGGGGTCCAGGGAATTACACAATCTTCAGGTGGCGAAGGGCGAGCATAGAATGACAATGATAGAGGAAAGCGTTGTCAATGATTATAAAATGTAAAACATCAAAACATGTTAAGCACCATGATCGACTTCTTTTGTTCTTGCAAGTTTGACCAAGAGAAAAAGAAGTCTCTCTGTATATGTCCTTGAATAATAGATCATGGTCATTTAAAATTTGACCATTGGCCCAACCCTTTCTTTTTTGTAAATCACATCTCAAATCATAATCAAAATAAAGAATTGATGGTTTGTATCACGTAAAGTCGTACTTTTAATTCAAACCACGATAACAACAAGAGGCACGTGACAGTCTTGTCTGTATGTGATCTAACATGCACAGACTAGACCACTTTCTCCTGGTCTAATACTTCCGCAAATTTATGAAAAACAAAAACGGAAGGTATTTGTGTTTAAAAGTACAATATGTCCCTTCAGCATGAAAATATGACTGCCTCAGCCCGTTTTTCACGAAAAGATTGAGATATTTCCCTAATTCTTAAAATTTGACGGAATGGTGATTTGGATTAATATTTTACATCATTACAGGTACAGTCACTTGTCTAGGTAGGTTTATCATGTAAGTATGGTTGCAGAGATTCTCTGCTCATAAAAGCAACTTCTTTAATTTACTAGTACAAAATTAATCCCCCCCCCCGAAAAGTACGTATTCACATAAAATATATAACATGGTACCAATACGTAAAACGAATTAAAAGTAAAAGTATTCCGTAATGCGTAAATACATAGATTTTTGTGTTACCATTAATAAAGGTACATATTCATGATAATAATTTGTATGAAAGATTAAAGTGTAACTTCTGAATATAATTAAAACTGCCTGCTTTATTCCTGAGCAAGATTTTGGTACTTTTTAAGTATTGCTCTAAGTAAAATGAAATCTTTAAGTTTCTAAAGTTCCGCAGGCATGTACCTAACATTTATTTGACATTCACTTGTGCGCTACGATCTTGGAACAGCTGCTCGCGGTAGAGCAACCGGATGCTGTTCCCATGTGAAGTAAAGTTTAAGGGCACCGGCCACGGGTGTTCGCCATGTTTGGGGTTCATGGCAGGAGGAAATCTGGTGCAGCCGCCTTACTGTCCAGCGTCCTCTGACGTCCCCCACTTCACACTTGTTCTTTTTTAAAACCATTATATCCATATCAATGATACATTCGGTGCAGTAGAAGACACACTCTTGTTCTGTAATAATTCTGGAGCTGTACGGAGTGCAGTGTGCTCAGTCATTATTGCAAGAATGCAGCAGAGTCTGTCTTGGCAGGCAACATGCAGAACTATGCCTTCCTCCTCCCCATCCCACACCCCATGCCTCACCCCTCCGATTTGGGGCTCCCTTGTTCCATGCAGTGCTGTGTCGTGTCATGCTCAGCTGATCTGAAAGGGCGAATGCATCGTCATGGGATGTTATGAAAAATCTCCAAGGTCACATTTCTACAACACAATCATTATTTTGGTTTTAATTTGAAAGTTTTCACTCACATTTCTGGTGTCACTATTTTTAAATGAAGGGAGACAATTGCGATGATATAATCTAATATATCAATTGACCTTTTAAGTTCACGAAAATTCAAAACTGGCAAAACCAAAAGAACCCTTGGGGGCTACTATTAATGATGGGTTGAAAGCAAACACACAAACACAAGTGCTCCCCTCCCCGAGCCAGCTGGAATAAAATGAATTCAGAGGCCACTCATAAATTGGTAAGGTGATTGGGGTCAGTCTTAAACGGAATGGTTGGCCAAATGGGCTGCTGGAACCAGCGAAGGCCCCCAGCAGAATATACAGAGTCAGTGACCCAGGCTGTTTAATCAAAGGATTGTTGTAAAAATACTCCTCCATCTGGCCCACCCCCTCCTCTCTCATCCCCCTTCTTTGCCCAGGTTGGCCTGACAAGGCACTTATTATTAAGCGAAATTAGGGCAACAGCCGCTTTAGTAACTTTTGACCAGTGGTTGCTCTCAGCCGAGAAATATATGTAGGTTAACGTGACGGACCCGAGTTAGTTATCAATCCTATCGGGTTCACACGGACAGGAAGTGTGTGTGTTTGTGTTGTGGGGAGGGGATGCCAGGCTAAGGGGAACCACAAGTATTTCATTATCCTTTCTATGCATCTTAAAGTGATATGTATACCAATTGATATGTATTTAAGTTACCGTTTCATCATCAATATTGAGAAAAGCTGGTTGGGGAGGGGGATGGGAACTTGTGTTTATGTTTATCACATAAAATGTCCATCCAGACACCAGTGGCTTTTTTAATTATAATTCTTGGTCAGTGGTGTGTAAAGTACAAGTAAAATTCTTGAAGTTATGGATTAGTAAGCCATGACAATGCGACCACATACTTTTGTGATCCTGACAACAGAAGGTTTTATTGTATGGGCTGGGGCTGGGGAATGGGTTCAAGAAATCTGCAGCAGGAATTAATATCTCACGGCAAATCCCCCCCCCCCCTTGGCGAAGGCTGTGTGACCGCTGTTTTTGATCACATGGTAGCAAACATGCCTACAAGACTGTCATGCTTCACATTTAACCCGGCTTATCAGACTCCCTGATAAGGGCCAAATCTTACAGTCAAATATTTTTGCTGATTTGTTCTCATACAATTGTTTATCCTGGGTGAATGTCTGAAATTCAGCTCCAGCCATCTGGTCAGTATTTCTTCGCTTTTGTGCTAATTTATATCTGTGGACTGGAAAAACATGTCCAAAAATATCAAATATGTCTTGCTGGTTTTCCTGCATCTCACTGCAATATCTGTTATGTAGTTTTCGTGAAAAAAACAACCACAAAATAATGAAATGGCAGATAGTCATTTATTTTTTTTTTATTGCGGGTATGGGTGAAAGAAACCTCATGAAGTATGCAGGGATAATGACTTCATGTATCACACATAATAATCTGTATAAACCTGAGTAGGGGAGCCAATTGGAGCCAAAATGGACTGTAGTCTTGAATGGAAAATACAAAAATGCTGGTCCTGTGCAATCGTATTTGACAGAGGCCACTACAAGCAAATAGCCTAATTGAGCTGATGCACTAAGAGTTTTTGTCGCTTGGATGCTGTTCATGCATAAAGCTTGAGTGTAAGGGGGTAAGGTAGATGGGGTCCCATTGTGCTGGTAGAGCAAATTATTTTCCCCCGTTACAGAGTACAGAAAATAAGAATATTCCGAAATACTGGCCAGTAGGTAAAATTAGAGACATCCAGTATTTGTTGGTACTCAAATAGAATATGCCCCGCTGCCGCAGTGCAGAAATACACTGTACCCTTACCCTCCACCCCCGCCCCCTATATTGCTGTTGTTTATTGTTGAATTCGCATAGTGATACAAGCACCAATAATTTCAAATTGGGAACTTCGTCAGATTGAAATTACTTTGTGCCATTGAATATGGTCTATCCTTTGCTTGCAGACTAAACATCAAATTTTCAATGTACCAAATGCAAATTTTTATTGACCTTCATTCGTTCATTTTGCCACTTACAATTCTGTTCTCACTGGTTGGGCGTCTTCACACTCATATAACATGGTGGGCTACTATTTAGACCAAGCACGCATTCAGAGGAGTATTTACACACGTTGTGATGTGTTGTCCGAGATTTTTGTTTTAATTTTTGCTTTTGTTTGCTTGTTCAGTTTTTTCTTTCGTTTGTTTGTTTGTTTGTTTTTTTTGGGGGGGGGTGCTTTATTTTGACAACAGATTCAAATCTGTTCTAAATTCATTTAATTCATTTGGATAATAAATAACTTGTTTGAATCGTTTGAGTGTTATTACTCAGCTAGGGAAGATTTCGTACAGAGCTGTGTGTATTTCAAAGGTTGAGTGTTTTTCCTCGTTTGGAACTGATTTGGGACTATAGTGGTGCCAACTGAGTGTTTCCACTCATCCGAGGCTTTAAAATAGACACAGACCAGGTCTTAAAGAGTGTTTTGCCTCACGCGGACCAGGTTTTCGATTTATATACGAGCTGGCTTGAGTGTTTCCAATCGGCTGCGTCTGTTTACAGGGTTTTGTATGGATTGAGTGTGTCCACTCAAGCAAGATTGTAGATATGTGGACCTGCCAGGAACTGATATCCAGATATTGCGACAAAAAGTCACGAATTTCTGTAAATCGAGCCAAAAAACAAAAAAATTGAATTTCTGTTTTTAAAATAAATTGCGTTAATACCAGTGAGCGATCTACAGCGTCAGTACGGTGGCTTAATTTTTCGCCAGTAACTGCAAACATACACTTCAATGTCATATAAATAAAAGTAACAGCAGATTGGAAAGCCCCAACAGAGAAAGACATGATGATCACGCATTAGAAAGCAAGCAGCAAGTACATCTGGTTGGAAAACAATCCCAGAATTGGACATTGCTACGCTGTTCCACAGAAACAGCTGTGGAAGTGCAAAAATTTATAAGCGTTGGGAGACATTTCAGAAAGATATGTACGTGTGACATGATGAATACGAAGAAAAACGTAAAAGGAATATGAGGCTTAAGACGCCGAAGATGGATTAATTTCCTTGGTGCTCTGGTGTCAGATGAGGCTTTGACATGGACGAAACTACTTTACAGCCAGATCGATTGACTGGTAAATAATTTAGGCGAAACCAAGCATTAAGGTGTACACTACTTTAATCGACACGAAACTTGCATACATGAACAGCAAGATAAGGAGTGCCATTATATTGTCAGATTGACCTTCGAAATTTGTTGTAACTTTTATTTTGCATCCACTTAGAAACTAATATACGAGTAATGCAGCTATCTTTACTCGGAATTCTCTACCTTTCGCCCACCGGCTGGACCTTGAAGCCTCCTCGTCTGAATGTCTTCTGGGGCGAAATCAAAACTGAGGGGGGCCATGCAATAATCGCTGTATATTACCGACCTCCGGGTCAGTCGGCTGACATGAAAGGCCTTTTCCTGGAACAATCCTCAGCTTCTGTGTCGCAGGCTGTTTAGTCGAAGACAACTTTTTTGTAATCACTTGTGATTTTAATGACGTATGTCTTGAATGGGACTCACAGCGCACTGATAGCGAAACATGAACGCGTCTTTTAACCATAGTCAGTCAAATACAGGGGTAGTAGTAGATAGACAAAATACCATCAGACATAAGACGTTTACAAAGTTGAAATATTTTTAACTTAGCCATTATAAAACATATATGCAAGGACGAAAATATTTACTAGCTTTTAACTTAAATTATCGCTTTCAACCACCTATTGACATTTGTTTAGTTCGTTATTATCTATAATATTGTCTTGTTTACTATATATTCCAGTATGTCCATGTGTCCGGCCCTCTTCGAAAAGCAGTCTACTTACTGTAAAAGTTTCCTGGTGAGATCAAGGTTACTTTTACTTCAGTTTCCTTTGCTTTTACTTTATATGACCCCCCCCCCATAAAAAGTTATACAAAGGCACTTCTCTCTTTTTGTATTGTAGTGATCGGACTAAGCAAGATTGACATTACATAAATTAGTTGTGATAGGGTAAATGATTTTAACATTGTGATTTCGCCATACAAAGAAAAATTCCTTGGAGACCACGTATTTAACTGTTTTTTTTTTAATTTTTAGGTAATGAGAGATTATAATTCAGACTTCTCTTGTCATTGGGGTTCGTGCTTATCGCAATTTCTACCATTTTAACTTGTTTATCTGCCAGTTTAATTTTATAGTAGTTTTTATGTGACCAATCGGTGTTATTTTTGTTTTGTCATAACTAATTTTAAAACCCCAGATTTTTTCAAACCTTTCAAAAACTCTTAATACCTCTTGTAGACTATCTTCTTCTGCCTTTGTTGTAAGACATGTATCGTCTGCATGTTGACTTATTTCAAAATCTGTATCTTCTATCTTAATACCATTAAATGTCTCATTTTGCCGAATTGAAATTCCTAAGAGTTCTGCGCTGATCACAAGCAGGTATATGGACATCAGGCAACCTTGACGCACCCCTCGGTACAGCTTAAAAGGAGCAGAAACCCAACCATTATTTAGAACCCGACAACTAGTATTATTGTAGATTATTTCTATCTAACATTTGAGGTTCTGACCAAAAGTAAAGAAGTCTAGTGTTTTTTGTATAAACTTCCATTCTAATCTACCGAATGCTTCTTCGAAATAAAATAAAATTTTGCCCTTTGTTTTTTGTGAGTCGATATGTCTTCAATTGACTCATACCATGCATCATGATGTACCTCCATCTAAATGGATATTGAAAAAAAGTATGACTCCAACTTCTGACCCGAATTTGACATTTACTGATGTTCTTTCGTATACTTCATTGGGACTATCAAAAACATTATCGTCAATTACATATTTCGTTTTTGAATGAAAGTCTAAGTCCGCGTCATCTTAATCTGTGAAGTATGGATCTCGGTTTGCCTATCCCGGGGTAATTTGGATGTAAAGATTTGAGTGGGTCATCACCGTTATCTTTGTGAACAGTTTTAACGATGCAATAGACCACAAACCTCTCGGCATCCAACAACTGCGACCGTTCACTTCTTTTAGCTGCACCGAGATATTAAACGTTACAAAAATTAATGATGATTCACCAGTTTTACTTGTTTTCCTTCCTGCCTCAGGTAGAGATGCCATCTCAACTTCAATTCTTCGGCTATTGCTGTCGTCGCATCAAATGAACCACAAACGAAACTTGTATAATTTGGATTTATACCTGTTAGGGGACTTGAAACTTTTAAATGTTGAATATCTGGCTTCAAACTATTTTGCGTCAATATGCCATTCCGAGTCCACATCCTATATTTGACCATCATCAATTTTTGTCCCAAGCTTAAGCTCCCAAACGTGACTTAAGCTGGACTCAGAGTGTGTGGTCCTGGCAGTAAAGACTTAAGCTGGACTCAGAGTGTGTGGTCCTGGCAGTAAAGCTGAAATAATTCAAATTAGGATAAACTAGGTCAGAATTATATATATCTGTGATAGAGCAGACGTACAACAGGTCATGATTTGTCATCAGCAGTCAGTTACATGTGTTTGCACATCACAATGATTTGTTTTTTACACTTACGTCAGACATAGATTGATGGTGTCATTTTGTGACCATTTTGTCATCAGTCCATGCTGCAGTGTTAACAGTGATCGAGATATGAATTAAAGTTACACTAAAACCTGTACAGTGCTAGAATTTCCTAGCATTTCTCATTACAGGACCAAATGCTCTGTTTTATCCAGAATGCTTTCAGCTTTTCTTTCTGTCCGGCATTTCCTTTTTCCCAGAGGATTTTTTCAGGCTAGGAGTCTTTTTTTTTTTTTTTTTTTTTTTTTTTTTTTTTTTTCCCTACCGTTTTTCCCCTAAATTTTATGTTTTACTCTTATGTAGCTATTCAAATTTCAATTGTAGTACACAGGGCAACAACTTCCCATTCTAGGCACACAGGCAGATTTGCTTTGAAGCAGATCTTCTTTTTATGAATGAATGAATCTTTATTGACTGCGCTGTTACATAAAATACAGCAATATGTCAAATATACAACATGTACACATGTAGAGTATGAAAGAAAGAAAAAAAAGAAGAAGAAAATCACATTAAAATATGCACACAATCAAAAGAAAAATGTAACAAAAACAGTACAGACACGTAAAACACAGTACAGTACAATAGATACAAAAGATTTACATAAATCACTAATCACCTGAAATGAAAATGGAGTGCAGTCATCAAATTGGCACGGTGTTACATGGTTACAGTGGTTTCTCTCTTAGGGCAATGGCTTTGTCCATGAAATTTTCAAATAGGTATACAAGTTCTGTGTCATGCAGTACCAAAATAAATTTAAACATACTCTGAACATAATAAGCATCCGAATTACAAAATATTTCGTGTATACTCTTAAGCAGATTTTCTCTTGGATTTTGAAATTTAGTGCATGTCATAACAAAATGAAATTCATTATCAAATTCTTGGCAAGTGTCACAAACTCTCTGGCTAACAGGAACTTTGGTAGGACGCTTATGTCTTCCTGTTTCGATATGTAAATTATGTGCACTGATGCGTAATTTAGTTATATTACTCCTTGTTTCGAAATTTTTTACAACATCTAAATAATGTTCAAATTTAAGTTCTGTCTTAAAAGATGTATACGTTCTCAATTTAGATTCGTCATTTTGATTCAACATTTCATTTTTCCACTGATTACGGAATTTGTTTTCTGTTTTATTACGGAAAAGGTTAGAAGGAAATTCGTGAAAAAAATCATCTTGGTTATCCCAAAGTTCCTACAGCCCGAGCAAATTAAATGTATCTTTTACAGAATTTAACCAGGTTGATTGACTTGCTTGAGATAAGTCAACATTACATTTGTATGCGTTAAATAATGATGAATTTTGCTCCGTATTGACGATTCTAAACCAGTTTTTACAGACAGAATATAATATTCTGAGTGACAAAGGGGTCTTTCCTAGTTCTCCGAATACTACAATATTGCATGCTTTACTATGTACCCCGAGACAATATTTAAGAAACTTTGTATAGAATTTTTCGAGCTCAATTTGAAAATAACCAGAAATATTATCTTGTACAAGGATTTTTGACGGAATTACAGTATAAGTGCCCCATATATCGGACGCATATAGTAAAATTGGCTGTATAACTTTTTCGAATAGATATAAGTATAGTTTTATATTCATATCTCGTAGTAAAAATATCCTCTTTATTCTTGCCAAAGCTTTATTTGCTTTATCACATGATAATCTTATTGCACCATCAAAGGAACCAGTTAAAGACATTTGAATTCCAAGATAAAGATAAGTCTTGACAATGTCTAGTTTAATACCATCAAAAAAGAAATTTCTATTAATCAATTTGCCCGTTTTGTTAAAAATCATGACTTGAGTCTTTTTAATGTTGATATTCATTTTCCAATTTTTGCAACAATCACTCAAAATATTTAGACAATTTTGTAGTCCTGATTCGGTTTCAGATATCAATATTAAATCATCAGCATAAAGAAGACAATTGAATATTTTCTCGTTTAAAAATACTGGATCACACGATCATTAAATTGGGTTGGTAAATCATTGATAAAGATGTTGAATAAAGTAGGGCTGATCACACATCCTTGTTTTACCCCTCTTTGGTTCATTATATTGTCCGATAAACCGTTAGAAAATTTTATTTGTAAACTTGAATCATAGTACATATCTTGAATTACTCTACACATATCACCACTAATACCATTTTTCGCTAACTTGTAACGTAGTCCATCATGCCAAACAGTATCGAAAGCTTTCTGAATGTCTACGAAACATACAAAAAGAAATTTGTTTTTTCCTAATAAGTTTGTGTATTTATCAATAAGAGTTCTCAATACAAAAATGTGATCACTACTTCTACATTCAGAAGTGAATCCTATTTGAAGTTCTGTTTGTATACTATTTTCTTTTAGATATTTCTGCAGGCGGTTATTTATGATGGTGAAAAAAAGTTCAGAGACACTTCTTTTTGTGTCTGTGTGCCAACAGAGACATATTATTTTTCTAGGAACTCTTTCTTTCTTTCGTTCTTCTTTACTGGCAAATTTGTCCGACATTTCATTTGAAAAGTATTACACGTAGAAACTCCAAACTTGGCACAATTATACTTCTTTAGATGAAGCCTCGTCTTTTTAGAATGAAAGGTCATGCTTTTTAAAACTATGCAAATGAGAGCTAATTAAATTTTTAAATCCTCAATATCTTATATACTATAGTAGATGTGGCTCCAAGTGTCTAGGTGTTCGATCATAGCAAGGCACAGATCAGCTCAAATGTCAAGGTCATGTCAAGGTTAAATGTCAATTTAAGGCCAAAATTTCATTTTGAGGTCAAGGTTCACTTCAGGTAAAGGTCATCTCAAGTTTAAAGGTCATTTTAAGGTCAAAGGTAACTTTCGATGGTGGCTTTCTTCTAGCCATAACTTGGTCAATTTTTATGTAATTTTGATTATGTTGGGCTCAAACTGTAAGTATTGCAACACTGCACATTTTATAAGAACATGCAACATCAAAAGGGCAAAGGTCAAGGTCATTTGGCCCTGTGAAAGTTTCATCTTGCCATTAGTTGGTCAATTTTCATCTGATTTGGTTCATATTGGGCTTAAATTGTTGGTATTGTAACACGGTGCAATTAACATGTGACCTGTAAAGGTCAAAGGTCAAGATCATTTGGACTTTGAAATTTGCATCCAGCCAAAAACTTTATGTAATGTGAAGTACCAAAGGATACAAGTTGTAGCATTTAACATTTACAACTGTTGAAGGCACACGGACAGATTTGCTTTGAAGCAAATCTTCTTCTCTAGTCTACTTTCTATCTTGTGGCTCTTTTGTTCTGCCGTGGGCCACATGATTCTGAATTTGTCCGAAGTGGGTTAACATTTCAAATTAGAAAGTGCGATGAGAAATCTCTCTTGTTGAAATAGATCATTGTATACAGGTCAGAGCTACAAAAGGTCTTGGTTCATTATAGAGGTCAGCTGGGACGTCTGGCGAGCAATTCAATTATCGCCTATATAAGGATTCGTTTCATAGGGAACTGAATCTTTCACCAACATCGAGGTTCGTAGCTGGGCACTCAGAGCATATGTTCCAGAATCAATGTTCCAATATATGTTTTAATCATTCATATATATATATATATATATATATATATATATATATATATATATATATATATATATATATATATATATATATATATATATATATATATATATATATCAGGCTTGTTCTATATAGCCAGGGGAAGAAAGCATGTTGAACATTAATACTGCCGATACCTCTTTGGAAGGTAAACATTAGGTCTCGTCCCTTTTTTGGACAGTTGTGTTGGTTAGAGGCAGATGAAATAAAGATTGTTTGCTTTTGAAAGTCCCTTCATAAACATACAAAGTCCCATCTAACATACACTGCAATGTGTCTGTGCCTTGTTTTTATTTTTAAAATGGGTTTTGTGTATGGATTGCAATTTTCAAAGTTGTTTAATCTTACAGTCTCATGTGGAGCTTGTTCCACCTCCCTACATAATTCCTTCTAATTTTACCATAACAAGTTGTACACATTTATTTGGAAGACGGGCTATACGAGTCTGAGCATTAATCACCGGACTGCGACGGCCAAGCATCAGAACGCGTTTGTGCAGCCAATACCAGCAATGCATCTCTGCCAGCAGCTGTCTTTGCCATTTCAATATTCAATAAGTCGACTCCTCAGAAATTTTAAAGAATAAAGATTTAGCAACATATAAACGATATTAACGGGACAGAAAAAGAACATATGGGCTTGATTATGGAGCGTCGAACATCGGATTGTTTTCCAGCTCAGATGTCAGCTGAGCTTGTAAGATAGCAAGTTTGTACAAGTAGTCACTTTCAAATGTTTTTTTAATAATTTGTTTGGCGGGGTATTATATTTTCGCAAAATCTTCAACAATCTTCTCTGTAAACGCTTTCAACTTGTTTCGAAATTACATAGGGACAATTGAGGCGTTCCATAGACCAAAATGTGTCATTAGGTTGTTTAGTTTCTTTTGTGCAAGTTTCACCATTTGTGTGTATGTATGTGTGTGTGTGTGTATGTGTGTGTGTGTGCGTGTTAAAGATATTTTTGACATCTCCAAAAGTCCCTATTACTCGATAAAACTTTGTGGAAATATTTCTTTTCGAAGGAACTAACAAAGTGGTTTACTAAGTTGATAGCTGTTGGTCGCTGATCTTAATCACTTTTTCAATTCTGGTAATTATTCCGTTAATATATACATTCCCGCTGGTTAATGTGCAAGTCAATGCGGATTGCAATGTAACTCACATTTTTCACTTTTTTCAAAATCTTCAGCCATATTCACTTCCAACTTGGAGGAAATGTACCTAGGGTGGATTTCTATCAAGTTTGTGCAAATGGTCATGCTTCAATGATTTTATGATTTTGTCAGGGACTTTGTTAATTTTTTTGCCTAATTTTGTTAAAATCTGTTCTCCTGAGCGGCTAAGCCAATTGCTCCAAAATTGCATATGGACCCCTCTGTGGACCCGTAGAACTTAATTTCTTCAACAGGTAGCACTGTTATTTTTTCAAGAAATTTTCGTATTTTCACTATTTTTAACTAATTCCCCGAAAGCGTCACTCTGATTGTTCTGAAATTCGGTGAAAATGTAGCTTGAGGCAGAATCAGACACAGGTGGTCACTACGTGGTGATACTCAAGATCTTTGATGTATAACTTTCAAGTCTGGCACTGGTCGATTAATCCATTTAGTCCAACAAATACTACGATGGTGAATGGGAATTTCGATGGTAATTCACATTTTCTACTTTTTTCCACAGCCTTTGGCCAGACTCACTCCAAACCGGTTGGGGTGTACCTGGGGTGGGTCTCTGCTGAGCTTATTCAAATAGTCACGCCTCATGGGTTTTTCGATTGTCTGTTTTATTCATTTTCGGTTAAAATCTAAAAAGAAAAAAGAAAAGAAAAAACCCTTCAAAACTTCACTTTACCAATTGCTTTCATAGTGCATAGGGGCACTTCTGGGCACCCCTAGGCCTTATTTGGTCACCAAGTGGAGCTGCTTGTTTTTATGATTTTTTTACGAATTTTTGTGCTCTTATAGGCTTTTTTTAAACTTTGCTCTTCCAAATGGTATGCGCTTCTCTTCATACATAGTGGAACTGAACCTGAACTTGATCTTTACAAACATTGTGCTGGTTTTAATAACTGATATTTATCGAATTATCAAAATGAGGGCAAACCAATGAGGGTATATATGTACGTGTTAGCATTGATACGAAAGGGATAGCAGCAAATCTGACATATTGGCTTACATATCGGTAAGTTTGTATCTTAGGCCTTGTGATCACGACCTGCTGCCGGTGCCCTTTCGAAATAATAACCAGGTGAAAACAAAAGTGGTATGATGGTTTATTTTTCTGAAAATACCGCTGAAGCGAGGCTCTTCCTTTTTACATTGTTATCACAATATACGGACACACCCCATGTGCCTCTCCCTTGATGATAACGCTGGTAGAAGACTACCTACTGCATCACGCTATAGCCGATTTCAGCTGCAAGATTACAACATTTGAAAATTACCGTAAGTATACCTTCTATTTCCTTTACAATTACACGAAAATATTCCATATTATTAAAACAATAATTCGCAACGTAACAAATCTACATTATAGATACTCATCTGTAGGAAAATCTATTTGATAGCAGAAAAGTAGATGAACCTAATACAACCATTTTGGCGCGTATGAAGAATAGTAATTAGCGTATAAAAACGCAAATACCATAAATATATATAATCTTTACGCCAGAAACGCTTATGTACGTAATGAAACCTTTGAATGCATGTATTAACCACATATTACAGTGCACTCACGTTTAAACCACACATGCTACGTATTGTCGTGAACCGTAAAACATACGTTTTTTTCTACTTACAGAAAATATTCGGGCCTTTAACCTCTGACCCATGACAACAGGCGGCATCACAATGACATGCTCCAGTGATGTTAAGTATTATCCATGCGTGTGCGTATGCTGAAAATCACCAGGCGACGTGTGTGGTAACTTTTATTTACGGTAAAATGACAATATGGCAATAATGTTATTTAAAAAAATGTTTGCTGATGACCTACAAATATAAGTTCATCGAAGGATAATTTACGACTCAATTATCAATTCAAATTAATTTTGCTGGTCATTAACTTCATATTATATGGCATCATGAATTAAAAGGGACTCAGTCCATTTTTTTAAACGGAAGGAATGTCTTAGGATACATTACGTTGGCTTACAACACAGTTCTAAATTTACGCACATAGTGTCATCACTATGTCTAATTTTAGGTGAAAATCATTTCGCCAAATGAACAATTTTGTCTTATTATTGCTGCTTAAATTAAAGCTTCGACATAAACAGTGACTACTTATGTATAAAAGTACAAACTGAAATCCATAGAAAACCCTTAAATTTCTTGGTAAGCAAAACAGCTGTACATGAATTCCCATTAAATATTTCTCAGACCGATAATAGGTTAATGTTTTAAGTATTTTATCAGATATATTCATGACAGTCGTGACCAGCTGTTTTGATCATTATAAATGCAAATAAATTCTATACATTATCCGCGCATTAATTTGTCATAACGACAAAAAAATGGCCATTTAATCCTAAAGCATTTGTCTTTTTTTGAAAAGAAGATCTATTGAGGAACCCTGATCCAACATGTTTTTATCTATTTCATTTTTAGCTCAGCTGACTTGTTAGTCAGCTGAGCTTTTGTGAGGGTCCGTCGTCTGTCTGTCTGTCGTCTGTCCACAATTCACTTTTTCGGCAGATACAGGAAATTATAGACCCATCTCAGTTATAAACATTACCATGAAGGTGTTTGAAAGAATTGTCCACGATCAACTATATGCCTATGATATGTAACGGAATAAAATCTCCTGAACGTAAACCAGTCGGGCTTTAGACCCTTGCATGCTACAGCTACTACCCTGATAGATCTAAATGACGATGCCCTTACCAATATGGGCAAGGGTTTAATTGTAGGTGTGTACTTTTTAGATCTCAAAAAAGCGTTCGATACTGTGTCACACGAAATCTTACTGACAAAACTTGAATATTTAGGGATCAATGGTATTGAACTCTGTTGGTTTAGGAACTATTTATCTGAGCAGACTCAATGCGTCCAATGCAAGGGGGAATTGTCTGACAACATGGAAATAACCTATGGTGCCCCCCAGGGATCAATACTAGGTCCCCTACATTTCATCATTTTCATAAATGACCTTCCCTCTGTTATTACAAATAGTAAGGTTGTATTGTATGCTGATGACACTGCTTTTTTCTTTGCTGCTAAATCGGTTCTTGACATTCAGACGACATTAAACATTGAAATGTTTAATGCAGCTAAATGAATGAACGACAACCATCTCACCTTAAACATTCAAAAGACTAAGTGTATGTTATTAAGAACTAGTAGGAAACTTCGAGAAAATAACCGATCGAATATCTCAGTGGCCCGGAAACAAATTCAAGAGGTCGACTACTTTAAATATTTAGCACTATGGTTTGATGTCATGGAACAAACATGTTGAAAATATTTGCAACAAAATTTCACAATGTCTTGGTATTCTCAGGAGAATATTCCCATTTGTGTCAATACATTCAGTATTACTCCTTTACAATTCTTTGATATTACCGCTTTTTTTATCATTGTGGCGTCGCATGGTCTGACTTTTCTACAAAAAATCTGGACATGATACAAAAGTTCCAAAATCGAGCAGCTAGGATAATACTTTCTAAAGGTCGTAGAACGAGAATTAGGGACATGCTTAAGGAACTTCATTGGACTGATGTAAGGGCCTGGCACCAATATCATCGAGCCATTTTCATGTTTAAAGCTATTAATGTCAAAACTCCTACCTACTTGAGTGATGCCTTTAAACCAGTGTTGGAAGTCCATGGGCATTTTACAAGGCAAGGTAAGGCAAATCTGACAGTCCCTAACACACAAGGCAAGTCAGGTCAAAGAGCGTCTAGGTTTATAGGTGCCAAGACTTGATATATCTTAATTGATAAGGTTAAAGAAGCACAATCCCTGACAGTTTTTAAATCTGTACACTGTACAATGCACCATGTGTAAGCGATTTGACGTTTTTAAAACCTGCAGTATGACCGTAAATTTGTCATTACATTAAGAAAATGTTTAAACATCATTGACGTTTCATCATCAAATCTCAATCTTTTAGTTACTTTCAGTAATGACCTTTTCATACTCTATAATTTACCTATTGTTCATGTATTTTACAGCAATTATATTGATACCAATTGATGTATGAGTGCGAGTGTGTATCCAGGGCCCCTATGGAAAGCAGCCTGAGTGCTGATTGGGGCTACCCTGTATAAATATATTGTATGAATAAATAAATAAATAACTTTCTTCTCCAAAACCTTCTGCTAGATTCACTTCAAACTTGGTGCGGATGTGTTTTGGGTAGGTGGGTGTGTTTTGGGTAGGTCTCCATCAAGTTTGTTCAAATGGTCATGCTCCAGTGATTTTTGGATTTTTTTATGAGTATTTTGTTCTATTTCGGGGGGGGGGGGGCAAACTTTAAAAAGTCCTCATCTCCGAAAGTACTCAAGCAATTTCTCAAGTTATAGCACTGAAGAGTAAAATAAATGCATGTTGCACTGTGACCTAAGAAATAAGATCAAGGTCACTCATGTACTCTCTGAGCATGACCTTTATAGAGAAACATTAACATGTGCAACATCTAGGTCCTAGCTTACTCAAAATAGATCTTAAGTTATCAAGTGAACAATAAATTTAATAGCAGTTGTCTAGTGACCTTGGGTCACTCATGTACTGTCTGAGTGTGGCCCTCAAAGAAGGTATCCCATGACCCTGTAAAACATGAAAGTAGAACAAATAGTTCTCAAGTTATCATCTGAAGAGTTAAATAAACTTAAGTGACCCTGTGACCTTGACAATAAAGTCAAGGTCATGCATGCACTGTGTAACTCTGGCTGTCATGCCCTCAAATCTTCCTATGGAATTTTTTAATCAATTGGCCAAGTGGTTTTGGAGGCCAAAAATGAACCAAAAACCCATAAAAAATCCAAAAATCACTGGAGCGCGACCATTGAACAAACTTAGCGGATACCCACCCAGGGTACATCCCCACCGAGTTTGAAGTGAATATGGTGAGTGGTTTTGGAGAAAAAGTCCAAAATGTAAATCACCATTGCAATCCCCATTCACCTACTACACAGCAATCAGTAGCACTGTATGCATTAACCAATAATTAAGTATCCGAATTGAAATATTCAGGGATTCATAGTGTGAAGTTCTCACACGAAGATTGTCGCTTTGAAAACTTGACAAGTTTATTAATTCAACGCCCATATATAATGTATCAATTACAATTCCTGTTTGTTCCCACGGCACAACATGCACACAGATGGCCCAAGCGTAAGCAGTCGGTTCTGAATGTCCCAATGCATAAGATTTTATACTCGTTCTTGGACACCTCAAATCACTGTAAAAATTATAAATCACTGGTAAATTAAAAAGAATTTTTAAAAAAATCTTTACAACAGCATCACCACCTTGTGAACACTTTGTGTGGTCCTTCTAAAAGGAAAATTTCCACCAAGTTCCAGCATAATCTGAGTGATGGTTTTGGAGAAGTCAAAAACAGCAAAAACACATTTTTTACAAATATATATATATATATATATATATATATATATATATATATATATATATATATATATATTTGAAAAATCACTGCACCACCTGTTGAACAAATTACCGTATTAGATTCGCCAGAGGTATCCCTAAGCATTTTCGAAGCAATTGGCCAAGCAGTTTTGGAGAATTTTTTTTTTTAAGATTTGCCCACCCACCCACACACACACACATCCCACACCCCCATCCACCATCCCACCCAAGAAGTTGGTATGGTCCCAGGGACATTCCCACCAAGTTTGATGGAAATCTGGCCAGTGACTTTGGAGAAGAAGTCGAAATTTGGGAATTGTGGACACCGACAGATGGACATGGATGCCTAACCACCACATAATCTCAGCTGACTGACAAGTCAGCTGAGCTAAAAATTACCCAAAGTTGCTTGTAATGAACAAAGAACAGACTTCCATACTGAGTTGTACCACTTAAAGTACATTTTTGACTGTGTCTGATGGGAACCAGGGCCTGGGCTATGCATCAGGTACCTCTTATCATCGTCCAGATCCTCATGATGTCCGACAGCAAAAAACATGCAAGGTTTCCGTTACCCCCCCCCCCCCCCAAATGGGGGTATATTAGCCTTTCATATCATGGAATAGCCCTTCAGCAAAATTCAAGGGGTCTCCACTTCCTATATTTCCTTTTTCTTTGTTAATTTTGCAAAGTATAGCCACAAAAATGACTCTCTTCCAGGTTGGGACCCTTTGAAAAAATTCCTTACAGAAATACTGACATGGATCCATGATTGTCACTCAGTGGGAAGATGGTTCATCGATTTTGCTAACTAGACACTCAGAAAGGCTGTGAGAATGCATAGAACACTACCCGTAATATCTAACTGAATTCCAATCAAAAGTTCAAACATTTGCCCCCCCCCCCCAAAAAAAAAGAATAAAAAGATATTTCAGGGAAAAAAAACATAAATGAAGTATAAAAAAGTAAAACAGTGAAAATATAGCATCATATTTTAAAAGAAGTATAAAGTGGCAGCACTGGAAGTTACTAATTATGTGTTTTTAAATCCTATGTAAAAGCGCTCTCAGATAGCCGTCCAACGATATCAAAATAATTTATCTTAAGTCTTTTTCCAGATATAACAATTTATGTGATTCCTAGACTGCGAAGATGTATACCCGGTAATCAAAGCCATCAAACCTTAGTTCTTATTTCGTATAGACTTTTCCTGTTAGTCTTTCAACAAAGACAGAATCAGCATATGTTTGGTTTTTGTCGATGTACCACTTTCATGCTGAATTTAAATGCAATCACTTCCAACAAAATGTACAGTTGTTTTCAAAACTGACATAGAATTTCGGATTCCTTTCGTAATGATCATGAATCCCAAAACTGAGACGTGAGAAAAACAAGAGAGCTGTGTGAACAGCCCATGCTCAGCTGACCTACAGATTCATCACATTTGTGGCTCTGTGAACTTGGAACATGACAAAATATGTAAACACTTATCAAAGATACATCCCTACCAAGTTTGACACAAATGTGGCCGAAATTATTTAAGTTATAGCCATTACAAGAAATTTCCACGTTAAACTTTCCTGTAAAAACTTTTTAAAAGACCCCCCCCCAAAAAAAAATAAAAATATATACAAAATAAAAAAATCACTGGAGCGTGATCATTTGGACACACCTGATAGAGACCCACCCAAGGTACATTGCCACCAAGTGTGAAGTCGATCTGACAGACAGTTTCTTCGGAAAAAAAACAACAAAATGTGAATTAGCATTAGAATGCCGATTGACTTTCATATTAATCAATAGAAAAGGTGCATTTACCGATAAGTACCCGCATTGAAAAAAATAACTTTAAAATTCAGGAATCCAGAGCAGTGGCACCTGGTGAACAACTTTGTTTCATCCTTTCACAAGGAACATATACACTAACTGTCAGCTTAATCAGAGTAATGGAGAATTTTAAAAAAGCAAGAACAAACAATCATCAAAAACAGAATAAAATTGCATTGCCATCTGGTGAACAAATTAAAAACTAGGAGTCTCTGGGAGTGTCCCTGTGTGGTATCAAAGCAGTCAGGTGAGTGCTTTTAGAGGAGAAGATTTTTAAAGATTTGCAACCTTCCACACACACCCCCCCAAAAAAAATCATAAAAAATAAAAAATCACTGGATCGTGACCACTTGAACAAACCTAGTGGAGACACACCCATAATACATTGCCACCAAGTTTGGAGTCAATCTAGATGACGGTTTTGGAGTGGAAGTCGAAAATATGAATTAACATTAGAATGCCCATTGACTTACATAGTGATAAATGGGATAGGTGCATTCACCGATAAGTACCTGAATGGAAAAAAATTGTTAAAAATCAGGAATTCACAGCAGCGCAACCTAGTGAACAACTTTGTTTGACCCTTCCACGAGGAACATATCGAACACGTTTCAGCTTTACCTGATTGGCGGTTCTGAAGAAGTCAAAAATAACGAAAGCAAACCAAAAAAAAAAAAAAAAAAGGTAAAAAATACAATTAATTGCAGCGCCATATGGTGAACAAATTCAGAAACAGGAGTCTCTAGGAGTGTCCCTGTGTGATATTAAAGCAGTCGAGTGAAGATTTTTTAATATTTGCCCCTAAAAGAACAAAAATACAAAATCATAAAATTACCAAAATCACTGGAGCGTGACAATTTGAACAAACCTGGTAGAGATCCACCCAAAGTGCAGTGCCATCAAGTTTGAAGTGAATCTGACAGACGGTTTTGAAGAAGTCGAAAATGTGAATTAGCATCAGAATGCCTATTGACTTACATAGTAATCAACAAGAAAGGTGCATTTACCGACAAGTACCCGAATTGAAAAAATCGTTAAAATTCAGGAATTTATAGCAGTGCCACCTGAGCTAAAAATGGAAAAAATATTTTTTCAATGAAGAACAAAACCAAGACTTAGAGCTGTTATCTGTTTCAATTACTCCCTCGGATATTGGACTTACACACATAATACATATACTGGCCATTTTTTTTTCGAAGAAAATCCATGTCTTCTATGCAACACTAAATACAAATTATGAAAAAATACTTGAAATGTGGAATCAAGAGTTCCAATCTATTTCCGTTAATAGTTGTTGAGTATTAGGTAAAATTTTGCAGTGAATCGTAAACCAAAGTAAGTGGGTATACGCGGATTTTACACGGACTAACCAGGTTCCAAATTAATGGAAAAATTACTTTCATTAAAATA
Source organism: Hermodice carunculata (assembly GCA_964020975.1). Taxonomy (NCBI): domain Eukaryota; kingdom Metazoa; phylum Annelida; class Polychaeta; order Eunicida; family Amphinomidae; genus Hermodice; species Hermodice carunculata. The sequence goes on along the minus strand of OZ026614.1, from coordinate 314,657 downwards.
CATTTTCCGTTTTAAAATAAAGATGATCCTTGATTGCCAAATTTCACAGCCATGGCACATTTAAAATGTGACAAGAAATTCTAATGTAAATCCTGTTGCTGTGATAGAAACACAGGTCATAGGATCAAACTGCCCTGAATCATAATCAAGGTACTAGATTCCTGTCCCTTGTGAAAAGACCTTTCATTCAAGTACCAGCATGCCTAAAATTCCAGAGAAAATAATGGTCCAGGTCAACAGCTTTCCTCTGCGCACTGCAGGTGTATTGCGGGCGAAGGGCGTTGAGGAAAGCTGTTGACTCAATCCAAAATTTGGCAGTGAAAAGGTCACTGTAAGTTTATACAGGCTACCTAGCAGGAGTGTTATCTGTTTGTCCTGACACTAACATTACAATTGTGAATAGAACTGACACGGAATTTATGATTTTGAATCGGGCATTGATATTGTTTCATATGTTGAAATGTTTGGCCTGTTGGACATCTTTGTATATTCTATACCGAGTATAGGCGTGAAGAAAATTTACTTCTTCACAACAGATGAAATTTGGTAGAGGAAAATTGAAAGAATTGTTGGCCCATGGGTAGATTTATTGTTTTGCATGTTGTAAAAGAGAACGCAGAATGCGTGCCTAAGGACATACATACATATATAGTTGTAATTGCCTGCACATATGTGGGTCTGTATCTCACACCTTAAAGGCATATGCTGCAATATCTTGCATTGTTCTTACGTATACATTTCCTGCCCATCAGTACACCTGTTTTTTAAAAATGCATGTTAGCATGTTTACGAACTTCATGTTAAGACTTGTCATTAACAATAATATTTTCTTGTCGCTTCTAATTTAATTTTCAGCTTTTGTATTTGCATGTACGTTTGTCTGCTCTCGTGGAAGTTTCAAGGGGCCAGAGAGCACCTTGGTAAGCTTTTGAAGAGTCGCACATCGCGACTTTATGACTCAGTTGACACTTGTTTGTATATATGTCTTCTTGAAAATATTATTTATAAGTATTGTGGGGATACCATTCACTCTACAATCCCTTCTCTTGACAGTTCTTTCGTTAGTGAGTTATTACACGGTCGTATTGATTGACTATGTTCAAATTTGATACATGGGTGACTCATGAGTTGTTCTGACCATGCGGTGCACTTTAAACAAATTTGGATTTGAAAGTAATACTTTTATTCAAATTCTTATTTTAAAAACTCACTGCGCCTTCAATCGTCGCTTTCTGTTCATTTCCGACACCCACAAGGCGCGAATGGCCAGTGACGTCACAAACTCAACACCGCTGGCTGACAGGAAAGACTCCGACCATGATTGCGAGCTATGGCTGTCACGTGTCACTTGGTTCAAACATATTTTATTCACCCTTCATCAACAGGATTAAAAATTCATGTAGAAAAATTCATTTTCTTTATTGTTCCCGCCCAGGATGGGTGGGTGTGTTGCTGTTAATTGTAGCAAGACAAGTTTTACAGCTTGTTTACATTCGCCCCCAAAGACCTTATTTTACGTATAGCGTGGACCCACTGCCGTCAAGATTTACAGGGACAAGTGGTAAGGCTCTGGGAACCGATGATCGATCTAATTTATGTAAAGAACACTCTTGTGGAAAGTGACTTTGATTTGTCAAATATGACGATGCTTAGGATAGCTTTGGAAAGAAAAAACTACTGCTGTGCCAAATGCAGTCCCATCGCTGGACAGTGGAAGGATTCGTGGAACTGGCCAAATTGTTAATACTCATAAAACAAGGAACAGTGATTCATTTTTTCTCCTTTTTTTAATACATTATTTCCAAATTAAACTTCAGTATGATTCTGATTTCAAACCTTTCATTACAGCAAAGTATAGGTGTAGTGATTCTACGACTGTTACAACGCACCACATAATAATCGATCGAATATCACAGTGACAACGCCGGTCTGGGATGTTGTTGCAAAGTAACATTGGAACGAAACTTCGTGTGTTCAAGCAATTTGGTTTTGATTGATGGAAACAATGGGTGGTAAAACATGTACAAACAAGGACCTATCTCGTCCCATACCCGGGTCAAGGGTTGAATAGTCTATAACAGGTTGATTTAGCTGCCCACTGTAATGCGTATATCCAATAGGATGTATTCATTATAAAAATGAAGTTTGTCTCTGTTGCTTTCATTGGCAGTTAACAGCGCGGTTGTTGGTAGGCATTTTTCATGACGTCGCGGTAGCGACGTCATGAAAAAAAATGCCTACCAACAACCGCGCTGTTACATGCCAATGACAACAACAGAGAACAGAGACGGACTTCATTTTTTATATTTATATTCATATTAGCATTAATACTAGAATTAAATTTGTCATGAATATTTGTGCTCAAACGTTTTGATAGCCACTGCGAAGGACCTTCTGTTTAGCTGTGGGAGGAGCTATGGGTGTGGCCAGCCGCTTGTTACGTAGCAAAGTGGGCACTGGCACGTGCCGTGCTGTACATGATGTTACCATCGACTGATGAAAACAAAATTTTTCCCTATTCTTTCAATGCTAACAAAAACTCCGAATGTAAATATATCTGAATGGGGTCCTACTCTAACACCTATTGAGCAAAAGAGGGAGCCACCTGCATCTGGGCAGATCCATATATTTAGCATTGTAAAAAGTACTTTCTCAACAAAATAAACAGCACAAACACACATAATTTTAAGAAAATGTAACATATATTTGAAACATAAAGAATGCCTAAAATAATTAGAAATGGGCTCTCTTTTGGTTGTAAAGGTGTTATTTATGGATGTTTATGTAATATATAATACAAATCTGCCCTGATCATGGTGAAAGCATCAGTCTGTTGCCCCGGCAACACAGGAATTGAGCAGGAACGCAGTTAAATATGAATGTCTCCTATTACTGCTGTGTATTACCGGGTGTTTAATCCCATTACCAGATAACACTTGTTTGGATAGTTAATATGTAACACATTCACGCCTCATGTACGCAGCTGCCAAGACCAGTGGGAGGCTGGTCTTTCATTTTTTTTTAGGTCTTGTACCACTGTTTGTGACAGTCCACGGCCAGCTCCCAATAATCGGGTGCACAACATTCCAAGTCATTGTACCTTTGTCATTAATATGAAACCAGGAAATAAGTCAGTCACAAGAAAATATTTACCATTGTTACATAATGGATACGATCTGAAATTAAGGATATCAAAAAACACGGGTGCTGATGACGATGTATACGGAAGCGTAAATTACTGCCCTCCAAGGGTCGCGAGGTTACTGTCGGGTGGGGGTGCTGATATTGCAAACTATTCATAAATGCACTTACATTTAATCATCCATGGACCATACAGATGGGAAGGGAAAATTATGAGTTTGTTCAGCCTTTCATATGCCGCAGGTCTAGGCCGTAGCTGTTTCCGCGAATGCTACAATTTTATACACTACAAGACCTGGCCCATCCTGACGTAATTTCAATTTATTGCATTCATGCTGGTTCTTGTCGAATGAAATCTAGTAATTTTTTATAGGAAATATCATTGCCTAGACGGCAAGTTGGGATCGTCTGGCTGTACCATGGCTGCACTCCCTGCAGTACTGGTGACGCTGGGGTTCTGGGCATCCCCCTATGTATGTAAGGCTGAATGATCTTTTCCTCTGCTGCTTCAGCTTTAATTTCATTAATTCTTCTTCCCCCTAGTCAGACCACGTAAACAAAAAACTAAATTCAGACTCTCCAAAATCACTATGCTGTGTTGTATCGGCCATGACTCTTGGCAAACTGATGGCACTCTGACTTATAACACATGCACCATAGCCAGCGGGTTGCGTTTGTGACGTCAGTAACACTGTCCCACATCGGGCCATCATCGGAGAAAATTCGAACGCTTTCCTGTCGCAAATGTGGCGCACTTTTGGAGCTAAAAAACACTATTCGAAAATGAAATTAACACTTTGGTTTTCAGATTTCATTTCTAACCACCCTAAACATCAAGTTTCTAATCTGTGGTACCCAATGGCATTCAATCAAGAGGACCTTTAAATGTATTTCACTAAGTTTAACATGGGTGGCTGTTCGGCATGTATGGGTAGAGGGTTATGTACTCTAGCAATTATTTGGAACGTTCGTTTATGACTGTTCAGTATATCGGGTCGACCTTTGCTACAAATGCTGTGCATGCACACGTTTATAGTAAACTGATAACAGAGAGATAAAGAAATTTTCCGACCGTGACCTATCTCACCTCAGCGGTCATCCTCGTGCTTTCTCGTGACGTCATACCGCAAGCTGTCAGGAGGTGTACCCTGAAGCAACAGCGACACGCAGCTGTTCCGCCTTTATTTCAAATGGAGAAAAAAGGTATCAGAACGTAGAAGTTACTCTTCAACTTTCACTGAAGAACTGGTCATTCTTCCAAAATATGTTTGAATGTATTGTCTGAAGGAAATATCATATATGCACTATATTGTATTTGTGTCTTTTTGCCCAGAACCACTTCCTAGTAGTCAATATCCTATTCCGCAGTTCGAACTCTTTACTCTCCATAAGCTAACCTGTCCCTGTCTAACCTGTATATATATGGAATTACTATTGTCTATATTGCACACGTTCCTCTGTAAAATTTTGACATAGGCTGTATCAGCCCAAATAAATTAAAGCGTCTTCAGCGGGTAACTACTCAACATGTTTCGGAGCCTTTTACCCGTACACGTCTCTCTGAGTAGCGGCTCCTTGCCTAAGCTAAATATTCAGCAAAGACAACCCACATAATAATGAATAAATATGAACGTGGCAATTGATGAATTAGCTAAATATGTGAAGTTTTGCTTGTAAATGCAGAGCTTCATATCAAAGAAGAATACCTGTCAAACAAACCATAATTACCAAATTTTCATAGTACAGGTTCAGATAAGAACAATTTGACTTACCCCTGAACCAAAATGTACCCTTTCTAGCTGGACAGCTCTTCCCAGTTAAACCATCCGCCAATGTTTAACTGAAGTGGAAACAAGCTGGGGCATTATATTCAGTCCCAGTGATTGTAAAATAAACAGTTGCAGCTAGACCACCTGTACAAACCAAGGAAAATCCTAACAAGGACTGCAACAATGTACATCCTGTACCAGAGATGTAAAACAAACTCCATGATGACAACTACTCCTCAAACAATTAAGCTCTATTTAACTGCCAACCCTGAGTCAATGTGTCAACTTAATGTGTCAGGTTTGTGACACTTGAGAAAATACTGTCAATTTTGAGTAATTTTTTAATAGTGAGTAAATTTGCATTTAGGCATGTCAGAAAAGAATGGAAGTCATTAGCATTTATGCCAAAAACATGCTATCAAAACAATTTTTCTTAACAGGATTTTAAGTACAATTAGGCAAACATGCAACTGTCGTAGGCCGCTTCTTGCTACCTGTAGCCCCTGGGGGTTTACCTAACAGAAAACATGTAAGCCTAAAATGTCTGATAGTGAATATTAAAACAGAAAGATAACTCCAGTAGAAAGTCCCAGTGAAGTGTACGTCTCGTGGACATGCTTTGCACTGGTCACAATCAGTGAAGCTTAACGACTAAAATGAGTTTAAGATCCAAGGAGAACGTGACACAAATAAATCGATGCCGTTCTTTCACGGCCTGGACCACTGTGGCCAGTCCTGACACGTATAGGTCTTGGACCAGTAACCTAGGCCTAATGCATTTACATGTTAAAATAGCGACATTCGCTGGCTTATTTCTCCTATTTGAAACGTAAAACTGCAACTTCCTTGGCATTCTGCTTCAAGTTTATACCAGTAGCAACAAGTTAAAACCAAGAAAATGGGGGGTCATGTGATTAGATTTTTTTTACAGGTGCATTGGTGTACCTTACCTCCATGATTGACCGTTCCGCGCCAAATATGTCTCCAAAAATACACAAAGTTATCACATGATTTAAAATATTTCTAGAGTAGCAGTGCCTTTCTAAAACTCACAGTTGATAAGAATTTTCCTATCCACAATGATGATGGGACTTAATTTGGGATGCTCTGCTCCTGTGATATTAACATCCAATAGACACAGCAACAGTATTCAGTACTCGACCAAAGGTGGTGGATCAGTTGACCCGACCTTGAGGGGTTACTGGTCCAAGACCTATAATAATTCCCCTATAGGAACATACGTGGGTCTTTCTTTCTTTCTTTCTTTCTTTCTTTCTTTCTTTCTTTCTTTCTTTCTTTCTTTCTTTCTTTCTTTCTTTCTTTCTTTCTTTCTTTCTTTCTTCACATGCTTTTGTAAAGTTGTAATATATTATCCTTTCTTCCATTTACGGTAGATTTTATATGACTGCGTGTTTTACTTTGCGACACAACTCCCTGTTACATCAACGTTCGTGACAAGCCTCGGCGTTTATCAGCTCCCCCCCCCCTGCCCCCCCCCCCCCACACAAAAAGAGACACAAACACACCACTTTCACGACATTATAACCCTTACTGAAACTTTTCACCTTGTATTTCCTCTGGGCCTGGACATAGATGTTGCCTTGGCTGGTTTTTAAAGTAGCGTTGGTAAACCTAATTTGGACTGCAAACATCACTCCTTCCATTTTTTTTTTTTTTTTTTTTTTTTTTGGAATTCGCAATATTAGGCTGTCATTTGTAATGTAGCCAAAATCAGGTTAAAAAAACGTCTACTTTTATGCGAAATTTGAGCTCGAAAATGTTCCAAGTTTCAATACTTCACCCACGCTGATCAATGTTTGTTATGGTATATAAATAGCCTTGTCAATCACACTTAGCACCGTGACGTACTCAGGTCAAACCCACTGAATTCGAGTGAACAGGTGGAGACCAACACGTCGGTATCAACATTTATTTACAGCAAGTACCACAAACGCACAACGATCGCACGGGCAATACAACATAGACCATAATGCATAAGGACCTATCAACTGGACCAGGCGGAGGTGCAGGTCATTATGTTTCTAATCAACGCCTAACTTCTAGACGTAATGATTTAGAAAATAGAGACTTCGAATTATAATGGTCTGAAATTAGTATAAATAATAACACCTCAGTTACTACTTGGACTTGTTTACAGTTCACCCGATGCAGCAATATTATTTTGGGGAAATTGACAAAGTAATCAAGGCAGACGTACTATTATTTAAGATATTAAATTAGTAGGTGAATGTAATATAATGTTTAACTCCCCAAGGAAAAAGGCTTGAAAAATTTTGCACAACAAATTATTTTCGGTTTATCCATATCCACGAGCCTCTCCGTTGTTACTAATGGTACTTCCAGTTGTTTAGAACAAAGAAATATCTTAAACATGCCTGTCTATGTCCAGGAATCACAAGTCTTACATCCCATAGCTAATTTTGATCACGATGTTGTGTCCGTGAGTATACTTTTGAAAGGAAAAAAGAGCCAGCGCATTAAAGGGTAATCCGGATTATGACAGAGCAAATAATCATTTATTTTGGACCAGACATCAGAGGCCCTAATCTTTTAAATGAAACTGTATCAGTAGTTTTTAAACTTCTTACAATATAGTTTAATATATCACTACATCAATAACAATTTTCGTCTATTTGCGAAGAATCATATGTGAGTCCTTCTATAAAGAGGGCAAACAAAATCTTTGCTCCAACTATAGTCCTATATCTCTTTTAAGTTGCACAAGTAAAGTGTTGAAAAATTGGTATTCAAACGTGTATCGAATTGCTTCAGAAATAATCTGATATCTGCAAAGTAGTCGGGTTTTGTATCGGGCGACCCTACAGTTAACCAATTAGTTTGTTCCTATCCTGAATTGTGTGTTGTTGTCCATCAACAAGAGCAGGTAGGAGTCGTGCTCCTATACTTAAGCAAAGCATTTGTGACGGTTTAGCACGCAGGCCTTCTACATAAATTTGAAAAATATGGAATAACTAATTATATGTTATGTTGATCATCTTCATGACCGGTGGCAAATCATACTATTTTTTAAGTGGCCAATCCTCTGGCAGAGGCTCTATAACTGCCAGAGTTCCGCAGGTTTCGGTACTGGCCCCCTTGCTTCTTTTGACCTGAGTGCACTTGTCAACTGAGGTTTATATGAGATGGATGCTGATCCGTCGTCCGTCCCGTCTGATTACATTTCACATGTTCATCACCTTCTCCAAACCCAGCAGCCAGACTGACTACAAATTTTGATGGGGATCTACCTTGGGTACATCTCTACCACGTTTGTTCTTTGTATGCAAAGGGACACTTATGGGTATTATTTTTTTCTGATTTTTCTTTTTTTTTGGGGGGGGGGGTACAATTTTTTGGTGTGTTTGTGATAATGGCGATATATAAGACTTCTCCAAAATCGTCACTCAGATTGTTCGGAAATTTAGTTACGTGTAACAATATTGTTTACAAAAAAAGTGATACTCTAGATCCCCTTTTTTTAACGATTTTTTTTTTCAATCTTGTCTTTTAATGCATGCATTCCTATTGATTACTATGTAAGACAGTGGGGATTGCAATGAAAATTCACATTTTTGACTTCTTCTCCAAACCGTCAGCCAGGTTCACTTTAATCTCGATGGCAATGTTTCACAGGTGGCTTCTGTACCGTGTTTGCTCAAATAGTAATGTTTCATTGATTTTTGGACTTTGCATGATTTTTTTATATTTCTTTTTTAAAAAAATCTACGAAAACGTCAGGCGAATTGTTTTGCAATTGCATAGGGTCACTTCTGGGGACCCCTAGACCTTCATTTGTTAAATAGGTGGCGCTGCCATCTTTTTCCATTTTTTATGTATGGTTAGTATATTTTTTCCTCCAAAACCGTGTCTCAGGTTTTGCTGAAATTTGATTGAAATGAACCTTGTGAAAGGGTCAAACAGAGTTGTTCACTAGGTGGTGATGCTGTTAATCCCTGATTTTAATGATTTTTTTTTTCAATATGGGTACTTATCGGTTGACGTGTACATTCGAAATTATTATGAGTCAATGGGGATTGGAATGGCTATTTACATTTTCGACTTCTCCAAAACCGTCATCCAGATTCCCTTCAAACTTGGTGAAGATGTACTTCTGGTGGCTCTCTATAGATTTTCTTCATATAGTCACGCTTTAGTGATTTTTAGATTTGCTAATTGATCTCATTTTTGACTAAAACCTAGGGAGGTCTTGTTCTGCAAAACTACTTGGCCAGTTCCTGCAAAATCGTAAGGGGGCAATTTTGGGTACCATTAGACCAGACCATTAGACACATTATAGGTTGAATGTTAAGGTCAGCTGAGGGCGGGCTGTTCACACAGCCCGTCTGTTTTATTTATATCAACGATAAAGTAAATGCAGTTAATTCTAAAGTCAAGGTTTTGTTTACGGTACGTCCCTTTTCGTAAAAGAAGATGATCCTGAGTTTGCTGCAACTACACTTAACAGAGACCATTCCTCACTCGATGTTTTGTCCAAAATGATTAACTTCTTTTAATGCCTTCAAAACTGATTCAATGAATATTTCACTAAAAAGACATTCCCCAGATCACGAACATCCTCTCTTTCAAAAAGCTAAATGACTATGGGGCAAGCGTCTTGATAAAAACAAACGTTTGAAGTTAAGAAATGCTGACTTGGCGGAATGTGAGGATTATAAGTATTAAGGTTTTCTATTCATTAAATCATTAACACATAATGTTCATGTGAAACTACAGGTTAAGATTGAGGCCACCCATCGCACGGGTTATATGTGTGGTATCACAGGCCATGAAGATGTTAATTGAGTATGATTTGGTGACAGTTTATTGAAAAGCTTAACGACACGAGACACATCAAAGGAATTTTTAGGCAACCACTATCTTTCAAGGCCCATACATTGAAAACTAGCTCGGAAACATGTTGAAACTTTATATTACTGGAAAAGGCACAATCCACAGACTTTAAATAAAACTATCATTTGAACATATTGCAATACTTGTTGCACTAACATTATCATACTCTAGGAGGATGTCAATTTTTGGAGACCTTCTTCAAATGGAGTTTTCTCTTTTCGGTCTTATTCAATCTTTGTTTTTTTCTGTCTCGCTCAAAATGTACCCAACACAACGTGACAACCTTTTTCAACAACTTACCCAAAATTTTTACCCTGTTTTCTTCCATTTGGGACTCAGAAAAAATTCTATTTATCATGAAACTGGACGATAATGGTTTGTATATTATACTGCGAAATTTTTTGGTTCAATTGTCGCCACCAGAGTGAAGTTCTGATAGTTTTTTTCTGAACTTAGTTTGTATGAGCATTAACGCACATAGGTGCTTAATGCTCTTATATGTAGGGCACCTTTGTACTTTACTGGTGTGTATGTGTGTGGTTGTATTGACAAAATGTCACATTGTATTATTTGTGACACAGTCAATAAAGTTTATTTCATAAATTCGTTAAATATCAGGGATCCGTAGTATAACTGTCTAGTGAACAACTTTTTTACCCTTTCACAAGGCACATTTAATGATATTTCAGAACAATTTGAATTATGGTTTGGAGAAGAAGTTGAAGCAAAAACAATCAAAATTCATTAAAAAAATCCGCGCCACTTGTGGAACAACTTAAGGTCCAGTGATTCTCAGATGTGCTCCATTGCAATTTTGGAGCAATTGCCAACGGCTTCGAAGGTTTCTTTTCCGCATTTTGTACCACAAAACGAAAAAAAACAAAACCACCAAAAGCAAAACAGTCCCATAACCAATAAAAAAAATAATGAAAGAATGAAAAAAAAAAAGAAAAAAAAGAAGAGGAAAAAACCCCCACACACTGGAGCATAACAAATTAAACAGCTTGGTAGAAACCCGTCTAAAGTAGACCAACACTACGTTTCAAGTGAATCTGGGAAATGGCTTGGGATAAGAAGTCGAAAATGTAATTGTGGACAGCCGACGAACGCAGACCCATCCTGTATGCTCAGCCGACGAACGCAGACCCATCCTGTATGCTCAGCCGACTAATTTTAAAATGTGAAGATGTTTCGCATCAATGTCAGAAGAAACGATTATATTGATATGTATTTATTGTAATTTAAATAATAGATATAATTTAACATGTATCTTTCTAGACAATGCAGAAACCTATATCTGACGAATAGTAGTTTCCAACTGCCATTTCTGCTCTCTTATTGTGTGAAAAATAACAGGGCTACAAATTCGCACAAAACAAAACACAGTGGTAATCCACAAGACATTTATAAACTTTAAACTTCATTTGTATAAATCTCGTCAATTTACATGCACATTTTTATTGAACGTCATAATGTTTTTCGAAATGCGTGTGTATGCAAGTTTTCTTACACAACCAAGAAATAGGAACAAATATGTAAAACAACAGGGATCAAAAGAGTGCAAAAAGCCCTAGTAATTTGGCCCCATACAACACGTCAGGTTGTTCTAGTCCTCATGAAACATCAGCAAGACGCTTAAGCTGGATCCTGACGCTCTGTTGTGTTAAGCATTGCCAACGTGCAGGACACAAGCATGGAGCAGAATGGCATATACCTTAATACTAACAAATGAGCCGTTTGTCTCAAAATATGCGCAATAACTTTTATGCCAAAAATGTTCAACAATGAACTAGAATGTTCACCTTCATGAAAAAGAACAAGATAAAACCCGACTAAATCAAATCTTATTTTACATAATTACCGGCAGATGTTCACATGCAGTATTGTATTTGATTACAGAAACACGCGCAGAATTGCCTGCAAGCATGGCTGTTTACCCGTATTCATAAAAAAGAGACACGTCTCCTCTATTTTGGCCGACAGCACAGTCATATTTGAACACTTCAGGTCATCCAATACCAATAGACACCAGACTAGCAGCAAACATTAAATAGTAATGCAAAAAACCAGAAAGTTATATGATATAGACCCACCAATATAAACACTTGGCAACACAGTTTATTGTAGGCAGGACATGGTCACCCTAAATGTGACTGTATTAGTCATCAGAAACGTTGTTTTTTCCGCATTCTTCAAAGCTAATAGCCATCATGCATACCTTGCAATCAAGGTGCTGGCATGTGCATCGGTTTTATTTTCCTGCAAGTTGCATACTTTCTGTTTCTAGCAGTTATTTCCTGGTTACCTTGCAATAAAATGGCTACAATATGTCATTGCTACCATATGTCATTGCTACAATATGTATCAGTCTCATTTGTCATACCGCTGCATGTTGTGTATGTTTTCACCCCCAGCCATCATGGACACTGCTAGAATGTGTAGCAATTTCTGCACCCTGCAGCCACAACTCTTCAACTGCAGCCGAGCTAAACAAGGACACACACATGAACATACATTTTCACTCATGTGCAACAATATTCTAAAGGAGTATGTTCCTATGGAGAATGAATGTGAGTGGAGAGAATATGCAGCTGCTGTATAATAAGTCTGATATGATTGTATAAATAACAACAATAAAATTGAGATGGTGTATGTTCTTTCTATATAAAACGCTGCGAATTTATTTGCAATTGTGTAATTTAAAATTTCTGACGCACCCTGTGACTTGCCATATTTTATAAGCCAGTACCGATATTCTGAAAGGCTTACATATTCCTATGAGCTACCTTGCACAGCTAGATATTAGAATATCACCCGCAGATACGTGCCGATTAGGTTTAGGCACTGCCTCCAATAGTAGAAGACATACTTTATTAAGACACGCATAGATCGAATTGAAAACATTACTTCTTATTTAAGATGTACATATATTGGAGAAAGGGCAATGGCCCTTTAGCATCACACGACTTTTGTGTGAAGCCATAATAGTTGTATTGTCTCCCCACACACCACTCTCCATCAACAATACCTAAATGTATATGTATACTTTGTATACCAATACTGTATAGCAGCATTTCCCCCTGAAGAGTGAATGCGAGTAGGCAGCAACATATAGTAGCTCTAAAAAAACGGTAATATTGGTTGTATAAAGAGTGATAAATTTGTATAATGCATGTCTTTCCTGATAATAAAATAATACAGACGTCGTTACAAAAATAGCAGTTTATAATCCATGATGCACCCTTAATATTGAAAAAAAAGTTCTATGCCATACTTGAACTCTTTTAGTGCCAACCGCGACTACAATCGCGCTACTTAAGCTGAACTTACAGGAATTATCATGAGGATGCTAGCTTCGTTTTCTTATGTAAAAATACATTTCATTCAAGTACCAGCGTGTATATAGTTCCAGACAGAAGAACCCACGTCAACAGCTTTTGTCGGCGCGCATTGCGCACAATGCGCTCACCGAAAAACTCTATTGACTCAGTCAAAAACTTGGCACTGAAAAAGTTAAGAACACATTTTCAAAAGGCGTAATACATTGCAGTGGAGCATATTGCAATCTCAATGTAGTACAGAGTAATATTTCAATTTGTCAGTGTGGACAGACGTACAGAGAATAAACAGCCACTGTGTCACATATTAGAAAACCTACGAAATATATGTTCATGCATGAAACATTTTGCATTTAATTAAATTTAAGATCTATCTACTGATAAAATGGGTAATGATCCTTAGAAATTTATTTTCGTACGAAGCATCGGAATATTGTATAGCCTCATTTCCCAACTTCACAGAAATGTGTAAAATTTTAAACGGAACGAAATACATATACTTATTTCACTACTTTTGATGCCAGAGATGAACACGTCTATTTCGCTCTTTTTGATCAAAGATGGAACAATATGTATTTTTATCATGATATAACAATTTGTTCTGCAGATTTCCCCACCGGATTATAAATAACAGCGCAAAACAAATGTAGCCACCATAAAATATGCTTTAAGTAACTTCCAATTATCAAAGTTATCTGCTCAGCTTTTCAGTCAGTCAAAAACCTTTGGCAAAGAAACGTTAATGTTGTTGTACCTTAAATAAAATATTGATATCCCACCCAAGTCCGCGATTACTTGTTTGAAACATCGTTTGCTGACGAAATAACGAGTTTTCCGAAACCTAATAGCTTACGCGGGACTCTGGCTTTTTTGTTTGGAATTGGCTGCAGGAAAACGATTGGATTACTGTTGTTGTTTCTCCATTTGTGTGGATTGCCACGGTGCGAACCCTGTGACATTGTTAACTATTTTATCTTCCACATGACAATGTGCTTTAGAATAACACAGCTACGGAGAGGGGTATTTATTCATCTTTCCAACATTAACGACATGAAAGTACCCACGGTGTCTGTGATCTCATATCTGAACAGATACATTTAGCAAAATGTGGTAGAATGTCAATTTTACACATATAATTTATTAAGTGCCTCCTATTTCGTTACAAAAACAGCTGCAGTTTATGAATCTTGACTCTCTCATCACAAAATTGTTGGCGAACATTACTGACATGACATAATGTTATTCTTACTAGGGATATCTCTTTCGACATCCCTGTTCTAACGTGTGGCACTATCGTCTGCTACACAATGGTCTGCGAACTTTAGTAAAGTGCGGAGGGAGGGAGCGACTGAGGCTGCACACAACTCCCTACACCCACCAAGGATGCAACCAGCAAACAAGCCCTTCTTGTGATTTGGGGTATTTTCCATCACATGCTTTGACTCAGATAACTCCAGGAAGGATACACAGTTGATCCTAATAATAATAATAATAATAATAATAATAATAATAATAATAATAATATAATAATAATAATAATAATAATAATAATAATAATAATAATAATAATAATAATAATAATAATAATAATAATAATAATAATAATAATAATAATTTATTTGGAAAACTTCCCCTTTACAACGGGGGCACCAACGGAACCGGGGAAATTCCATGATGCGTCCAAGATATACACAAATAATCAGGCATCCTTATTGTCAATCAAATAATCTTCGTATGTTGAAATAAGTATAGTAGCTATAATAGTACAAGTAATAATTTATGTCCTTCGCACCAAAACTAGAGATAAACCACTCATTGGGACAAAACTCTAGAAAGCGTAAGGACATGTACATTATACACGTTTCATATGCAATGCAGAACATATGGCCTCCAGCGTCATTATTAAGAAAACGAAATCAGGTATATATACATTGGAGCAGGTCTATTTACAAGAGGTACATGTAGAACAAGGAGACAATCTGTCATTCCGAGAAGTCATTAAGTGACTGTCTCCTGTGATGCCAAGCCTCAACCAAAAATGTTTTACATTTTTGGTCAAACAATTCACCAATTTCCTGTCCAAGATCATATGCGTGCTCGCCAAGGAACCAACAAACTTTATTTTTCAGCGAGGAGGCGGAAAAACGCTGCCATGCCTGTTTACAATTCTCATTCAGAGAGTTGACTTCCAAATTTCTATATGCCTGCTCCTACTCGCAGCTTTACATTCATTGAAGTTCGAATTCGGTTTGTTTAATCAGCGTCACTTGCGATATTGTCCTAAATATGCGTTTCTGTGCATGCAAGATTGTATTGATAATGCGTAGACGTGGAACAGATCGCCTCGCTTGCTAATTCGTATACTTACATTGTGGCTAGAATTTGTATGAATTTGTCTGTATGCAAGGTGATATTATCGAGCTATTTTAATTTGAGAGCAAAAGTATGAAATGGCCGTCGATCGATCTGTAAGAGTGATTACGTTACGTTAATAATAAAAATTCACATTAAAATACGTGGTGCTCTGCTTTGGAGGTGCTGTAGAATCAGCTGTTGGTGGTTTGGAACGGTCTCCTCAGACGGTAGCTCATTAGTACAAACCTACTGTTCATTTTTATTGCTAACAAATGCCCCTAGCTGTACCCAGGTAACAAATTAAACTGACGCCAAAGGAGGTAATGTGTAAATGGGGACAGAACATCAATCTTAAACATGTTTCAGCAAATGCCTAAGTTACCAAAGGCATAACAAAAATGTATGTGTAGTTCCGGTAATCTATCAGACCCCACTGAAAAGGCTCAACCCTAAAATTCAAGGTACAAACACGCAAAATAGGTTCTTTCGAGCCACCCTTCCCAATAAAAATTGACCAACCCAGGCTGAGAGATTTTGTCGGTAAAGTGGCCATCGCATGCCATTATTTTGCAGTAAAGTCAACTCAAACACAGCATCTTATTTCAGCTTGTCTGGAGGGTTAACTTGGGCCGGGGAAACAGCATAGCTGCATGGCCACATTTGTTCGGTGAAACAGCATAGGCTTGGTTGTTCGGTGATCGTTATCGTAATCGGTTGCAATGTTTCAGGTGTCCGTTCTCTGAGTTACCGGGGCAAATAGTCGTTAACGTACTTTTAAACAAGACTTACTGTCTTAACTTCAGTCTGGCCGTCGGTTGTGGCTGAAGCAGTTATAATCGTTAGTTACAAATCCAAATGTGACACGATACCTTGAGCCTCCAAGTGGTGAGTGCCATTTTGAAAATTGTGCAATGCATTGATTGCAGGACAGTCGCACAAAAATACATTTGAGTTTGGATATCAAAGTGAATGGCAGGCACAGCATAAATCATATTATTATCGATGCTCTCAAACATTTGCTTCATGTATATATACTTTTGGTTTCACATATTATACCCCCCCCCCCATCGTCCCAATACTCATTTACACACCATTTGGTGCGAAATCCACAATGTTTAAAATGGCAGCCAAATTGATTGAATATTTTGAAGAGGTAGTATCCAACATATATGTGTGATTAGTGTTAAGGGAAGATTAATTTGTCGAATGAATGTAATGTACAATATATAATGGGACCTTTCCCGAGTGAGCATTACGTCAAAATTTAAATGGAACACCACACAAACACAAGTTGTAGGCCCCCAAATAGGGATTTTGTATCAGACACTGAAGTCGCCCCAGGCTATGAATAAAGTAATAACACAGGGCACACGAGGCAAGAGCCCCCCCCCCCCCCCCACCTTCCCCCCCTGAGTCATAGATAAAGCTTAGTGGAGCTGGTTGCCCCGATAGTGGATACAGGTGCATAAGTACCGGCGGGTTTTTATGTAAGTGGTAATAGTTATCTCCTAATTCCAAGATAGTATCGAGATAGGAAGACATCACAAAATTTAATGTTAAAATAAAAAATTAAACAATATCAGAAAAATAGTCGAAAGTCGTGTACATATATTGGAATCATCATGGAATACATGTACACCGGTGCTATAATCCACTTGCAGCAAAAAAAGAGCAGACTAAACAATCAAATATGATGGTAAGTCAAAGTAAGATTGGAACCTACATATTACCGAAGAATTGCCCTAAGTAGTATTTTAACCAAACTGCTAGAACGAGTTCTATTTATTGAGATCAGAGACATACTTGACACATGGGATTTGTGTTTCTGTTTCAAACCTGATTCATTTACCTCAAACTGCTCTTTTGCTGTATAATAATGCATAAAGTATTGCCAACAAAGAGGTAAAGATGTCTGTTTTGTGCCTTTTTTATGAAAATGAAGCGTTAGATAGAGTCAAATACGTCAAGTTGGTTTCGTTACTACTGAAGGGAGGCGTGTTCCCAATTGTATGTCGAATATTATTGAAAATGTATGTGAACCAAGAGATGACAGCAGTATGGGGTAATTCTAAGTGTAAACTATTGACTTGTTCGAATGGTGCAAAACAAGGTGGCATGATTCCTTTTCGGTGTGTATCTTGACGAACTTATTTCAAAAGTAAGGCTTTCTGGATTTGGATGTTACGTTGGAAACAGATTTGTAGGGGCAGCTGCATATGCAGGTGATGTAGCTTTCTCAGATCACACGCTCACATCGATGACTAGCTTGCTGACTATTTGTTCAATATTCTCTGAAGAGTACATTTTGCTGTTCAATCTGAGTAAGTCCAAAGCGATTCCTTTGAGGCACTTGAAAGGTTCGTGTACAAAAGTACAGATTCAAAGAATGTACCTCCTGTTGTTGTATTGTCATACATATGTACTTTATTTTTAGAGGGTTAGACAAATTGCCGGAAAGTCTAACAAGCATCCTCCCCTTAGAAAAGATAATAATACATCATAATGCATTAAATACAATATATCTTGGGGACAAAAGACAAGAAACATACGAGAAGCATAGTTTTGAAAAGGGAGAAGGAGCAGAAGTGTATTACAATATAAGCAAGCAACTAAATGTCTTTTTCTGTCCTTGACCTCATTATTATCATCATTGCGCATCAATCTGCAGAAACGTTTTGTACCAAACAATTGCAAGGATAGTACAAACTGTCGCGACCGAATAAACATACTTAATTGTTTTCATTATATTATTACGCAAATTAGCAAATGTGAAGGGAACGCTGTCGCAAGAAAGGTTAAAAACTCAATTTTCTATTTTGCCCCATTCCTGAACTGCCATGAAAACCGCATTTTGACTAATAGCCGTTTCTTTGGGATTTTATCTTATCTCCTTAGGTGGTGTGACGTCAAAAAAGGTTAATTTTGCAAAAAATATCGTCAACCAAATCATTTATAAATGCTAAAATCGGCAAAGGTCCTAAAACATCCACCTGATGTACGCCTGACTATCATTACCTAGGTTAATGCTGCACTGTATACTAACGCTCTTTGGTTTCTATCAATTAGATCAACCTTTTTCCAAGATAAAAGTGGGCCTCGGACACCATACTGTTCTGACGTGTATATAGGGGATCTATGCTAAACTGTCAAAAGGCTTTGGCACATCTAAAGACACTAATAGAACGTCTCTGCCTCTATCTAAGGCTAAACTTGGCTTGTGCATTAAATGAATGAAATGATTCATGGTACTGTCAAGTTTTATAAACGCAAAATTACATGCTGTAAGAAAACTGTTTTGTTTTAAGAAATTATATATTTTTTTCAATATCACTATTTGGAAAACTCATGCTGTAAAATATAGTAGTGATATCAGCCTATGGGTTTTGACAATGTATAGTCTTCACATTTTTTTATATAAGCAAATGCCAATAGCCTCTTTTTAGCTAACCGGAAAGCATGATTTTGAGAGGGACAAGTTAGAAGGTTTCGTTCAAGGACTCGCAATATAATGAGCAAATAGCCGTAAAACTTCATTGGTAAATCGTCCGGATCACCAGATTTGGATATCTTTAATGTTTTCGTCTTCTAGAATTATAAAATTACCCAGTGGGTTATCTGTTTCGATCAGTAAGTCAGGGACATGATCAATGTTATTGCCTATGTTCCATTGGAAACTATAGTAATAGTTACACGCTATGGCTTTATCCTCCGACTCATACAGGAATCTGCCTTTGTCAAACAAGGGTTTTTTTCTTTGCAAAACCCATCCACAAGCACTTTTTAAGGGGAACCCAGTCAAAGCGTACCCCAGTCAAAGCGTACCCGGGTCAAACCTTAGCCCCGTCAAAGCGTACCCCGGTTAATCCGCACACAGGTCAAACCGTTCTCCAGTCAAACCGTACCCCCACCTCCGCATGTCAGATGGCATGGTCGCGTACCCGGTCAAACCGTACCCCAGTTAAACCTCAACCCCAGCGCTGCTACTAGAGCGCGTTTTATGCTGACATATACATAAACGTTAACCCCTCGGCCTTGACCACTCATCCCATATCCCGGACTTGTTTATTCTCCTATCCCTGCTCTTATTCATAATATAAAAAAAAAAAACTAATAAAGCAAAGAATAATACACTATGTGAGACCACAACAATATTTCATTTGGCATGTCGCGTAGAAATGAGCCTATTTTTAGCCACCTAAGGCTACCGAAATTTTTCGTATATATCGACAAATAATTTTTTTTTTGGTTGCATAAAGTATATATTTGCTGCATTATAAACTAAGTGATATCATACTGTAAATAAGATGCTTTATAGTAAACATGTCTGTGCGGTTTGAAAACTTATAATGCTTCAATTCGCCTTCCCTGTTCATTTGATGCACCTGTGGTACAAACATACACATGTATACTGAAGTTCGAATGGTGTTTCTGTTCATTTTATATTTGATAATTGTCAATATTTAAACGGCCCAATCGTGCCTAATTAACATAAATTGAAATGCTCAAAAACTTTTTTCGTGTCCTTGGATGTGCCGACATTAAAAAGCCATAAGACGAAGTTGGAATGACATCCCTACCATAATAGCTTTGAAGTTAAAATATGAAGTTGGAATGGAAGTTTCAAACAAATTCAAGATTTAAAGTTATCATTTAATAGAACTCTGTGTATTGGGTTGTTTATGCAGCAGAAAACTCAGGTAATTGCTAAAATTGAGTATCGCTTATGCATTTGTGATCTAGAACGGTCTTATTCAAGATGTCAATACTGGTCCCCTCCAAGGTCTCGTGGGACACAAGCCTATGAGGACAAAATATTAATGCAGGCCAAATATTCGAGTAAAAAGCCAAAAACAAACAAAAACATAAACGAAAAAACAAAAACCAAAAACCAGAAACAAAACAAAACAAAAACAAACAAACAAAAAAACAAAAAACGAAACAAACAAAAACAACAAAATAGAAGGACAGAAAGAAACAGGAAAGAGAATAAACTTTCACCAGAGCCCACGGAAGCCTTGCTATATATATATGAATATATATATATATATATATAACCACTTGGTGAATATATAGCCCTGGTTACATTCATGTTCATTTGGTTTGTATGGGAGCATAAGCTTTGGTATTTCAAAGCAATGTGGCTCAAAATGGGGCTAAAATTAGCAGACGGGGGCTTTTACCTTGTATAACCAATTACATGTGAGCAGCCACAAGTTCCTTATTATAAATTCTAAAATATCACCTTCAAAATGGTTGCTATGCATTCAGCTCCTGTACGGCTAATCAGAAAACAGGATTATCACAAACCCCCTAATTATAAACATCAACCTGAAGATGTATGCCAAAAAGTTGACGTTTATGAATTTATAATCAGGAGATCTGTGAGAATCCACTTCTCTATTTGGCCGTACAGGAACTGAATGCCCAGTAACCATTTTGAGGGTGATAAGAATATAAACCTCCGTGGCTCTCTTTTGTCCAAATTTAATAGTATTAGGCGACATCTGGGTAAAGCTGGCTACCAACCGGAAAATCTGCGTTCTACAGGCCGGCCTATTATTTACACCAAATGGAACTATAAAGGTTATCACGTGGTTGTAGCTGTATCACCCCTGTATCAGCCTCTCGCACCCGTATTGTCACTCGACTCGACCTTCGGATGCTACGGGTGCTCGTGGGGGCTGGGGGTGGGGTGGGGGTGCTGATATATGGGGTGATACAGCTACAAACATGTGATAACCCATAAATATATATATATATATATATATGCCACACAGAAAAAGAATGCACACGAAAAATATCAAGGATGACCCTGGGGTATAAGGAGAGTTGAGGGCGGGGGCAGTTGCTATTTGACTGGATTGCGCAGTTAGCCTGGAAAAATAACTGCTATGAAACCTGATTACCACAGCTATGGTCGCAATCAGGAGATGTGATAAATACATATATACACTCAGTCTGATTCGGGATAAATGATAGTTTAGATTGAAAGAGACACGCATTACCTTTAGCCATGTACATACTTATAGGCCCAGGGAGAGTGGGGATGTAGTTTTAGGGGGAGTATGGTTTGACCGGGGAACGGTTTGGCGGGGGGGGGGGTGAGGGGGGGATACAATTTGGCCCTATGCATCCCACCGAAGGGATTGCGGATACAGTTTGACAGGATCTTTTCATGGTAGCCCACTACCTCTGCAGTTCAGTGGACTTATTAGACAAAATATTGTACGCTTTACTACCATCATCACGTTTTTCTTTTTTAATTGTATTTATGTCTTGTCCAGAACCATTTCCTAGTAGCCATTACCCTGTTCCACAGTCCGAACTCTTTACTCTCCATAAGGTATAACCTGTTACTGTCCAAACTATATAGCCTACATGTGGTAGTACTATTGTCCATATTGCACGCCTTTTTCTGTAGCATTTTGACATAGGCTGTATTAGCCCAAATAAATTAAAGGGTCTTCAGCTGGTAAATAGTCAGAACATGTTTCGGAGCCTATATCCGTACGTGTCTCTCAGAGTAGCGGCTCCTTGTCTAAGCTAAATATTCAGCAAAGACAACCCACATGATAATAAATAAATATAAACGTGGCAAATGATGAAAAGCTACACTAAAGTATGTATTTTCAAGATATGGATTACGCATGTGTGATTTCCTGTACTAAAGCTTTTCAGATCTGATCAGCAGCATATATTTGAAAATGTAAGGGTGAGTCGTGCCAGGTTCAGTGATGAGTCAACTGTGGCGCATTACAAACGGGGAGTTGCATTTTGCGCTCACTCACGCCAATGCATTGTAGCACAGGAAAATGTATGCACTCTTTGAGGTCCATGCGATCATTATTCTACTAGGACACCTTATATGTTTTTTCATGTTTCTCTCTTGTGAAAGAGTATAAAGAGATAGAGTGTATTGACATATGAATATTAAAGTGCGGATAAACATGTGATGATGATGATGATGATGATGATGATGATGATGATGATGATGATGATGATGATGATGATGGTGATGATGATGATGTTATCATTATAATATCTTTATTCATGAATAAAAGCGTACACAATGAATACATAAGATGAAAAAGTGTATATAAACAATGAAGTAGGATGACAGCAAAAATAAAACCCCACCTTGTGGGACCCATAAGTGTATATAAACAATGAAGTAGGATGACAGCAAAAATAAAACCCCACCTTGTGGGACCCATAAGTGTATATAAACAATGAAGTAGGATGACAGCAAAAATAAAACCCCGCCTTGTGGGACCCATAAGTGTATATAAACAATGAAGTAGGATGACAGCAAAAATAAAACCCCGCCCACATTTAGGCCAGGTAATCAATAATGTCCTGATACTCATTTCTACTAAAAGGTCGGGAAAACTGCATCACACATGTTCATCGAGTCCAGCTAGTTTTGGATAGAGTAGGTGGCCCGAAACGGCACAACTGGGATGCAAGTACACACTCCAGAAGTCCCGTCCTCCCTCGAAAAATCAGAAACTATTTTTTTGGAAATAACACTACGATATCAAACTCGACTGCATCATACTGATATGAAGGGATATAAGCGTCAAAGTTAATGGTGTAATTGGCTACAAAGTTCACCTGGTTGACTAGGTCGCCATGAATGGTCAGCAGCACTGTTGACAGATTGTGCCCGGTTCAAACTCACTGTGTGGTAATTTGCTGGCGGTAAAACGATTTCTAAGGGCTTTGCGGAAGCGCTACATATGTTATGATAATATAATCGATGTCAAGAAATTTTGACACGGACCTAGAACTAAATGATACCGATTTGACAATCAGCAACTAAAATCATAGCGAGCTCCAAAACTGCAACCCTAACAACACAAAGCAACGGGGACTTTTACAGCCATGTTTCAAACCCATGTAACTAATATAAAGGGAAGGGCAATGAAGCTGACATCAAAAAGGGAATTTACGATCCAATAGGTTTCCCAATCGATTTGAATTTATTTTTAGTTGTGGAAACTCAACAAAGTGCATGGAATAAATTATCCAAAAATTTGGTAACCTGCCAAGTTGACCCCAGTCTGAATAGATTTTATTCTCAATCTGAAATCTTATTTGGAACGGTTTCCATCAAATTCAAAATTTGTGAAGAAAAATGTTCTATACCCTCTACCTTCACATGCACAACTATCAAGCAATTAACAAATAATTCGTCAATTTTGTGATTTATTTTTCGCGCTACCCCCCCCCCCCCATCCCAAAATTGTACATTACTTTAATCTAACTGAAGAAACACGTCTTGTCAGGTGTCAGAATTATTATTTTTAAAAGGAATATCCAGGATAAATAAGTTTGATGGGCTATGTCATTAATATGCCATATATATATATATATATATATATATATATATATATATATATATATATATATATATATCGCTTCCAATACAGATTCCCAAGAAAATGTTTAAAGTTACTGCTCTGGGTCTGCCTGTAATTACTGAAAACAAATCCAGTTTGTTTTTGTAGTATTACAATACCAACAGAAATGGTCTAATGCAGCAATAAAACGTAGTAGAACTTTAATAGATCCTTGTTTATTACTGCTCTGTTTAATGCTCAGCGATAATTAAAAAATCGTAATTTAAAATGATTTGTACATAAATAAGTAAGTATTTTTTTATTATGGTGACTTGAACATACACAGGCAATAATAATACAGTATACAACGTACTCAGTCCTCTAGGCTTAAAAGTTACTAAATTGACGTTTACAGAACAACGCATGCGTTATACAACTAATTTGCGTCATACAGTCTCGACAGTCTGCAATACCATACATAACTTAAGAATTTAGCAACAGCTTCATCATAACAGCTTCAACAGAACAAATAAATTTGTTTTCCACATCTAGATTATCAAAAATGTCATTATTTCGCACGATACAAGAGTACATGAGACCTCCAAGATCATGGTACAATCTACATTGTCATAAAAAGTGAATCTTATCATCCACACAAAGAACACCTTTCCCTGCTCCCTAATATCAGAAAAAACACAACTCACTGACTGGTACCACACCTCTAAAATAAAGTTTAGGAATGTCTCATAAACAGTATCCTTGAATGCCTTAAATTTAGCAATAATTGTTCCAAATGCTCTAACTGCTCCGTCAATTAAAATGGAAACACCCTCCTGAAAATTCAGAAACTGGTCAAAATAAAAACCTAGGTATTTGTATTTCTCGATAAAATGTTATTATTATTATTATTATTATTATTATTATTATTAATATTATTATTATTATTATTATTATTATTATTATTACAATTATCATTATCATTTTTATCATTATCACTATTATCATTATCATTATCATTATTATTATTATTATTATTATTATCAAATATTAATATTATTATTATTATTATTATTATTATTATTATTATTATTATTATTATTATTATTATTATTATTACAATTATCATTAGCATTATCATAATCACTATTATTATCATTATCATTATTATTATTATTATTATTATTATTATTATTATTATTATTATTATTATTATTATTATTATTATTATTATTATGAATCCTGTAAGTTGTACAGTGCAGGTATTTGTATTTCTCGATAAAATGTTATTATTATTATTATTATTATTATTATTATTATTATTATTAATATTATTATTATTATTATTATTATTATTATTATTACAATTATCATTATCATTTTTATCATTATCACTATTATCATTATCATTATCATTATTATTATTATTATTATTATTATCAAATATTAATATTATTATTATTATTATTATTATTATTATTATTATTATTATTATTATTATTATTATTATTATTATTATTATTATTACAATTATCATTAGCATTATCATAATCACTATTATTATCATTATCATTATTATTATTATTATTATTATTATTATTATTATTATTATTATTATTATTATTATTATTATTATTATTATTATTATTATTATTATGAATCCTGTAAGTTGTACAGTGCATGTTTTGCGTTGGAAATGAACAATACTAGTCTTCCTATAATTCATTTTCATTCTCCATTTCTGAAAGCAGTTATATAAACAGTCCAGCATAACCTAAAGGTTATCCTCAGACTCTGCAATTAAAGTCAGATCATCAGCATATAACAGAAGTGAAATTTCACAATCATCAAGTAAGTGCTAAATCATTAATAAATAGACTAAAGAGAGATAATGTATCTCCTTGTCTCATTCCAGCAGTAGTCTAAAACCAATTTGTAAAGTGACTGGCAAGCCTGACACACGCAGTTGTAGCAGTGTAAGGTGGCTTAATAGCTCTATAAAATTTGCCATCATTATTATGTGTAATAGGTTTGCAAAACAGTAAATCCAAGTCCACACAGTCAAACGCCTTTTCGAAATCCACAAGGACAACAAAGGTGAGTAAAGCTGCTGTTTGTCCTTCACGTAAAACAGAACACAATACTAAAGCATGCTCAAAGCATGAACGATCCTTAAAGAAGCCATTTTGCCCATCAACATAAAGATAAGTAATTCTAAGTAATTATTCAGTCGCTTATTCAGCAGACTAATATCCCAATAGGGCTTCTGGTGACGCAACTTATGTTTTGTCTTAACTGATGCATCTTTATATTGTAAATACTAATCCATTTTCTGTAATAAATTTGCAGAAAAACTAGCATAAGTTGTATGAACCTCAGCTTTGTTCTCACGACACCTGTGCATTCTGTACACTGTATCTGCAGTGCTAAAGGCTTCGTTGTTCATAAAACTGTCATTTACATTTTCAAAGTGATACTTACGATTTTTCCACTCACCAGCTTCACTTTCACCTTGCTGTGGCCGGAAGTTTTCAAAATTAACGTAATGACTGCTTTTGAATTTCAATCACAGAACAGACTGGTCCGTGCGTTTACATCCATCACTCTCCAAATGATCTACATTTAACCTGGACATTGTGGCCAAAACATGTAATACCTTAAAATTTAAACAATTCAGTAATGAGACATAGGTAAAATTTAAACAATTAACCAATGAGTCATGGGGTACACGTATGTAATCCACTACCGCACAGCGCGACCTGACAAAGACGTATACTAATTGTTTGCAGGTTGGACTCTACCATTAACAAAGTATGTCTTAGTATCCTGAAACACTCAAGAAATAACTCACCACAGTAATTTGGTTTTCCAGAGTACACTCCATGTCGATTATCTACATTGTCTATGTTTTCTGTGATGTCGCTTAAAATTGCTGAGTCTGGATTCAGGATTCAGGATTCAGGATTTTTATTTTAACCAAATTATGTGTACAAAAGAATAGTAGTTTGGTACATACAAAGTATAGAAATAAGCAAAGTAGCATTTGAAGAATAAAACAGAAGAGAGAAATCCATAATTTGGTCAGGGAGATACACCTTAAGATCTTTGACAGACCGCTATCATGTGTACCACCCTGCATGCAAATGACCATAAACTATTTATCAAAAAAAGTAACCATGTAACTGGTAAGACTTTTATCAAAAAGGCAGGGGAAATTCAGAGTCCAAAAATATAATCAATTTGCATTACAAATATAGCAATTTTGAATGTTGCAAGACATTTCATACGTATCAATAAAATATTTCTTTATGGCCGAAGTCTGCAGACAATATCACCATAAATATAATAACATCAACATAATAATTCATATATAATTCAGAAATAAAATGACTAGACAAACCTGTCGGATTACTCCATGATGTGTTTTCAGGTGGTAAATAAACAGCATAAATTATGAAAGCATACAATTCGGGAACCCAACAGAGAATAAGTATTGAAAATTTTTTACCAACATGTTAGATTTTTGGGCATCTCATTGTGTAAATTAATTACAGTATCCAAACCATGTTGAATACCCCCCCCCCCCACTGCGTCAAGGGTTATTGATGCCGAGCTCTTTCTTTTTATTATTATCTATACATATTATTTTAAACGCAGTTCCAAAATTATAGCCAGCTTTAAAAGTATAGTTTGGGTTTTCTTTTCAGTGAAAGAACATTTTCAGTTGAATTGTTTTTGTATTTATAGTTTATTTATAAAAGCTTGTTATATTAGATAATCAACGAAAATAGGTAATCGCCAATCTGCCGTCCACATCTACATTGTCGATTTCTTAAAGCGTCGGCGAATCCCGTTCAAACCTAGGAAATACCCAACATGGAAAGGCTTTACAAAGTTTGGTCAAACGGTGATGATACAGTGATTTTTTTTTGGGGGGGGGGGCATTTTTTAACTTGTCAGTCCGCTGAGCTTATAGGATGGTAAGTCATCCGTCGTCCGTCCACAATTCACATTTTCGCTATCTCCAAAAAAGGCGGCCAGATTCACTTCGAACTTGGTGATAATGTTCCTCTTGTCGGTTTCTACCATTTTTTTTTTGTTTTGTTTAAATGGCCATGATTCATCGAGTGTTGTATAATCAATTATTCTTTTTATTCATTTTTAGACAAAACTTTAATTTTTTTTGTCCGAAATTGCCAAGCCAACTGCTTTGCAATTCCAAAAGGCTACGTCTGGGGACCTCTATACCTTAATTTGTTCAACAGGCGGCGATGCAAGTTTTTTTTCTGTTTTTGTGATTTGTGTGTGTGTGTGTGTGTGTGTGTGTGTGTGTGTGTGTGTGTGTGTGTGTGTGTATTTTTTCCAATTTTCAACACATTGATTGTTATGAAACTTGCTGAAACTGTAGGTTGCGGGAGGGATAAACAAAGCTATTCACCAGGTTGGGATACTCTGGATCCTTGATTTTTAACGTTTTTTTTTTCAATTTGGGTACCTGTTGCTTAAGGAATGTACTCCTATAGATTACTATGTAAGTCAGTGGGGATTGCAATTGAAATTCACGGTCAGTACACGAGGGGTCAGCTGAGCACAGGAATGTTACAGTCCTTTTGTTTTTGTAAAATCTTGAAAAAATCGCCAGAGACACTTGACGAATTGCTTTGAAATTGCACAGAAACACTTATAATTTTTGACCTCTTTGTCCAACTTTTAGGATTGATTCTCTTCTGGAGATTTGTGCAATAGTAGCTTGACTCATTATCCATACACGTTTTCAGTAGGCAGATATACCTTTATATGTTGATTCTTAACAGATTTTTGAAGTTAGGTAAAACCAGTAAGCATATGTTAGTATGGTTAATACGGAGATACTGGCGGACATTCATAATTTTGAACTTTCCTTCAGTATCGACATATAATTAACGAGATCCGCTTCAAACTTATCTGGGACGTCCCTATTATGGGATTTATCAATATCACGCTCCAATGATGATGATGATGATGATGATGATGATGATGATGATGATGATGATTTTTTCTAAATAAAATTTTCAATATTGGCAAATGATCAATGAGTTCATTTTAACATACATTATGTTGGAATGTTAATGGACAATTATCCATACATTTTTTCCAAATCCACAGACAAGAGACACTATACGCTTGGCGGCATCATAGCAAAACAAGTTTGAAGGGTTAAGTTCTGGTTCACTCATTACCACATGCAT
This sequence comes from Hermodice carunculata, assembly GCA_964020975.1. Taxonomy (NCBI): domain Eukaryota; kingdom Metazoa; phylum Annelida; class Polychaeta; order Eunicida; family Amphinomidae; genus Hermodice; species Hermodice carunculata. Next base: position 285,615 of record OZ026614.1, on the reverse strand, counting down.
TAGCTTAAAGTTAAGTTTGGGTCAGTTCAAGCTGCAGCTGAAGCTCAACTCAGCTCGTCTGAAGACTTATTTTGGGTTCAGTATATCAAGGTCAGCTGAGGACGGGCTCTTCCCTAGGCCATCTTGTTTGTTTTCAGGTGTGATTTGTGTATTCACATCATTGTGTCTGATGAGTCTTGTGTCTGGGATTGGGAACACATATCAATGCTTCAAAATAAGCATGTTTTTACTCACAAATAAAACCACTACAGATGATTCTGTTAACCTCTGGTGACTGTCCAAAGCACAAGCAAAAATGTGTCCTGTAGGAAATGTGACAAAATATAACATTTAATATAAACGGGTAAACCTGTCGACCTATTTTTTTCTTTTTGAGAAATAAAATATGTTTAAACCAACAGTAGGCATATCGACTGTCCAGACGTATATCAAATGCACATGTAGATCTTTTACGTAACATGTTATTTCAGCATTTTGTTAGTCTACAAAAACAAACACACAAAAACTTATCAAACAAAATGTAAAGATATGAGTAGTACCAAACTGTAAAAACACCAAGCAAATCCTGTCCACACTGTGTTGCCACCATTTTCCATAACTGGCTGTATAAGTAAACTTTTTTCCTCGCAATTTTCTGTGGTTGTAGACTTTGTCACACTCTTACCACTTCTTAAAGTATCCAGCTCATTACTTGAAAGTTGCACAACGTATTCCTTAGTGGCCTCTCCGGTGGTTCCAGAAATGGAGGTTTTCTTCTCAACAGATTTACAGCTACTGTTTGTTTTCCCTCTTTTCCCTGACGCTGATATGCTGCCACCAGCCAACTTTTCTTCAAACATGTTTTTGAAAGTTTGAGACTTCATGGTGATATCTTCCAGTGCCTGCAGTCTCTTCCACACAGAACTGTCCTCCCCGTGTACGGGCATTATTGGGAATCGAAGGCGAAGGGTGCCAACACCAGGGATTTCAGGCAACATAATGCGTGTGCCAGATGCACGGGTCATCCTAACATTTCCTGTCTTGTCTAAAACACCCACAACCTCTTGGCTAGTGTCTGCTGGGTCAGGGTCCATTTCTTTGCCGATGAAGAACTCGTCGGGTGTCAAATAATACTTTTTGCTGTTAGTACCATTATATGCCTGTGCTTTTGATGTTCCTCCATCTCTGCCATCTGCGGTGACGGTCTTTCCTTCTTTGGATCGCGCATCACCTTTGTATTCTAACTCCCATGGGTTCCATTTAAGCAAGGGTGTCATGTAAATGATCTCAAGTGGAAATGCATACGTCCATCTCTGTTCTACCTTTTTGCACTTTTTTTTCTTTCTCTTGCCTGCACAAAACTGTGCCTTCATCCCAGCCACTGCTTTATGACTTGTCATTGCCATGAAACCTGATGGGTCTGAAAAGCCTCGTATGCGTGTAACTATACCCATCGCACCTGGCTTTTCCACTTGGAAAACCCTGTGATAAAATCCACAATTAAGTTCTGGTTCATTTTCACATGTTGTGTTTGTGTTGCGTAATTCGCAGACTTTCTGGTCAGATGCTCTATCGAGGATATATGCGGGATAATTGTCTTTGCCGGGAACTTGTCCCATGAGATCATCCAGAAGGCTGGTCCTGTAAAATCCATCCTTAAATCTTTTAGTGTTGCTAGGGGTTATTTCGAAGCGTGCGGCACGAGACTCTTCATACCTTTCACGATTATATCCATATGCCATGCGTATCCCTATATCATCCAGTATTCGAAGACGGTTCAATGGAAGATCATTTTTTAATGGGTGACAGAGAATTCTGTAATTCCATTGTGCAAACTGAATTGGCTTCCCATCCTCAGCACTCATTATTGTCGTTGGCAGATAGGAAAAATTCTCCAGGTTGCTCTTTCGTCCTGAATAGGATGTGAAACGAATTTTCTCCTGCAGTTCGTGCCAAGTAGAGGCCTCAATGTGGTGACGATCGCTGAAAAATGGTTCTACGACTTTTTTCTGGGACGTATGCCAGGCGCCTTCAACATAGCATAAAACTGGCTTAAAATACTTTGTGTAGTCTCGAACTGTCCTATTTTGATTAGCCCATGCTTTGAACCACTCCCTCATTTCTATGATTTGCTCAGGAACTGTTTTCTTCGATGTGACCTGAGGGGGTACTTCAGGGAAAGGTATGTCTTCAACGACATGGTAATCTTTTGAGGATCTTGAGGGCATTTTGAGTCGGTAGTCATTATGGCGAGTCCTAAATTCCACGCCATTCAGAACACCAATGAATTCCCCCAAACCTATGGTTCTGTCGTTGTTTGCATGGTCGTGAATTGCGCCAATACTTTTGCCGCTGTGTGACTCGAAATGATACGGTTTGGTGCCGAGCTTCTTAGAGCGGATCTGCTTTATACCGGATTGACCATCGGAGCGAATGCGCTCTTCCACAAACAGTTGTTGAAGCATCAGTTGTCGGGTCATGAGTGTGAACTGTTTACTTAAGGCCTCGAAGTCCTGCCTGAGGGTGGCTTTTACAAGGCAGACGAGTAGAGCAGTGAACAGCAAGAGGACAAGATGCATGACCTAGAAGAACAAAACAAATGTGCGTTAAAGCAGGACAGGCTGTCACAAATAAATGCATTTGCCCCACAATTAAGTAGTAGATGCGAGGAATCTAGGAGTCAGGATTTCATGAAAATAAATCAGGTCGACATCACCTATGAAAGGATGATCTATCCTTGATGGTGGAATATCCTGTGCGATAACTGGTTTGAAGCCTGCATTGAACAGCTCGAGCACGTACAACTTGCTACGGTCCACTTAGTTGTAGGTGAAATGTTAGGCCGCGCACGTCAGGCCTGAGCAAGATGCTGCAGGTTTCTTTCATAAGAATGATCTCAATGAACGTCTTTTGGACCATCACTTGACATACTGTTACATGCTACAATTTGATGTGTATGATTAGTCTAATAAATATATCCTCAACACTACGTCCTGAGCAAACACCAAAAATTGACTACTAAGTAAAACAAATCAACCTATCAATCAATTGATTTAGAAAATCTAGAGAGGTAAAATGTTTATTCGTCAGAAAAGTGTGGACTCTCTTCTTTCCCTCATCATTCATTCGCAACTGGAATTACGTACACTCCACAATAAGGCAGGCCCCTTCGGCTTTTTTTTTTTTTTTTTGGTGAAGAAAAACCTGTGTGATGCACGTATGACCTGCCCAGCGTATTATACTGGTAGAAACAAGATACTGTATAATCATAAATGTTTGCGAAGGATAAACATTCTCGAATGTTCCCAAGTATAACTTATTCGGACGTATGACCTCTACAGCGTATCACACTGGTGTAAACAGAATACTTCACTACATTATGCATGGCTCCGAGTGAAATGCTCCCCTTTGAATTAAAACATGTACGAAGTACTCTTGCTAACATTATGTTCGTGTAGAGAATATCCTAATCAACTGCACATAACCTTGTGAAGTGCTTTATAACAACTAAAGAAAGGGATTATTCAATTCATTTCAATATTTTGTTTCCAACAGAAAATTTCTCTACAACCACATTTTTTTATTTGGAGGTTAAACAAAATCACAATGTAACTGGTCTTTGTTTAGTTAGGTGAAAAACGATCTTCAGGTGAAACAATTTTGAATTCGAACTTCCCAACATAAACTCAGTAGGACTCCCATGTTAGTTTGTTTAATCACCCAGTCGAGAAGAAAAATTTGCGCCATTTTCCTCTTCTCGTGAAGTTTGTAGTATCCCCTTCTTCTGTACAATTGAAGTCACCATACGTTTTCGAAAACTCATAGAGTAGGTATATTTTATTTCAGGCCTACATTAAATGAATCTGGGCAGTTTTCAATTAATGTTCTTCAACTTAACGCAGATCAATAATGATAATAAAGATTTGAGTCCCCACTTTGGGGGAAAGAGACATAAAACACATATGCAAAAGTACAGAGAATACAGAAAAATAAATTCAGGTAAATCATATTAAACAACTTGTGCAGTATTGAAAATGCGGGCAACAAGTAAACTTCTGCAGGGATGCATTACAACCTAACAAATATCAATTATCCAGCTGAATTGTTGGTCAGAGAAGATACATAATTTAAGGAGAGTATGGTTTTTGGATACATTATTTGGATCATTCATAGCACAGATTTTGAGTGGACACTGCTGACACTATATCCCCCCCCAGGTCAAACACCATTGAAATATATTATCATACAATTTTGTCTTTTGTGGGTACTTTTGTGTACTAGTGTATTAATTTTCGTAAGCATTCGTACATCCCCTTTTCTTAAAATTGTCATGACAATACAACGTCTATAAAATTTATTTTGCTTCAAAGTCCTCAATCTAATGAGGTGACAAGTAACATATATATATATATATGGATATATTATAGTTTCTGACTTTTTTATTGAACAAGTGCTTCCTTCCCAGTTGATGTTATATCCTTGTCCGTGAATCATCTGTACAGGCCACCAAAGAAATTGGGCAAAGACACTTTGTGAAATGTATCCCACACTGTGGTCACTGACATTACAGAGCCACGGTGCTATGCGCACACAGCCATGAGCTTTTGTTTATGCAAACCCATAAATAGCACAGCAAAAGAACAGATAACCAGGCCACTCCTAGCATGCATATCCATATCTTTTGCTACCCTGGGAGCGAGAGTTATCCCTTTCAGCCTGTTATGGTAGACTTGTATTTATGCCTGCGTGCCAACACAGACATATTGTTGTTCCATGAATTCTTTTTCTTTCTTTCTTTCTTTCTTTCTTTCTTTCTTTCTTTCTTTCTTTCTTTCTTTCTTTCTTTCTTTCTTTCTTTCTTTCTTTCTTTCTTTCTTTCTTTCTTTCTTTCTTTCTTTCTTTCTTTCTTTCTTTCTTTCTTTCTTTCTTTCTTTCTTTCTTTCTTTCTTTCTTTCTTTCTTTCTTTCTTTCTTTCTTTCTTTCTTTCTTTCTTTCTTTCTTTCTTTCTTTCTTTACAGTCAAGCTTGTTCGATATTTCATTTGAAAAGTATTATGTGTAGAAACTCCAAACTTGGCACAATTATACTTCTATAGATGGAGTCTCGCCTTTTTATAATGAGAGGTCATGTTTTTGAAACATTATGCAAATGAGGGCTAATATAGTTTTAAGTCTTTAATATATTATATACCATAGTAGATGTGGTTCTGAGTGCATAGGAGTTCGATCATAGCAAGGTTAAGGTCATTTCAAATGTCAAGGTCATGTCAATGTCAGAGGTCAATTTTAGGCCAAAATGTCATTTTTGTGGTCAAGGTTCACTTCAGGTAGAGGTCATCTTAAGGTCAAAGGTCATTTCAAGGTCAAAAGCCACTTCCGATGGTGGCTTTCTTATAACCATAACTTGATCAATCTTTATCCAATGCTGATGATGTTGGGCTCAAATTGTGGCTATTTTAACACTGCATATTTTTTAAACTTACATGTGACATCTAAACGCCAAAGGTCAAGGTAATTTGGACCTTTGAAAGTTCCATCCAGTCATAACTTGGCCAATTTCCATCCAATTCTAATCATGTTGAGCTCAAATTGTAGGTATTGCAACACTGCACATTTTTATAAGAACATGTAACCTCTAAAGGGGAAAGGTCATGGTTATTTGGCCCTTTGAAAGCTTCATCTTGCCATAACTTGGTCAATTTTCATCTGATTTGGTTCATGTTGGGCTTAAAGTGTGGGTATTGTAACACTGTGCAATTCACATGTGACCTGTAAAGGTCAAAGGTCAAGGTCATTTGGACTTTGAAATTTGCATCCAGCCATAAGCTGATAATGTAATGTTAAGTACCAAAGGATCAATGTTGTTTCATTTAATATTTATAACTTTTGAAGGCACACAGACAGATTTGCTTTGAAGCAAATCTTCTTTTCTAGCGTTTACTTTTCTTCTTGTAATCTGTCAGCAGACATCTTTTCTTCGCACTTATTTTTTTTTTTTTTTTGCTTTTGGTTTGTTTTTGTGTGTGTTCATTCTTTGTTTTTCCCATGTCATAAAGGGACAAAGCCATTTATGTTTTATATGTAGTCATTTCCTGATGGAGTATAATATTACACGTACACTGTATATGGATACACGGGTTTTTTTTGCATCATATACCTACTCATCCGTATCTAATAGAACTGACGGACTGACCATCTCTAGAGTGGGTATCTCCTCACAGTTGGCACTGTGCTTATTTACCAGTCAAAGGTGCCCTATATTGAGAAGTTTCATTATCACCAATAGAGGTGCCAATTTTACTTCATTCTTTTTGGTTTGTCCTGTATGTGCATCCAATGAAATGAAAACATAAGATGTAAAATTTGATTTCATGCTAATTAGGCATACTTTCGGACTTATCATGTTGAATACATTCAACTGTATTGTAGCTAGAAATGTCGTTAGCAACATAAATTGATTGTTTAATGGTACAAGTCCGTCCAATAAAATGAAAACGAAAGTTGTGATATTTGGAATGGTGCTGGATAGGCACACTTATAACATTTTAATCTTCACCACTTTTAACCTATAAACATGATGGGACAATTTCAATTCAAAATATTTTGGTCACAATACATTAGATTATTACTGAAGAAAAGTTTAAACATTTTACATTTTATTAATTTCAAGGCACACAGATTTGCTTCACAGCCCATTTTTTCCTAGTCACATAGTTACTTTTTCCTAACGAGGGACTACCTTACATAGGAACATTATGAACTTATCTGCAAAAGCTGTCGAGACACACAGTATTAAAATGTCTTAACTCTGCTGTATGGCATCAAAGGGAACCATGCTGAGAGGCACTGCAATATGATGGCTGACCGGAAGCTTTGTAAGTGTTAACTGCCAGCTGCCATTCTCTCAAGTCATGAGTGGAGAGGCATTAGTTCTTCAAAACTAACTGTAAAAGTGTCCACTGTAGAGAGGTGCCCTTCAAAAGAGGACAGCCCGTTTGGGTAGTGTTTCTGAATATACTAACATGTACAACATTACTCAAACGTACTGATACAATGTATACACAGTATTACGATCAAATAGGTCATAAAACGATTGCCCGTATTCATAAACTTCAACCCAACAATGAGAGCAAAGTTAAATACAGCAAAAGGTATAGATTCAAACATTACCAAAACGTCAACATTCATCTTCCAATACCAATGTGAAGAAATTTCACTCGTGACTCGAGATAGGCAGTCACATATGAAAGGCAACTGATGGTTTACACCGGCCCTCTCAACCTCGGAAATAGTCATCAACTACAAGCTTTAGTCTTTCGGCCAAAACATAGGCCTAAACACGCAAGACCTCCGAAAATATCACTTGTGCTAAAGAAGAAAAGAGACATGCTAAGTGTGCCCCTTTTTGGTGCTCCCAACTTGCCGGTCAGCTGAGTTAATAGCAAAAGAAGAAATTAGGCCCACATCATTTTCGTGTATTTAAAAATCTGGAACATTATAAAAACGCTCTACTTCCATTATAACTATGTGTCGGAGAACACAGCCCACAGCACAACATAGCCAATGAACTATTTGTTAAATAGTCCAGAAAACATTACCCATATTCGTAAATTTCAACCCAACAATGAGAGCCGTGTTAAAGACAGCAAAATGCAGAAACTCAAGAATTACCAAAGCATCAGCATTTATCTTCAAATACCAATGTTAAAAAACATATTTCACTCCTTATTTGCAGGCTTTGGTTTTTTCCAAGACATAGGCCTAGCCACACAAAACCCAAAATTTATTCCTTGCACCAGAGACAAAAGGAAACACGGTAGGCCTGCCAATTTTTTTTTCTGACTTGTCAAATACATCTATGAATGAATTTCTATTGACTGTGCTGTTACAAAAATACAGCACTCTGTCAAAAGAAAAGACATGCAGCACATACAAAGGGCATCAGACACAGTCAATACTGATCACATTATACATACAAACACATGCATATAGACACATATAGCAAAAAAAACCCCAAACAATACAAGAAACAAAGACAAAATACAATTTTGTATAAATCTTAGCGTATAGACTTATTAGCTCAAAGAGTCTCATTTCTCTTTCCAACCTGAGTTTTGTATCGCTCTTTTGTGTGTTTTCTCTTATGTTCACTTAAAATGCTTATTTCCATTTTTTCAGTTGTGCTTTTATTTCCTTGTCTGTGGGTTTCGATAAAATATTATGTATGTGGGTATTATTGATTAAAGTGCAATTTTTTCCACACCTGTCTTTGGTGTGCAGGACCACTGGGGTAATCCATCACGGCACGGCCTTTGAAGGGACATCGTTTGACGATGCCCGCTCCTCCTGAAGTTGTAAGGTCTCCCTTCATTAGAACGCAAAACAAGCAAGACAACTATAAAATAAACCACTAAGGCTATGATATGTTAGCATGTTTGCATCTTTCCACTGCCCACAAGCGTATTTGCGGCATGCCGTCTGATTTCGCGGTGCCGCCGTGATACCACTGTCCTTTTATCATGGGCCGTTGCTACCTGTAGCCACTTGACAGACTCTTAAGTATGATTGACGGGTGGAATTGTTCCACTTGGCGGCTGTTAACCAAAGAATGACACATGTACGTTCGGATGTCCACATGCCTGTGTGCTTTTTGTTTTTTCCTCATGTTTCTACTTTAGTTAAAAGCTTGAAATTTGGACACCTTATAGAAAGGACATCCATCTTGTGAAAACCGTTAACATCTCAAAATCGCCCATGCAAAGGTTTTTTAAAGTCTATAATTGATTACGCACTGGCAACAAAAGGTCTGGTACGCGACCTTAACATGGTGACAATTGATTGATTGGGACTTTATTGTGTAGGGTCGGACCACAATTCAATGTTCATACATGGTTCAAATGGATCCACGTTTGAAGACGCTTCTGCCGTCCAACAGCAGAATCAGTTGAAAACTAAGCAGAACATAAATAAATCCAGTAATTGGGCAATGTTTAAAGAAAAGGTCAGTGAACGCATGGATAGCTGGAATTGTAACTTATTTAAATCTGTAAACGAGGCTTGGACTAGCCTGCGTAAAATTTTAATTGAAGTGGGTGATAAGCGCGTTGGAAGGAAAAAGTGTGCTGGTAAAACAAAATTTTTGTGGGATACAGAGATTGATAAGCTCATTAAAAGTCGAAAACATGCAAATCGTTTACATAGATATTGGTCAAAATAAGGTGAAGAATGTGATCTTGAATTCCTCCTGGAAATTTGAATTAATATCTGACAAAAAATACGCTATACAAGAAAAAATAAAAAGTAAATGTGTCCAAAATAGGATACAAACAATTATTCGAAATTCCGGTTAAAGTTCAACAAATTCGAAAGCATGTTGGCATATGCTTAGACGTCTCAACCAAAACAATGATTTTCCACTCAGAATTATAGACCCGGCTGACAATACTCGAACTATTGACGACCCCAAAGGAATACGTAAGGTACTGTGGTAATTACTGGCAAACATTGGGGTGCAGTAAAGGCAAACAGCGATGTATCCTCTCTGCTATGCTTTTCTCTATTGTGATGTTAGACCTCATTAATATGCTCCAGGAAAAGAATCTCGGAGTACTTCAGGGCAGTTCCCGTATACCTTGCTTACTATATGCGGCCGATATTGTTTTGATAGCGGAAAGCGAAAGTCAACTTTCAAGAATGCTTGCTTAATCTTCTACATATATTTGCGGAAAATGGGGCATGAAATTCAGTCGTGAAGAATCGAAAGTTATGGTAATTGGGAAACGGTTTAACTGCAATAAGAGATGGATGTTGGGCAATGTGGAAATTTCGGAATGCAAAACGTATAATTATTTACGAGTGACCATTTCAAATTCCAAGTCAGATTCTGCGCATGTAAAGAATTCTGTACAACCAAAAGCATCCCGACTACGAGGATATCTTTCCAGTATTTTATCGTATCATGAAAATGTAAGTCGGGTAACTTTTGAGACAGTATATGGAAAAGCATAATTCTCCCCTCCCTGACTCACGTTAGTGCTATATGGTTATGCAACACCAAAGAGTCGGAGGCCACACTGAGATCAATACAATATTCAATGGCTCAGGCAATCCTTCAGGTCCGCTCTTCACCAGCAGCAGCAGCCACAATTGTCTAGCTAGGTTGGTTACCGATAAACAGGATATTGGAAAAAATAAGGATAAAGTTCTTTCATAGGATGAAATTTGACTTGCCCAACATTCGTCTCTGTAAACAAATATTTGATACCTTGCTGGAGGCAGACAGCAGTAGGCAGCAACAAGCCAAAGCGTGGCCATACACGAAGGAAATAAAGAAAATATTTAACAATGTAGCCATGGACCGCGCTTTTCATTGGCTAAATCCTGACTTGCTACATTACTTTTTAAAGATGTCTTTGGAGGCATACAAAATAAGCTTTTTCAATGAAATTGGTGAGAAAAAATCGTTAAGATGGTAACAGATATTTAAGGTGTCTACTTTTGGTGAAAATTATTTATTCAAGGTTCATAATTCCGCTGGCTCTCGACGTAAGTTTCAAGCACGTACAGGATGCTGGGAGAGGATAAGGAGAAATGGGGCTTATCCGATGTTCTATGTAAATTATGCAAGGAAAAGAAAGAAGATTTGGCCTATTTCATATTCTTGTGCTCTGCGCTAAATGATATCAGAGCAAAATTCTATAATAGCGTAGAAAACGAATGTAGATGATTTTGGCACCCCATACACTGTACTATAATAGTGTAATCGAGTATTTGTTTTCTTCCTATTAACCCACAAAGCCCATACAATAATACTACAATCTCATCTGTGTCGTGCCTTTCGCATGGAAAACGTGCACTGTTCATTTGAATCAACCGCCTGACCGACCGATCAAATAAATGGCAGCAATTATGCCATGGCAAAGAGTGGTATACCCGACACACAGGGCAAAAGAAAACGCCTCATCGTGCGCTGCGTTTTGATAACTGCATTGTATCTGTACACTTTACCACATTAAATTGAAAATGGAGGAAAGTGTGGGCTGAAGAAACAATAATACCATAGGCACTCTAGCCTCTAATTAGCCAAAACTGGATCACCATGGATTACATATACATGAACAACACACAGCGTGTCATTTTTCAGCATGCATATCCAATTACATAAAATTCCTACCCCGCTCCCAGTCTGCCCAATCCCCGCGTCCGGGTCACCATCACCCTGCAGGCACCAACATTTATTTGACGAGCAGTTCTGGTGCACAACTTTTACTCCATCGTTCAAATCCCATCAGTGAATGGTAACACAACATTAAAGTGCCGTGCATCACTGTGAATTGTGGGATGTTTATCGGCTATTTAGTGGCACCGGATCAGAAAGTTCGAACATGAACGTATTTCGATTGATACGTTCGTTAAGAGTTTCAAAATTGGGGTTGTTGGGCGGGAGGTGCGGGGAGGTTTTTGGGGGGTGGAGGTGGGGGGGTCTTTTTTGTTTTGTTTTTATTTGTTTGTTTTTTCGTTTGTTTGTTTTTTGTTTGTTTGTATGTTTTTTTCTTTTTTTTTTTTTTTTTTTTAGTAGTAAAGACGCTTTTAAGTATTGCAAGCCATATCGTTAATAATTTTGCACAGAAGTGTCAAGTTCCGTCATTCACACTTTTGGTCCAAGTTTTCGCTACCAGTTTTAATATTCAGTTGGAAAGTTGGTGTTCCACTCATAGCTCCCGTCACAACCCGGGCAGTAGCCATTCTAATCAGCATGTGTATAATTTGACCATACAACATCAGCATATCCCAGAATAGGTCTCATAAAAGATATGTAACTTGTTTCGAGTGTACATCATTTCTAGTGATGAGTCCTAAATGCTTGTGCTCGTTATTAAAAGTCTACAACAGAATCTATTGAACACATTGCCGCAGTTTTAGGATTTAAATTTGTGCTAATTATGTACTTTCCAATTTTGTAAGTTGAATATCCTAAGAGCTATTATAGACAGTGGAGCTATTATAGACAGTGGAGCTATTATAGACAGTGGAGCCATCATAGACAGTGGAGCTATTATAGACAGTGGAGCTATTATAGACAGTGGAGCTATTATAGTAAGTGGGGCTATTATAGACAGTGGGGCTAATATAGACAGTGGAGCTATTCGAACTTCAATTCATATATTCGTGATGCAAACGCCTCCAATAAACCACAGAAGTTGAAGATTTTAAATCTTTCCTAATTAGGTATGCTTGGAAACGTTTAAGGGTAAATATTTTTTTAAACAATGATACAATTTTTTTAAACCTGAACGAACATCTCAAAATTATTATCAAAAGAAATCCGTTCCATCTCGGTTTCTGGAACGAGATGCCACTCCATCTGAGTTTATATGTATAATTTCCACATGCAATGACGGGTGAATAAAGTTGTAGCATTTCAATTGATGCAACGTTTGAGGACACACAGAGAGATTTGCTGTCGAGCAAATCTTTTCGTGTGTGTGTGTGTGTATGTGTGTATGTGTGTGTGTGTGTGTGTGTGTGTGTGTGTGTGTGTGTGTGTGTGTGTGTGTGTATGTGTGTGTGTGTGGCATAGTACATTCTCAAATAGCGACACAAAATGTATCATCCGATTGAAAGGGCCATTGCAACCGGTTTCTCTTTTTCTGCTTTTGCTACTTATTGAAGGAAACCGTATACGACGATCAGCTGGCAATAAATAGTGGTATGAAACTATTACGTGTCAATATAATAGTGGAATATCAGTCAAAGTCGGAAAACGACCAGATCTTGACAAATAAATCAACATGAACATCACCACGTATAACAGCAAGACTTAAATATCCACCAGGCAATACATTATTCATTTAATAATGTAAAGATGATAAGATGCCACAGTGACAATATAAAATAATAAAATTGAAGCGGACAAAAGTTTTAAACAATGCTGGAGACACTGTACTGAAAATCCTAGCACACAAGAACTATGATCAAAACCCTTCAGTCATCAGACACAAGCAAGCCTGAAATCCCGGAGTTCAACGTTGACATACCAACAACTTTATGATATTTTCATACATCAGTCCACGAATATAAAATGCATCATGGAAGAAACATCTCTCTCCCGAATATGGCAATGAAGCAACTGTTATTGTTACACACACACACACACACACACACACACACACACACACACACACACACACACACACACACACATGTATATATATATATATATATATATATATATATATATATATATATATATCAAAATATACTACAAGTACAAAAACAATATGTTGCCTAACTATTTCAATGATATGTTCAACTATCACCAGACACAACGCACTGATAGACCCAGAAGAACTGTAACAATACCACGTAGATATGTTGCAACAGAGCATAATATTCCTATTTTAACCCCAGTGATCCCAATATTATTTACAAATACTTAACTTAATCGATTGTGTTTAAGACACGAAATACCGGATTTAATTAATGAAAATTACTTACCTGACATAGTTATGACAAAAATTGATACACACTCCTTGAAAGGCTTCTCACAATATGCTAAGAATCATATTATCAACCACTATGAAATTAACTGTAACATTATTAATTGTCACGTCTGCAACAGACAAAATTAGTCATATGTATTATTATTGTCACTTGGTCTATCAACTTAAGTTTTGTAATCTCTGTTATCATTCAGCCTATAGTAATGTGTTAGAAATCTTATAGCGTATGAGTTTAAATATAGTAATTAAATATAGTATATCTTTACGGTGGCCTACATGTCAGCGACTCTTCGGAGTCTTAATGTATGGTCTCCTGGTTTTTAAACATATAAATTTATTCTTGTAACACATTGTGTAATTTTGTTTAGACCAAATAAAGCTATTCTATCTATCTATCTATCTATCTATCTATCTATCTATCTATCTATCTATCTATCTATCTATCTATCTATCTATCTATCTATCTATCTATCTATCTATCTATCTATCTATCTATCTATCTATCTATCTATCTATCTATTTATCTATCTATCTATCTATCTATCTATCTATCTATCTATCTATCTATCTATCTATATATGTGTGTGTGTGTGTGTGTGTGTGTGTGTGTGTGTGTGTGTGTGTGTGTGTGTGTGTGTGTGTGTGAGTGCGTGTTTTAAAACGCCAGACGTAAAATAAATTCAAGGCTAATGTATATATCTGACATACATCCATCAGGAATACAAACCAAACCGCGCTGCAGCACAATTTTATCAGCGCAAACTTGCCCAGCCTGACATCCCCTCCATGTGTTTCTGGAGGTAAATAGCCCAATGGATCATGTATTCTGGGATTAACAGGCAAAAAAGCCCCTACTTAGGGCTTGAGTAAAAAAAATGACAACTTACCCTTCCTTTCAAGGCCATCCCGGATATTCACTGGCAGGGATCAGGGATTCCAAGTGGCTGCTTCTAGCCCCATGTGGTCGCAAGTGTGTATCATCGTCATTGGTAACGTGGTTATAAAACTATGCCATTGTCTTCCGCTTTTTTTTTTTTTTTAACTTGATGGCGATAAAATACAAGATCAGTTAATGTATTCTAACATCCGTTATGCATTTGTGTCCACCAAATATAGAAAACGAAATTATTTGAAAATTATAGTTCTGTCAAAAATATCTTTATGATAACTTAGGCATAAAGTTTAAAGACAAATTTTCAAACAAACTTCTGTGACATTTTTACTTGGCTGATCATAAATTGGATAATGTCTGGACAAACTTTTTACAGTGGATAGAGGAAAATCAAATCAAATAACTTTGTTACATTTACTAACTTTATTTTATTATTTATGGGTTTCAATGGCGATTGAAAGATGGGTCGAAATGTGTGGGACGTTTTGTTGTTGTTGTTGTTGTTGTTGTTTTTGTCTTTTTTTGTTTTTAATTTTTGGTCTGTTTTTTGTTTTTTTTAATTTTTTTTATTCTTTGTTTTTTGTTTTGCTTTTTGATTTGTTTTGTGGGTTTTTTGTGGGGGGTGTTTTTTTTTTTTTTTTTTTTTTTTTTTTAGTGTTGGTCCTCTCATTTTGTTTTTTGGGCGGGGGAGGGGGGAAGTTAGCTGAGTAAGACAAACATTTATTATTTTAGTGGTCAAGAGTAAGTTACCTGTGGGACAAGGTACAAAAAGTGAGACATTTTATTTTTGGTTTCTTGTGCAGTACCTGTCGAATGGCTTTGAATGTATCTTGTTTTCGTCAGAGCGTAAGCTTTGGGATCGAACCCCAATTAAAAAATTCTCAAATTGTGAACATGTCTTTAACTTGGCATAAGTTCTGAGATTGCTATTACTGCCATTCATAGTTTTGGAGCGGTGTTCAGCATATAAATAGACCTATATTTCCTCCTAGTATCTGTGGAATGGGGATATGAACAATTCAAGAGCTGTTGCTGCTCTGGACAGCCATCTATCTATCTATCTATCTATCTATCTATCTATCTATCTATCTATCTATCTATCTATCTATCTATCTATCTATCTATCTGTCTGTCTGTCTGTCTGTCTGTCTGTCTGTCTGTCTGTTTGTCTGTCTAGTGTGATATAATAATCCTTACACTCCAAAATCACCGGTGCAGCCAATGCAGTTGTTGGTACACAACACATCGCAGACAGACATACGGACGGACAGATAAACAGATAGACAGACAGACAAACAGATAGATAGAAAGAGCGTATTTATTGTTTTTTAAACCCTGAAATCGTCATTTTACATTTACACAAGTGCCTCCGGCTGTACCCATGTAACAAATTAAACTGACGTCAAAAGAGGTAATGTGTAAAAGGGGAAAGAACATTCATTTTAAACATATTTCATCAAATATCCACATTACCCAAGGCATTGACCAAAGGCCTAACACAAATAAATGTGTGGTCCCGGTAATCTGACAGACCCTACTAAAAAGGCCCAACCCTAAAATTAATGGAACAAAAAAAAAAAAAGGAACTTTTAAGCCGCCCTTCCCGAATAAATACTGGTCGACCCAGGTCAGTGCTACAAACTCAGTCAGAGATCCACGTGGCCCAAAAAAGTCCGTAATTCTGTTCAGTGGCCCAAATGTGACCTACGCGGCCCAAAGGGCCGAAGGCATGCTAAGGGGGTCTGGGGGCACCCCCCCCCCCCGAAAAATGTTTAATTTGAGCATGCAAAATGGTTTATCTGGGGAGTTTCGAGTATCTTGTCTTCACACGGTTGACGAAATCACAACATTTTAGTCATTATTGTATTGATTTGGGTATTTTCCCTCAGATTGCACAAACATCTTATGGAAATTAGCGAAAACAAAATTTATTAAATCAAAAAAACATCGCCATATACATGTTATCAATTAAAATAAGACAAATTTTGCATTCATACATGTAAGGCTTTAGAGAATTTTTGCACACATGTTATGTTTATCAATTCGGGGGAAAATTGACAGATAAATTATCCCGCAATTGGTAAGTTGTGTATTTTCTCTGCAAAAGCAAGAAGAAAAAATACATTAAGACAATAACTAGGCCTGAATGTACTTAACTTTTATCACTGAATGTTGATTAATAATGTTTTATGCACACATATGCCAGGATGGTGCAATTTAATAGCTGAAAACACACCAAGCTATGATGCACAAAATGGGAGTACCAAATGCCTAGGTAATCTTCCCTTGGCTTATTTCCCTGGTGGACCACAACATGTAAGTAGAAGAAATGTTAGTATGAAATCGGAAAAATATTAAGTTGTTTTGCACAGGTTTGTAGCTGAAATGCTTTATTTATGAATTGAAGACATGTGATGCAAAATTTTGCTACAATGCTCCAGCTGGACAACCTTGGACCAGCTGCAACACGCGACAAACATTCACACGTAAAAAAAAAACAGAAAGAAAAAAAAAACGGTCGTTCAAATCAATTGTAACCAAGTTGTAAGACAAAGTTAACAGAATAGCTGGACAACGTTTGCCGTTATTTTGCAGTAAAGTCAACTGAAACACAGCATTTTATTTCAACTTGATTGGACGGTCAACTTGGGCCGAGGAAAAGCATAGCTGCTGCATATAGCCACAATGGGTGCGGTATCACTATCTAGTTTCGCTAGGTTTCAGGTGTCCGTTCTCCAAGTTACCAATGCAAACAGTCGATATCGTATTTTCAAAAGATGACTTACAATCTTAACTTTAATCTGCCCGCTCGGTTGAGTCTGAAGCAGTTATCATCGTTAGTTATAAATCCAAATGAAACACTAGCCATGAACATTGAGCGCCCATTTAAGCATGGCGCGCGCAATGCATTGTGGGAAAGGAATCTCACAGTGAATCATGGACGTGTTTTCAGCACGGTTCCAGGTGTCCATTTTCCGAGTTACCAGGGCAAACGGCACTTGAAGTACTTTTAAAACATGACTTACTATCTTAACTTTAATCTGCCTGCTCGGTTGTGTCTGAAGCAGTTATCATGATTAGTTACAAATCCAAATGCGACACGGCACGCTTGAGCGCCATTTTGAACATTGCGCAATTAATGCATTGATTGCGGGACAGTCTCACAAAAGTACACTTGATTTGGATATCAAAGTGAATCGCGGCCACAGCATATATATCATTATTGATGCTCTGAAATAATCGCAAAATATATATTTTTGGTTTCATATATTATAACCCTCTTCCCACCCCCACTCAGCAAGATCGTCCCAATGCTCATTCAAAAACCATTGGCATTGGGTGTGGAACTCACAATTTTCACAATGGCAGCCAAGTCGATTGGATATTTTGAAGAGGTAGCATCCAAAATATATGTGTGATTAGTGTTAAGTGAAGGTTAATTTGTCAAATGAATGTAATGTACAATATAAAGTGGGACTTTTCAAGAGTTAGCATTACCTGAAAATTGTTAATGCAACGACAAACAGTGACCAGTTGTAGGCCCCAGATAAAGTATTTTGTATCAGACATAGAAGTTGCCCTGAGGCAATGAAATAAGAGCCAGCAATAGGTTTAGTGCCAAGCGCCCCACTGCATCAAAGACGAAGCTCAATGGAGAAGTTTGCCCGGATAGTGGACACAGGTCCGTAAGTGCTGGCGAGTTTTTATATAAGTGGTAATCGATATCTTTTCTGGCCACACTTGGGATGCTTAATTCTCAAAGTGCACCAAGGAAGGCTGTTGCCTAGGCCTTTATTTTTCTCTTAAAACCTTTTTGCAACATTCATTCAAATTGTTTTGTTAAAAGTACTGGATAAGAGACCCTGTTCCGGCTTCAAAGACCCAGTTGTCATGTGTCTATCATAAAGTTAATAATATAAAAGCTCAGTCGAATAGATTGTATAAATGTGCCAGTAAAATTAGGACTTAATGGGGGTGGTAATATGAAAACGTCTATATTTTGCGTGTGTATAGCAATATAGGTCCACCTGGAACTCGCTTTGTTTTCTGATTTTTTTTCTCACGTTCATATTGTTTGTCACGCTTTGGGCTTTTTATCGTCGATAGGGGATGACCCTTACACTCCCGTTCAGCGTGACACATGACATGGTCATTAATTCCAACTGCTACTGGTACATATGTGCTGTATGGTAGATCTGATGATAGTTACAATTTTGTAGCATTTAAATTATGCTGATTAAGGGCATTTCACAACTTTTCAAAAGTTGAATACCTTAATAATAATAATAATAATAATAATAATAATAATAATAATAATAATAATAATAATAATTATTATTATATATATGTATGTATATATATATATATATATATATATATATATATATATATATATATATATATATATATATATAAATATGTATATATGTGTGTGTGTGTGTGTGTGTGTGCGTGTGTGTGTTTGTGTGTGTTATGCAACACTAAAGAGTCTGAGGCCTCTCTGAAGTCCATTCAATACACCATAGCCAAATCAATACTTCAGGTCAACTCTTCACCTGCAGCAGAGGCTACCCTTGGTGAACCAGGATGGCTCCCCCTAAAACTGATTCTGGATCGCATTAGGATTAAATATTTCCACCGAATGAAATTTGAGATGCCAGACACACAGCTATGTAAGCAAATTTTTGACACTCTTTTGCAAAGAAATGATGACAAACCTGCAAAGATTTGGCCATATGTTGACGAAATTAAGGTCTTTAATAACGTAGCTATGGATCGTGCCCTGGAATCAAGGAATCCCGAATGGCTGAGGTGCTCTTTAAAATTATCGTTAGAAACATATAAATTAGACTTTTTTCAGGAAATAGACGTGAAAAAGTCTTTAAGATGTTATCAAATGTTTAAAGGATCTTCTTTCGGTGAAAGTTATCTGTTTAATGTAAATAACTTTACTGGTGCACGATTAAAATTTTTGGCCCGCACTGGGTGTCTAGGTGTAGCGGAAGATCTGGAAAGATGGGGTTAATCAGACGGAAGCTGTCCTTTATGTAAAGATAGTAGAGAAGATTTAGCACATTTTCTATTTCTCTGCCCAGCACTAAATGATATCAGGCTAGAGGCATATAGAAATTTGGAAATCAACTCTCTGAATGAGAATTGTAAACAGGCATGGCAGCAATTTTCCGCCTCCTCGCTGAAAAATAAGTTATGTTGGTTCCTTGGCGAGCACGCATATGATCTTGGACAGGACATTGGTGAATTACTTGACCAAACATGTAAAAACATGGGGGATCTTGGCATTACAGGAGACAGTCACTTAATGACTTCTCGGAACGACAGATTATATGATCGCTCTACATGTATCTCTTATAAATAGACCTCCTCCAATGTATATACTGTACATAATTTTGCAGGGAAGTTCCGTAACGCCACAAAATAAGACGTGATGGTGCTCTCTTGACGACTTAAACTTACAGATGCAGTCAAACCAGCAGAGCCGGGGTACGCTGCCGCGTACTTGTTATGTCTGTGGGGCTTTGCACCCCCCCCCCGTCACTCTGCGGGGGGTCCCCCATGTACAAACCTGCATCTCCAGGAGTACGTGTTAGTGGTGAATTGAAAATTTTGCAACTGACTTGTACATTCATACTGTGGTAATACCAGATTTTTCTTAATAATGACGCTTGAAGCTATATGTTCTGCATTGTATATGAAACATGTATAATGTACATGTCCTCACGCTTTCTAGAGCTTTGTCCCAATGAGAGGTTCATCTCTAGTTTTTGTGCTGAGGACATAAATAATTACTTATAGATACTATACTTATTTTAACATACGAAGATTATTTGATTGATAATAAACATGCCTGATTATTTGTATATATTTTGGACGCATCATGGCATTTTCCCCGTTCCGTTGCTGCCCCCGCAAGCGCCGTAAAGGGGAAGTTTTCCTAATGAATCATTATTTTATATATATAGGTATTTTATTTTGCCATTTTGTATCGCTGGGATTTGCCCACGCGTAGCTCATGGACAAAGGAAGCACTGGGGTGTGCAGACTACAGTTGGGACCGTCCAGTGGTACAGTCGTCTGGCAGTTATGCAGACACCCTTGAACTATGGCACAAATTTTGATTAAAATAATTCGCACTTTTCCACTAAAATTGTGTCTGATATCATTGATCATTCGTCTGTCCTTGTGTTCGACTATTTTAATTGTCGACGAAGTTTGATTTGGAAGAAACTGAAGATCGACGAAATTGCTATTCGCGAAGTGAAATTCGACAATGTGCACCGCGTTCTAACACCTCCGGTTTCTTTGGATGGGATTAACTAGTAGGTGTGTCAGCAAAATCTACGAAAGTTTTCAAGCCTGCTACTCAGTTATTCCAGATTACGATTTATAAGCGTTTATAACAGTCATCCGGATCCATATAATAGCCACATACGTATTAACTATTATTGTTGTTTTGTTTCAAGTGTTTTATAAGTGTGTATCCCCATTAATTTTGCCACAAGTCGCTGTAATGACCACTGCGAAATACAGAAGCATAGGTGGCCTAGTTTAAAGGGGCAGAGATTTTTTATCTTGATTTAAATAAGCTATTTAGTTAATCTAGAAAGTCTAACAGAGCAAAGGAGCACTGATATAGGTTCTCAAGGACATGCAAAAAAGAACACTGTAATACACATAACCCATCTATAGGACAAGATCCAAACTAACCGAAAACCATTAATAACGGCTTTTTAGTACAAGCATTTATTATGGTCGATTTGCTAATTTTCGGGCAACGGAATATTTGTGGTATACCGTGTTTCAACGTTATTTCACATGCTCTGACCGGAAAAGTCTTCATATAGCAAAATTTGAGTTCACCGATCACAGCTGAAATTCTAATACGCTTTTTGTACATATCAACTTGCAGAGCACTAAAATTAGAAGCATCGGCCAATCACGAAAACTGAGAAGCATCAAATGATGACAAGTTTAGCCCGCATTTCCTATTAAATGTACCACGAAAACTCGTGTGCGATCTAGCGACCTCAAGCATTGTCGCACGCGTGACTATTTATCTGTTCGGTCAGACTGGGCAATTGAGTTCAATGATCTCAGCTTGAATTTTAATACGCTTTTTCTACATATCAACATTGCTGATGTCTGTTCGGCCAGACTGAACAGACAGCAAAATGGATTATTTGACCATTTTGACATATATGTAAACATGTATATTTAATGTACAGTGATAATAAAAATAGTTTTATTGAACCTCCGGTGACGGAGAAAATAAGCGAAAATACATGCAAATAAATGCATACGTACACAATTAAAAATACAGTAGAAATGCCCAGGATAGCTGATAATTATACAAAGACTAAGAATACATAGTGCATCAGCCCAGAAAGTCGGATAAAAACAATGGGCATATTGATTTAAAAAGCTTTGTTTAACAGGGCAACTAGGTTGATATGGAAAACAAATGCATGTCTGTGTAAATTCCAACCGTGCGTTACGTCTGTGCCTTGCTTGTGTCTTGTCTTGCAAGAGAGATTCACATAGGGATATGCCCTTCTTCCCGATTGTGTTTTTTTTTTTTGTGAATGAAATATGTTTAAACCAACTGTTGCCAGACAAGTCATCTTTTGTATGGAGTTTATATATATGCATATATATATATATATATATATATATATATATATATATATATATATATATATATATATATATATATATATATATATATATATATATATATATATATGTATAGGTCCAATATGGATAAATTCGAGAAATATTTTCACCATAACTAACAAAGGAAACTATGTATTTCAAGAGACGCTGTGGTTTTTTGAGGGTTAACACAAGCTGTCGTCTGTATATGCACAAGTTTGCTTTCAGGGGATTAAGGCATAGACTCCTTCCTCGAATGCCGATATGTCACTGTTGGTAACACCCACGAAAAAAGGTCAACAAAGTCAACAAAAATACAATAAATCACAATATGTTTAATGTACAGTGACATCGAGAGACGAATTATATGCAAACCCCAAATGTTGTAAGACTGACAGAGACACCCGACAGCATATTGCAATAGCATACAATTCTATTTAAACGAGTTTAAATGCCGTAACGTTAGACTTAGACTATAAAGGTCCATAGCCATAGGCATATATTTAACACAGAAATACACGACTGGCATGAGCAAATGCGACATTTTCACAGTGTATAGCTACATACATCTTTACACAGGGCTTTTTTTAACGATTTCAATGGAAAATCGTGACATTTCCTGTCTGTAGGCCCATGCATTTTTTTTTTTCCTTTTTTTAATGAATATCTGGAAAGCCCTATGCCAAGAAAATATCACCACTGAAAAAAAAAAAGAAAGAAAAAGATTATTTACAGGGCACGTTCTGACATTTACAGGGTACGTTTTCTCCAGTGAAAACGTACCCTAGGTGCATTTGAATGAGTTTTCACCAGGGCTCGTTTTGACCCGATCGCCACGCTCCCTCGCCATTCACCTTCTGAACCCCCTCAAAGTCCAAGCTTCAGGGCTGGCTGCGCCCTTGAAAATGACATTTTGCAAAGAATCCTCACGTTTCCTGCAAATTTTCTTCTTATCTGGAGAGGCTGAATAAATATTTGTAATGCTGTTTCTCGCAGGTCGTTTCCCCAAGTCATAGTAACAAATGCATGGCTTAGCCTTCGAATTCCTCCGGATTCCAGAGCAGAGCCCACGCACGCTCTGGACTCTGGATTATTACGGGACACCTTTCGTAGCTGGAAACAAGCGCCCTCTGGTAGCAGGTTTGAGCATCACATCCGTCAAAAAGGTAAATAACGACGTCGACGACGACAGGAAAAGACGAGTCTGTATTTTCGCTGAGGGATGTGATTAACCATTAGAAGTGTGAGTATTGTTCACTAGAGGAAATCAAGCATACAATTTTCAGCACACCGAAACATGTCTTTTCTTATGATTTGGTCGACCGGGTGACGATACAGGGGAAATGCAAGGGCTGAGGAAATTCATATTATCGCTCACCGAATTCTTGACGCAATGTGCAAGTGAATGGAGTCATGGAGCTGGGAACTTCCTAGCTCCATGATGGCATGTAAAATGTTGAATGATGATCTCCCACCAATTCGGTTTGCAAGCGACGTATATTCATAGTTTACCTCGGCAGTTCCATTGTATCACGGATTTTTTGATACCATGATTGAAAAGTAGAATGGCCAAAAAAAAAAAAAAAGAAAAAAAAATGGGCGGATGACCTGTGACCTGTTATTGTTAAGTCACAAAACTCACAAACTGCCAGATGCACCATGACCTGGTGACGCGGTCACTCACTGATAGTCTTGTCACGAAACATGAGTCACATTCAGACTGACGCGTGTGGGTGTGCAAGGCTGAATCATGTTAACATACATACATACATACATACATACATACATACATACATACATCATTACATACATACATAGCTGTTATGTACCATCCTATTATTATAACTATTATAATAACTATGTCTATGATTGCACAACGTGTACCCATTCTTGGGCCAGTTATGGAAAATATGAGATGAAGCATATAAAAGTATTTTGATAAGATATGATAGATTCATAAAACCTAACAAAGAGAAATTGAATGATCAAATTCTTTCATTATTTCATAACATGGATGCTCAGCTCATTGTCTACCCCAGGTACAATTATAGCAAAATTACACCTTTAAACCTTCTCCTATTTCCAATAGCCGTCTTTTCAGATGCTGTCAAAGTTGAACCTTCAATTAAAATGCAAAATGCAGTTGCAAATATTTTCCTAAGGGATGGTTCAGCATTATCATCATTTTTGAATTAGTACTTAGGGTACTAAATTTCATGACCCCCTGCCTCCCCCCCCAAATTAGTACTTAAAAAAATGATGATTTTCCCAGAAAATCATAGCAAAATTGCACAAAACAGGCCAAAAATTGACCATCATTTTCCATATTCTGTGAAAGTGTACAGACCCATTTAACCCCCTTCCCCCTTGAATACTGTAAGTACTAATTCAAAAATGATGAAAATGTTGAACCATCCCTAAGTTGTACACCTTTCCTTTTATGTATTTTAAAATATCTGCTATATGAAATTTGTATGTGTTTTTTTTACAGCTTTAAGAGAAAGCTTGCAAAACTTTGCAATTGAAGAAAAAAAACTTCAGTTATTTTATTGATTAATATCATTAAATATTACAAATCATTAGAAAGAGGTATTGTGATGATTGTCCATCTAGAAGTCTTAAAAATTTGGGACAAAAATTTGCTTATGAATGTATTTAGTAAAGCTCTGATGAATATCTGAAATAGGAGCATATTGGGAATAGGTAAGTCTACCATATAAACACATGAAAGATTTGTGAAGACAAAAAAAGAAAAAAAAGAAAAGAAAGGAAACCCACTACCATATTCATTCCAACAATAGCATTCTGTGCTAAAGCGAAGATTTCCAGGAGCAGACATGGTTTTCATCGAGTTTTGTGATAATGATATGTCTTGATTTACTATACCTCAAGCAATTACACTTATTATAGAATCCATATATACCATAAAATAACAGTGAACCCTCTTCTTTCATCAGCAGGTAGTTTTTTTTTAAATATTGAAAAAAAAGCTGAGTTTTCAATTCAACTCCCAAGATTAAAAAGTAGTGGGTGTGCTTCTATAAGGGCATGTGGCACAGTTGGAATAAATACCACATATCATGCTACAAGGTCTTACAACCTGTAGGGAGAAGGCAGATATATTATTACAAGCATATTCAGTGTACAATGTCATACACATACAGACACGCACATACACATGTATATATACATTACACCTGACTGGGGCAATCAAGATAGACAATGTGAGCTTTTTACCCAGTTGTGTCTGGCTTTTGAAGTATCATGACAAAAAGATGTAGGCGAGCTTATGTAGTGTTGGTTTTCACATTTGGCATATTCACCACCAGGGAGGCTGTGGGGGTGGGGTGGGTACAACCAATGTAGTTATGGGGTAGAAATGGTTTTTAGCGCCATGGGAATGGCCCCATTTCTGCATTCATGCATACAACCTTGCATATTAACCCTCTTTTTTGGGAAAAAAGTGAAAAACATTTGATTTTGCCAAAAAAAACAACAACAACAAACAAACAAACAAAAAAAAAAAAAAAAACACCCCCCCCCCAAAAAAAATTGATGTATTTCATTTCATACTGTATGCATAAGGAAGGCATATTTTTCATTCAGAAATGAAGAATTTTTCCTTTTGGCAAAATGTGTAATTTTGATCCTCTAAATTAATACATTTTTTGAAAAATGTGTATGTAGACTATAGGGATCAAGGCATCATTCAGCCCACCAACCTGTTTGGAGACCAAGTAATCCTCCCGTGAGCTGCAGTGACCATAATGCATGTGTTTGTGTTTTTACACTTAAAATGTTGTCAAGCATGCTTGTAATGGTGTACGCCAGCCACACTGCCTGTGACAATGGAATGTGAATGAATCCAAGGAGCAGTATAAAACCACCTCCACTTGGGCAATTAAAAGACTACAGCATAATCATGGTTTCCTCCACCTCATCATCTCTTTTTTTTTTTTTTTTTTTAACAGGTAAAGGCATGTTCAGATATCAGGTTGAGAAGATTAAACAGAAAGTGAACCGTACAAAAGGAATGATTAAAGCTACTGCACTGAACAGTTTCAACAGAGCATACACAGCAAGGGTATTATGGGATAGAGTTGCGATACCAGGGATGATATATGGCTTAGATGTGATTTCAATAAGTGAAGGAGATATCCAGGGAATGGAGAAAGTACAGAATGAGATGGGGAAATGGATACTGGGAGCACCACCATGTGCAGCAACAGAAGCAGTCCTAGGAGAGTTAGGATGGAATAAAATTACAGACAGAATTGCCAAAGCAAAGCTTAAGTACTGGGGATATTTACAATCAGTAAATGAAGACAGGTGGTGCAGGAAAGTTTACAATGAAATAGTCAAGGAACAAACAAGATGGGTCAAAGATATAAATAAGTTGGCAGAGAGATACGAATTGAAAGGATATGATGAGGTTGAAAACTGGAAAGTGTATATAGGTAGGACTGTTACAGAGGGCTGGAAAGAAGACTGGAAAAGAGGTGTCAGGGAAAAGAGTACACTAAAAGCATAAAACCAAAGAAAAGTGTGTGTTGGGATGGAGGGAAGGGATCCAAGCTTCTTTTTCAAAGTAGGGCAAGAGTAATCAATCTAGAAAAGAGAAAACAGAAGTGGACAACAGGGAGTAATGGTAAATGTAAGGTATGTAGACAAGAGGCAGATGAGACAGTGGATCACTGGCTGTTGTGGTGTGATGCATATAGAGAGATAAGAGAAGAATTTTTCAGAAAGTGGCACAGGGAAGACTATAATAACAAGAGTCTAGAAGAGGTTCAGTGTTTAGAGGAAGAGGAACGTGTAGTATGGGTTTTAGGTTTGAAGGGTGGCTTTCTGGGAGGCAGGAAAGGCACTAAAAGCGTACAGGACTACCTGGTAGGGTGCTGGGAGAAAAGAAATGAACTGATAGGGCTTGATAGCAACAGGGTGAATTAGAATCTTAGATGCAGGGAGGAGAGGGAATGGTGGTAGCCCTTATAAGGGCTCCCATGGGATCCCCCATGGGAAATGCCTGAGCCTTAGAGGCGGGGATAGGGTGTATGAGGGAAGGTTTTTCTGTACTTTTATGGGGGGGGGGGGTACAAGCGATGAGTGTTGGGGGATATATCCAGGGCCAGGGGGCCCACCACAGCTGTGTGAGAGTGTGTGGTGGACTCTTAGCCTCGGCTCTGGTCCTGGTAAACATGGCAGCATGAGCTGATTAGCATAATCATGGTTTCCTCCACCTCATCATCTCTTTTTTTTTTTCCCTTCCTAGACCACCTGTGTCACACAGGACCGCGGCGCATAAGCGGAGAGCCACAGTATAATTAATTAATTACAGCTGAGGACCACAGGATTGACTGAATGACATTTCATTGGTGCTCAATGATTAAACCATAGATACAACTATTTAAATGGCGAAAAATTCTGGGACTCTTCATAGCTGTAATTGCTATTTTTCATATTTCAATTACACTTACCTTCCAACCAGAATAAGCTCTTTGTGATATAGCAGATTTAGGTTTCTCTTTATATTAAGAATAGATAAAATGAAGCCTAAGATTAGTCTGCTCAGCAGGCAGAAAAGGGTGAATATAAAAAAAAATCATGAAGTATAATTTTCACGAATTCCTTGCTCTTTTTTGGTAGAAAAGAACAACCAAGTGCCCCACAGGGTCACTATCACTGAATGAGATACAATGAATGAATAAATTGATTGAATGCCCGAATCTTTATTATACTGACCCATGCCATGATGGCATATAGTAAATAAATACACATAATTTAAGTAAGGTACCCAGCCAAAATGTATGCAGGCAATCAATTTAAAGAAAAATAATATATAATGCGCTAGAGCAAAAAAAAAAAAAAAAACTAGTGAGAACATGTCACATATAATTATCCACTTTAGAATTATGGCACCTTTAGTAAGTTGTACAACCACTTTCAAAATATGACACCTTTACTCATTTGTACAACAGTTTTGTTTTAATATCCCATGGTTTTTTTATATTTTCAGAGTGAAAAAAGGTACTATTTTGTATCGTACATTTTAACATGTCAATATTAAAGAGCGATTGAGAGCAACATTAAAACTTTTCATTAGGTCCAAAAAATTGTTCTTATTTCACAATAAAGAGGATCAGACAAGATAAAGTGTAACTCATCCTCCACAGTGTTTAAATGACACAATTCACGACACCTTGGCTCAACTGCTAGGTGTCTCTAGCGACCAGTTTCAATTCTTAAAGGAAGAACTCCTAATCTCAGCTGCGCTAATAAAGTTCTTTGTTTTCAATTCAACAAAGCCAGAACATATTTTTCAGTACAAAGTTTTTCTGTAAACAATGCATAAGTATGTACATAAGTAGGTAAAGTAAGTAAAAATTTATTGACAAAACTAAAGGTCAATACTGACCTATTTGTCCTAAATACATGGTACCTCATCATATAAATGCCTGTTATGTTAACATCGACATGATAATAGCTTAAATAAAAGAGAATAATACATATGCTAAGTACATAGATACAGGTACATTATTATGTAATTACATATTGGCAGCTTTTCAGCATTATCTGCATGATATGTGGGCACTGTGAATCATTGTATTAAGAAAATAAATAAAATAAATAAAACATATTTGCACTTTTCCACCATTACCTACATGACATGTGGCCAACATTGAGTTCAGTGTAGCACACTTATAGATGCCTGTTCTATAGGCATGATGATACGAGAGGATACTACGTATATATAGATATATATATACTAAGTACTACTTCTCTATTAAGAGAATAAATTAAACACATAATGAGCAACTTTCCAACACAGTTTGCATGACCTGTGGGCACCCTTAGTTCAGTGTAGCACCGAGTGAAAGTAAGTTTATATGCAAAGTACAGTGAAGAAACTTATTATATAGTATGTATTTTCGACATGGAGTCAACAGCTGACTTCCAGGAAGTTTCCTAAAGAGTAGTTAATTTACTGTTTAGGGTATCAAAATCACAAGTCACTAAGTCTGTAAAAAAAAAATTCATAATCAACTCTGCACAGACCAGTTTTGATAACAGAATTCCTAATCCTATTTAAAAATTTTCTCTGTTAACGGGTTATTATTCATATTTATCCAAAGGTTCTTAAACACATTGCACAAGTATAGTTTCTGAATTTAAATGTTTGCCATCTGTTATCAGTATGAAGACCAGGGATCAGAACTTGGTTATGTACTCCCAGAAAAATGCCTAATAACTCTTAATTGTTCCCTTTCAATGATAAATTCTTGAATACCCCAAGTACTTGCATCATACTGTAAAGTAGGTGAAACGGTTTCGTAAAGGGACTTTTATGTTGAATAACGAACCTTTTTGAAATCAGCCCACTAGGGCATATTTCAAAGTAATCTTAAGATTACATATAGGACCTTCATTATTTTGAAGGGGTGATAGGTTATGATGCTTGGTATCCGATGTCAAAATGAGTTGCTACATCCAATAATCTGAAAAGATGCCCATTGCAGTATGCTAACAAAGTAACACAGATTTGTACAAAACAATGACCTAACATAATGTTTACAGTTCCATTTCCATGGAAATGATTGCATTGATGACCCTGGCTTCCCAACGTCCAAACCAACAAGCGATGCGGTACCTGTTCACTGCATGATCAAGACCTTACACAAAATAGTTCTATTTTCAAGTGTGCAAAGTTTGCAAATAATTACAATGAACTGAAAACATGGACATGTTATGTCATCCGTTATACAGTTCTTTGTGATCTTGTTATAAAAGCATACTTCCAAAAGGACTGTAGTTTTGGTGCTTTTTTGTTTGTTTTGCTCGGAAAGCAATGTATTCCTGCATTTTACATTATCATTTTGGCGGAAATAGAGGCGTGGTTCTTGTCAATCAAGCGCAGTGCCGACCAATGGTGGAAGCGTTACCGCTGATACCTGTTTGAAGTAGATGGATGTGGAAAGATCGTACAATTCGTTGCTCAGAAGATGAAAAATATAATTCAAAGTGCTAAAAAGATTAACTTGGATAATAGCTTTCGAGTGATGTATTTGGTTTTTCTTTACGTTCCTTGTATCAAATACAGTAGCTCCTAGAAAGTTTCAAGTGAGCTACGGTAAACAGTACAGGTCGCCGTCATATTGGATATTATTATAGCAATTAAATCAACAGCGCACACTACCTCCGAAAACTGTATTAATACGTTTCATTCGCAGGTATTGAAGGGGGATGCAATTGTAGTAATTGTAGGCTGTGCATTCTAAGCTGTATTGTCCAGTGACAATGGTAATCTGACAGTTTGGCCACAGCAGTCTGGCCACTGCCAGTACATAGACGTTTTGTTCAGTGAAACCCTGGAACTTGGACTGAGAAGACCTATATTTTGTGTGCCTTTTGACTTCTTTATATTTTACTTTTCTACTTGTGTGTTAATATGGAGCCACTCAAGGGACATGTTACTGTATGTATTGCTTACAATATATACCCGTTGTAAATACAGATATTGTGTCTACGTTTTACAACAATTGGCGCTGCGACTCGTCGAAATGTGCAGGAAATGACATTTGTGAACTAATACTCTCTCCATTAATGAAACCACTGACTTGCAACTCGATCAGTGAGAGATTTTGCCAGCACTAATTGTGCATGAATATTGACTGTGCTAATGATTGTAATTAAGAAACCACGTTGGTTGAACATTTGACCAGATAATAGTTTATGGTATTGAATTGAATGTTGAGTTGGTGGTTTCACAATTCTTGAAAAATGAAAATTACCATATATGCATTTTTTGTGGTCATGGTCGGCTATGTAGCTGACTTTGATTTCATACGCATGTAAGTTACAGGTTATGTATGCCCAAAGCCAGCCGGTATTTTAATTAAGTCGTATGATCCAATATACACATTGACTCCAAAAAAAGTTGATGTTTCAAGAGCTGAATCTGTCTTGTATTATGATCGGCCCATTGGCTGACTATATTGCAAGTTAACAGGTTTCCTAGAATTATTTCAAAATGTGAATGATTATGTGATCTTGGTCGGCCCTCTGGCTGATTTAGTTACATAAACATGCACTTATAGAGTCAGTCTACTACTGTTGTACATGCACTATTATCTCACACGGGAATCGTTGCAATGATCATGGATTACATTGTTTATATAAACTTTGCATCATGCGGGGAAATTTGGTCCAATCTCAACATGATAACACCATATGAAGCATCCCTAATTATAAAGAAAAGGGAGGAAGATGGAGGGCTATTGACCCCGCAAAGTCTGTGGTCCATTCAGGGGATCAGATTGGATGTTCTTGCATATTACATTAATGCACAGAAAATTTCATTTGAGAGACCATGGCAGGAGCAATGGTTACCTGTAAATTCAGTGCAGCATTTTCTTCACACTCAGTTTCAAGAATTGCAAACTGCTGTTTTTCACCTGCGAGACGAGATATTCAGAGACTTACCAGACAATGAGTCCTGTCAGTTGCAAACTTATCTTCAGGAATGGTGTACAACAAAGCAAAATCATTTGTCTGCAATGTACCTCCAGCAAGCTATCACAATTCGGTTACTTGAGTACAATTACACGCTACAAAGAGCTTCTTTGTTGGAGGAATGTAATCAAATACTTCGCCAAATAAACAACAACAGACAAGAGCAGATTGAGAGAGAGAGACAGTGGCATGAATTACAGAGGGAAAGAGACATTCAAAGAGAAAGAGAACAAGAAAGGCAGAGAGAAAGAGAAAGAGAACAAGAAAGGCAGAGGGAAAGAGAAAGACATGAGCAAAATAGAAGTCAACAGTTTGAGGAACTGCATCAGATGTTTTTAAATTACTTAAAACAGCTTCAGGAAAAGGAAAAGAGAGGCAGACCTACATGCAGGGAAAGTAACAGAAACACCACTTTGGCAATAACACCTAGTGAAGTGGACAGTGCAGCCCAAAATGTGGTTGACACTTGTGAAACAGATGATGTTGGTGTACCTGCAAAGTTATCTGCATATGTTGGATCAGAAGCTGCTAATTTGTGTGACAAGCATGTACAAGTTACCGGAAAACAGAAAGTTCGCATATTGATATCCAGTCAGAAGTGTTATGGACCACTAAAACTTGCAAGACGCCAGAATAGTTATGAGCCTCATGGTGTTGACCAAAAGAAAAGCTGTCTCTGTGTTCATCAGAAGAAAGGCTTTTACTGTGTTCACCACACAACTGATGGAAAATCTGAAAATGAAAAGAGTCAAATGATAACACATTCACAAAACTTGTTAAAGCTCCATGTTGACATCAATGGTCCTTCCCCTATGGAGGTTGTGCAAGTTAATTTTGAAGGCCTGAATATCAGACAGGAGTATGCATATCCAACAACCTTTTCCCTTCAGCTGCATCTCCACCAAAGCTCACAGGATACCTGTCATGATAAAAACATGCAAAATGGGTGCCTATATATGGAGATAAATGATACCAACAATGATGACACTAGGATACCTGTACATGTGGGACTGGAATCAATAAATCTTGTTGACATATCAAAGTCCATTTCTCAAGATCATCAAGCAGCTACTAAACAGCAGATTTCAAATTATCACGAGAAATCTGACAAAGAGCCAAGTCTTGCAGGGAAGATCTTGCAACATAAAACTCACAGTTCGATACCAAGTGAAAAAACGCATCTACTGAACAAGACAAGTGCACCAAAACATGCCTGTAGTGACCGTGAACATTACCAGGCCTCAGCTGTTAAACAAGAAGAAAAAGATATGACCAATCCCTTCAAAAGGAATCCTCCTGATTGTTTTGCATACATGGGTCTTGACATGTCACCAGAAATGCCTTTGGACATCGATCCTAACTACACAAGCTTGGCTTCCAGGAAGACAAAAGGTGCAATACCCAAGAATAATAGAGATATTTCAAAGGCTGAAGATTCAGAAAAAGCCCTCCAGCAGGACCTACCCATGTATTATGAGGACAGATCTGATGGATTGAATGAGAAATCCTTTTCTTATGGTTCTGAAGTATTAGATATGTGTGCACATGTACCTATTCAAACTTCACCTGCAGAAGAAGCAGATGTACACTTGTGTGCAATTAGGCCCAGTTTACGTGATACAAAGTACAAGGTGTTCGATCTTTTATCTCTAAGGAATCCAAAAAAGCATAACAAAAGAAAGCAAAAAAAGCATAAAACTGTGGAGTCTGGCTGCATAAAAGGAGGTCCAGTGAGAGGCAAAGTGAGTAGGAAAGCAACAGGTGCAGATGTAAATCAAAAGAAGATTCGCCAGACAAAGTTAGATAGAGTGATTGGTGACAACTGGCAGTACATGTATCCTGGTTATGTAGTTGGCACAACAGATGAACCATTCAAGATACTTGCTCCTATTCCAGGCTCCCTTACTTGGAAGCTGAGGACTGCAACTGACTTAACTATATCAAGAACTAAAAATGGAAAAACTGAGAAGCAAATATAATATTATTGCCCTTTGGTCAGACCCTTTAGTCTGATCTGTTGTAAAATGGCAAGGATGTTTCTCAATTTTATACATGTACATGGTGACATATTTCATTACTAATTTCTCTAGCAACCTGTTAATTACATTAGAGAAGACTTCTTTGAGGATTATAACTCGATGGGTCGGACTGAGTCTGGCTAGTCAGGTTATATTGTTAATAGTAATGACGTCAAGTTTGAGTAATGAAAGTATCTGATATATGTATTATATTCTTCATCAAACAACCTTTCTCAATAATTTTGACAATCTTCAAATTTCTTGATGGGAAGAAGGTAGAGATGTCATGTATGTGTGTATACTTGTGGTGCACGTAAAATTGAATGGACCAGTTAACTGCAGCAGTCATTGATGGACAATAAACAGGACAGTCGCAAGAATACATATTGCCAGTGCATGTCTCATCTAACTTGAAATGAAGTGACTGGCAAATAAAATATCAGATTCTGGATCAGTGGAACTATACAAATTATACACATAGAGTGAGTGATGCTGTTTAATTACCATAGGCCCAGATATTGTGATGTGCAATCTCAATGGAACCATTTGTTCAATTGCAAAGATGAATCATCATAGGCCTACAAGAGTCTGAACCTTGGAAACCACTGAGAACAACAACATATTTATAACCTTGCGATGATCTTTTCTGATTGTGCCGTGGAGGACTAGTTATCTGGTGTTCTCCAGATTAGGACAATTGTGCATGTGTGCCTGGGAACAATACTTGAACTTTAAATATATGAGTGACACTGTTACATGTTTACTTGTGTCCATTTCATCAAACTGTGAAGGAACATGGTTTCCACCAAGCACTCAGAGGAAAGGACTGGAATGAAATTTGACAGCACGTGTTCTGCCTCAATAGTACATATGCTTGGATCAATCCGCCGAACTTGGTTTTCTGCATATTTTCTCCAGTGCTCAAGATGTGTTGTGTGACAGTGGACACATGCTCTTGAGACACCACAAAATTGTATTGATGATACTAGACTCTCAAAGTGTTGGACCAATATGGGACCGTGCAATGCTGGATTAATACTGGTGGATTTAAAAACATTCATTCTAATATCTTGCATTTTATTTCTATAGATTTTCCACAAATGAGCCATTCCGTGGAATTTATATGGAATCTATTGCTGGATAAACAGTTTTCTTCTGTTGAACTTTGGAATACTACAACCTTCATAATTTCAAAACGGGGGAGAATGTAGTAATTGTAGGCTGTGCATTCTAAGCTGTATTGTCCAGTGACAATGGTAATCTGACAGTTTGGCCACAGCAGTCTGGCCACTGCCAGTACATAGACGTTTTGTTCAGTGAAACCCTGGAACTTGGACTGAGAAGACCTATATTTTGTGTGCCTTTTGACTTCTTTATATTTTACTTTTCTACTTGTGTGTTAATATGGAGCCACTCAAGGGACATGTTACTGTATGTATTGCTTACAATATATACCCGTTGTAAATACAGATATTGTGTCTACGTTTTACAACACAATCAATGAAAGGAACAGGTGCCCTTTGGCAGTGTTCCCGCGCATCATGAAAATCAGTAAAAGTTATATACTGTTTTTTTGGCCCGTAAAAGGTAATAAATTCCGAACATGTGGCATGAAAATTCACTACTTATCGATTTGGGATGGGTTGGATCGAGAGCGTGTGACAATGACAATGAAATCCGCTGAATCAATCTTTTTGCGTTTGCCGAAAGCGGGAACACTGCCAAGTTGCGCGCACACAGTTGCGCACAAGGATGACCCGCTTTTTCCAGCATTACAATGCAAAATTATGGCGCACGTGCTTCTCGTAAACAAAGCAAATGAAAACAACGGAAGTGTGATGCCGATGCTTCAATAGAATTGACGATTTGGACACCCTTATTTCACTTGTATCTTGAAATAGACAAGGTTATGACCTCAAAAGACTGTACCACTGCATCATATTTTATGTATACATTTTATTTATTTTATATTTTACATGTATTTGTAAACGATGATAATTGATATGGACCTGTGTCTGAAATAAAACTATCGTATCGTATCAAAACTACGAACGCAGTTCACAGATTTAGTACAATGTTACAAAGATGGTTCTTGGTGCTGGACCAGTGCCTACATTTACGCGGAGAAATATGTGACATACAGCCTAATAAGGGGGGGGGGGAGGGGGCTAATAATAATAAAAAATGAGGCCATGATTTTCCAGTGCGAATTAATTTTAGTGCGTGCCCATGGTCCGAGAGTCCAGGGGTCACATTAAGCGTGCCTCCTGCATCATAGACGCAGAATATGAAGAAAAGACACCTGAAAATCAATAAAACATTGTCATTTTGCGTCTCTGAGGATCAACTTACAAAAAACGCAATGCAATTTGAATGATACAACTGCAAGTATTATCCCAAACTTAGTAACTTTGCACCTTTGAGGTCCCGGTGTTTTGCATCGTCCACCATGACCATGATTATGCATTATACCGGTGGAATCCTCTGATGTTCGTCTTTGTATGTAACAAGTTCTCTTATTTGCTAAGAGAAAATACTCCTGGGGTAACCCTGCAAAAATTTACGTCATTTCACCTCATTTTAAATGCGGTGAGACCATTTCTAGGTTCCTCATTGGATGGATTTGGTCATGTGCCGCTCACTGTCCAATCAAACTCGTTTTTGCCCATACATGTGCCCGTCTCATGTCCGCAATGTTGGGGAGGAATAAGTCGTATAAAAACGAAGATTATTGGACCAAGATGTTAAATTTTCACATCATATTTTCACCAAAAAGACTTCTATCGAACAAATCTAGATACAGAAAAAGGCACGATTGAAAATTTCTTACGGAAGGCAAGGAAAATACGCAGATTAGTCACCGCACGGTCACACGTGGACGAAGCGAAGATTTGCGTAAACACGATGTGATCATATGTTGTTGATTGCTGCCTCCTAGTATGTGTCACGTCGTTGTTGGTGATTTTTAACAAAATTTTGTTGTTTTGATTTTATTAAATTGTTTAAACGGAACAAATCTGTATCACAGAACAAGAAAGGAATGAAATTCGTGATTGCAGGCCGTAAAAATATACGTACAACATAGCGGAAAACCATGCCTGTGACTGACAGGCTGTGTACACTGGCTGGTGTTCCGTTGCACGGCCTGTACCGGGTTGCTTAGTAAAAAAAGTGACCGCACACTCTTGACACCTCGGCATCTAATTTTTCAGGTAAATTGAAGTAGAAAGTGCATAGAAATACAAAGCATGTAATTTCTGACGATTTTATCACGTGGAATGAATCGCAAAAATAACAGAGCCCAGGCGTGTTTACTATGCACACCGCTTGTCATGCAAGACAGTAAAACACTGCCCGATGGCACAGGGTGTGCCAAATCAGATACTGGCACAGTGGCAGTGTGCTGGGGGTTAAGACCACTTCACAAACCACATTTTGGTAGACCAGGGACGTGTAGACTTAGTCTTAATAGCAGGTCCCTGAATAGACTGAATCAATCCTTGGTACAATCAACAAACTTTTAGTCATAAAACTCTTTTACATTGGCACATTGGTGAAGGGGGGGGGGGGGGTAAGGGAGGGTTTCGGTACGCTGGTACAGGTAATCATTTTTCTGGAGTACACAGTACGGAAAATAAAAATCTTTCAAAATTTTGGATAGTACGAAGTACGTAAAACAAGAGGGCTTCCAGTACGCCAGTACCATATGTTATGTTTGTTTCTAGGCTTAAGTTACCTGCATGTTTTATCTATTTATCATTTTTGGTAAACTCACTTATCACTGTATGTTGATCATACCAAATAAAATCAATCAATCAAATCACACCAAATGAAGTCTAGTTTCCACAATTTCAGACTGGACCCATCGATTCAGTCCATGGAGTCACTATTTTTTCCTGAAAAAGAAGAAAGATGGGTCCAATGGACCCACACTGAAAAATCCTTAATGTGACCCCTGCAAAACCATACATCACCTATATTTTTCTATATTATGTAGGAGATTTCTGTAACAATTGTTCAGTCACTTGCACTTCTGCTGCTTAAATAAATACTTTGCCTGGGTAACTGTGATGCTTTGAAGCACACATCAATTATCACATTTGAAGGTGATACAAATAAAGCACATACGATGAGGTGCAGGCAAAGTAAATTGCTGTTTGTTTTTATTATCAATAATTTTGAATTATCTTCGCTGGTTTCCAGGGATACATTGTATTGATTGTTACATGGTAAGTAAATGTCTGAAAATATGTACCATTTTACATTTATCAAAGATGTATTATATTCAAATGGTGAAAAATTTAAGTATTGATGACACTGAATGGTCTATTGTTTCATGTGCATGTCTTAAGAAACAGTCCATTTTTTTCCTGCAAATGCAAAAAATAGCAACAAAACCATTACAGATCACAATGGTTTGGGACTGCATATTTTGTTTGCGTTGCAGTGTTCAAGCGTGAAAAAATATATATGTTAAACTATAGTGTATTGTAAAGTACAGCTGTCATAGATTGAATGTATATATTTGACACATCGCACAAGAAATATTAACCATAAACAAGAAACTGATCTTTGTGGTTTTGTACATTGATTTTCTAGGGGTTTTTTTTCCTGCAATTTTTATCATATTTGGTAAGAAGAACATTAACTAAATTATGCAGCTCAAAGACCTTCAGATTTTTTAATCCAGTGTTCATACACTTACACAGGTCTTTTCAAGCACTTTCCAGGACCAAATTTCTCAAATTCAACGAGTTGTGGCAGGTATTTGGACATGTATTTCAGTATCACGGAGACATGGACTTCGAAAATTTCAAGCAATTGATACATACATTTACATGTTGCATGAAATATCTCAGTATGACATATAGATGGATATTTTGGATACATTTAATTAATTGCTGGTTTACGCTACAAATAGTTAAATTTATTTTAGATGCATGGGAATAGTCACTGGCTTATGCTACAAATAGTTGTTTATGCTGATTTACTTGGCTCATAGTAAACATTAGGTCACATGGACATTACAACATATCACATAGATTGTATTTTGTAATTAGTTACATATTTAGTTTGTACACATTTTTCTGTTGATACATGAAAATGTTGCCAAAGAACTACAGTTCTACACTTTTGCATCAGCATTATTTAAGTATGTAACTTTTAAAGTTTACTTGGATACATCTTTCTCCCCATCCTGCTACACAATTTGTGTGCAAATGATATTTTGTGCAATACATAAAGTGAATGTATTCGGGGTAAATATGTACAAAATATATGTATTCATATGAATACCAACTGTGACAGGAATGGTGTGCTGATATAATGAAAGTGCCACATTTTACTTAATTCATATTCAAATATACAAAGCCTTAGAACTTACAAATACACAATTGTTTATAGTACCTTTTCCTATGTTAATCAAAATATTACCAATAGTCCCTGCTTTGAGGCGCCCCTCCTTTGAGAGACCCACCTGTCTTTTGTGACCACTTTTACTGTGCAACAGCTCCTTTCAACAATTCTCTTCCTTTGGGAGCCCACCTGCTGAACCTGACTAGAGACCACACAAAATGACCTCAAAAGACCACTTTTTTCTACTACTGTATTAGTCATTTTGGACTTCTTGTAATTTGCGACCAAATTGTGGGATTGTTGTTGTAAGTGTTCGTTCCTCATGTGGCTGATTTCATAGGCCTTAGGCCTTGTTTAGTGATTTGAATTACTTATCAAACTTAGTTACAGCCTTTAGAACTAGGTAAAACATTTGTATTTCCCGTAAACTCTTAAAATTCATCAAAAATAACACTTAAGTATTTGTGTCTATTTACTGATTCAATTCTTCACCATGCAGTTAAAAAATGAGTTGTCCTGGGTACCCTTTAACCCATATCAATAAGTGCCACGGTAGATATGCCTTGTGCCTGCCTATTTGTAATAAGGAAACTAAAAGTAGACGTGTGGTCTTCACAAGCTCTGTGTTTCTTAAAACCATTTTGATCAACATCTATCAATGTCCCATTAGGAATTGTATCCACACCTACTTACTTCTTGCATTTAAGAGAAGTAACCACATGTCTCACTTATTTGTAAGAGACATCTCCATTTAAGACATCACCATCCCTATTTAACAAACTATCTTTCCTCCAACTCACACAGCTGCTCATCAGACACAAACTGTAAGACATCTTCATCTAAATCTAAATTATCTGTTCTATTACAAAATCTTGAAAATTCCGATGCCCATTTCTCTTTTACTTTTTCCCTAATAAAAGGCTTTCTGGTGATCCTGAATCCATTTATTATCCGATACTGAGCTTTCCACAGTGGAGTAGTAGAGTCTAAGAGGCACCTTAAAGTCTCTGGACTTTCAGGTGCCCATGGAGAGACTTCACCAAAGATGAATGCAACAAGCGTTCCTTAACTTATGGTCCAGGGCCTGCCAGCGATAACCTAAGGTGATCTCCAATGAAGTCGATCAATCACTGTTGTGGTGGCACAGCAGAGAACACAAATTCCCTTCCATCTGCAGGAGATTATCTAAACCGACTTCACTTCAGGGGTGGGTGCTCACATTGACTCAAAAACTGGATCATAAAGCCTCATTGCACACACAACACTGCAGTCCTCAATGTGAAGCATGACCTATTGCTGTGCAGCACCAAACAATCAGGAAGGAATGGTCACTACTCGCAGATTGTCAGGAGAACATGTGGGCTTTCGCCTATCCCCTAGCTCCCCTGATTCCTTGAGTCTTCGAGAAAGTAAGGGTAGAGAGTGCTGGAACTAATCTTGATTGCTCTTGGGGGTCCCAAGAGACTATGTCTATGGAGATTCTGAGGCTTGGCCAAGAGCCCCCTCAAGCTCTCCTGGCCTTGCTGCAACATCCCAAATCTGGCATTTTTCACTCAAGTCCAGCCATACTTCATTTGTACACTTGGACACTGTCACTAAGGGCATTGCAGATGTCAGATTCTCAGACAAAGTTGCAGCATGACTGCGTTTCCATTAGGATTTTTTTCAGAAGCTCCCAGCCTGAAAGAGAGTCAAGTTTTTAGCTATAATTTGCAAAATTAACAAAGAAAAAAAAGGGAGTTGGGACCCATTAAATTTTGCTGAGGTTCAACTAGGCGAAGTTCACCGTGTGTCGGAAACAAAAACATGATATTGACGCTTGGAAGGCCTCCATTCAGGACAAAGCAAACGTTTTGATATACTTCTTTGCTCAAGGTCTGAGGCTCGCACCATATCAGGCAATAGGTCTGTGATATTGTCATCAGTAGACATTAAAGGCGCCAATGCCGGCTCCAGCATTGTACTAACCTGGCTGATTAAGGGCATTTTGTGGTAAGGTCAGGAAGACTTAACGTTTAATAATTTGTAATTTGTGCCACAAATGTTGTTACTGTTTCAGAGATAATTCTAAGCCATAGCTGTGATACGGAATGTACCTTTAAGTGATACACCTGAACTAGAAATGGAAAAATGGACGAGGAGCACAGGGAAATATTGCGCCTTAAACGACGACCACTGGCACATGATATTCAGATGCCTGGAATTTGTAAGCTTCTGTGTGACTTGAGGCTCATTTCACACAGACATGTGGACAAGATTCTGGTAAGAATAATAGCTTTATCCCATAATGGGGCCCTTGGGAGGTTGATAAAGGTATGGATTACTGCTATCACATCATCTTTCCGTATCACATAGTGCCGCATTACATTTCTGGAAGAAAAAAGACAGATTCATTGGCAGTGTTGGATAGTTACGCTTTTCTACGTATTTCTGGACTCTTGTTTTGCTGAAAAACTATCATTTGTTGTCTACGTAAACAAAATATTTCCTCGTAACATTATGGGATAAATACAAACAATCATTCGCGCGTGTTTCTGTTTGGGACTCAAATATTCTGAGCAAGGAAACCACTCGCCGTTCGATACACATCAGTTTCTTGCCCAGAATCATTTCATCACAACCAGAAACACTGCTCATAACAATTTGTATAAATATACCATTATCACATGCAATAGAAATCATTTATTTTACATCCTCTTTACACAAGGATCAAATTTGTTAATACAAATGACAATGTAAGAGACATTTCATGAGCAAATGAGACAGACATACCTGGTGCACAAACATGACCTACATTGCAGACAAGACTTGAGATGCACAATACGCTTTACATGACCATGGAGAAGTTAAAGTAGTAAAGTTTTTTTTCAATAAATTTTGTTTTATAGAAAAAATGGTTTTTTAATGTGGAATTATGATCTGAACTTTTTTTTTCAATTTCTCAGAAGAAAAGTTCACATCCAAGTCCCAATCTGACTTCATACTAGCCTACAATCAATGGTCATTGCATTACCTGTTCTTGCTTTCGACAGCAGACAGCAGCATTCGGCAGTGGATAATAGCACAACTGGAAATAACTGGGTGCTAA
The DNA here is from genome assembly GCA_964020975.1 of Hermodice carunculata. Classification (NCBI taxonomy): domain Eukaryota; kingdom Metazoa; phylum Annelida; class Polychaeta; order Eunicida; family Amphinomidae; genus Hermodice; species Hermodice carunculata. The sequence continues at coordinate 243,602 of OZ026614.1, read as the reverse complement.
ATTATGCAAAGTCTTGTAAACCAGACCAACAGGTCTATATAACACCCGTGGCTGGATTGGCATAACCTTGTATGACCTGAAGAGGGGTACAGATAGAGGCATTCTGGGTACACCCAGAATTATGCCCACCTTTTAACACATGGTCCCCCCACGGAAGATGCTAGTCGACTTTGATACCAAGCAATTTGACTCCCTTAACATGCTTGAGTTGAGCACTATCGAACTAAATATCAATGTGGTCCTTAGGCAGAGATTTCAGTTTTTGACCTGTCGTATTTAGCATTGGGTTAGTTTTGCTCTGTATTTAAAACCATTCAATTTGTTTTGCACCAGTCACTCACACCATTGAGTTCCCCGAAGTTCATGCATTTTTTCTGGCAGATGTATGAATGATCGAGTCATCTGCATACATATCAAGATTAATTGATACGTTCAGTTGTAAATTATTTATGAAAAGTATAAAAGAAGAGGTCCAAGTATGCTGCCTTGAGGTACTCCCTGCGTTACCGGTCTTGTACCAGATTGTTTGCCATTAAAACACAGATTGTTTCCCGTCATGCAGCTGGGACTTGAACCACATAACCGACAGTTTATCACAAAATCAAGTGTCTTTCTGAGACCCGAAAGAACAATTCCATTAAGAAGAACTTGATCCAGATTGCTTGTCCGGATACAAATGTATGTGCAAGAGCTGTTTTGCATGAATGATCAGTGCGAAAACCAGACTGTGTTAAATGTAGCTGGCAGTTTCTGGTTAGAAATGTGCGTCATGAACGTGATGATCAAGGTTGCCACATTTGAGATAGGACGATAATTTTTGCCTCCGATTTACATGTATTTCCAGACCTGTTTTTTTTAAAATACAAATCGTACAAAAACTTATGAAAATGCAAATTAAATGCTACAAGTTATGTAAGACATGCATGTCTACATATCAGTATATTTCCTAGTACAGTCCTAGTTTACAGTCTGAAGATAAATTTGTTTGTCCATCGGGCAACTAAAGTTTGAAAGCTACTAGTCGTTTGAAAGATTTCACTTGCCCCGCACAATAGGACATAAGCATTTTATCACGCTGACTATGTTTGTCTGTTCTGCATACATGAATGGTATGATCTGGCATCTAGATAAATCCAATGGCATTAAATGGGCCATTAATGCTATTGTAACATGCACTTTGAACGTTTCTGCAGAATATTTAGACCAAAGTTTATACCTGCATATTTGTGACTGTGCACACAGGTTATGCCTACAAACGCAGACCAAGTGGAGGCATTGCTGGACCTCTTGCCTGACCTGGGGCCTTATGCCTTTGACGGTTTCTGTGATGCTTTGAAGGAGACTGGCCAAGGTCACATAGTGCATTTGTACCTAAAGCCAGATGAACATCCCTCCAGCTGTCCAAGTGTAGGGGTGACAACAGTTACTGGAATGGCAGGTTTGTTCATTGTTTGTATTCATTGATTTTTTTAGCAGAATGAAAATTCATTCAGTTATTCATGGAAGCTGATCAAACAGATTTAATATGAATGTTTAGTCTGTATTTTGCCATGTGTGATAAAATGATGTTATTGACACACTTTATGCATACTTGAGCTTCTCTGTTAAGGTAGGGTGCTTGAAGGTGATGTATACATGCAAATAAACATATTTTTAGAAGAAGTGTATAAACATAACTATTTCTTGCCTATTTTAACTCAAATTCTTGGTATTAGTACATTTTCAGAAGTTCTGAATGACTAATATCATAAGGTAACACATTTGTCTTAACCCAGGAGCGACACTGGATGTCCACGTCACTCTAATAAACATCGAACCATATGAAAATAACAATGATGTCGTCGTCTTGAAAAGAGACATTGAAAAAGAGTTAATGGAAAACTTTCTCTTGGAGATGAGAAAGATGAGAGAAAGATCGTATCGATCAGATATTCATCGCCAGCATAGATCAAGGAAAGGCTTTAGGACCATCATCACAGAGGTCCGCCGACTTGGAGACATATATACTGTCTGTAAAAATGGAAAGAGTATCATCTTCTGCCTTTTGGCGTCTTCCTCAGAATCTTTGGAACAGTTATGGGGAAAATATATCTCCGGTCAGCTCGGTAGACTGTTTCGGGAAAATCTAATTACAGAGGAGCTCAAACGCTGGTTCAGACTCAAAGAATTGGGACTTAAACTTGATGTGCATGAGGAACAGTACTTACATTGCCATGAACACCTTTATATCAGAATATCATCAGGTAAGTCAACCAGATAGATCGCAAACCTGATCGTTGGTTGTGTAACGAAGCGATCATTTAGTATACAATTTTCCAGGCAGATACCGTGATTAGAGAAAATGATATTTGATTTATGTACCAAAATGTCTTGATTTTTAATACCCTTTGGTTCTTTTGATGGACGAAGTATTGTCATGTCAGTGTGTGCGTCTGTCACCTCTGCGGATGCATTTGAAAAACATTCATCTAATGTCATGAAACTTTTACTGTAGAAGCATCTCATTTGTCGCTTGGCTGAATTCGACATTCAGTGGCGTTGACCTATTTTCAATATCAACAGGGGTGATCTTATTTTTACCCTGGCTGAGGGGGTCTTAAGCATGTTGCAAAAGTTTTATTTTTTGGCAGTTGCAGAAGTATTAGGTGAAGCTCCACAAGTTTGAAAGTTCAGAGTATAGACCCAGTCACGTTTCTTTCTTCTCCAGTGGCTGCTAAGTAAAGCCTTACTTTCATAGTGAATTACACATGGCATCATAACCTAACTTGGAGTGACTAAGGTTAAGCCAGTTAACTTACAGTTTTTACAAGGAAACTTCAGAATCTTCAAGAAAATTACAATATATACATCCAGTGGGAACATCAATCACAGAATGCCCGGGTATTTAATTAATTATTCACTCTGTTCCAATGAACATTTCATATTACATTACTTACTGACTGCTGTGTTGGCTAACATTAGATAATAACATGTGCACACAATGATTTATTTAAAGGTTTGCTTACATTGGTGGAGTTAATTGATTATCTGAATTGAGACAGGAAATATGGTAATAAAATAATGCTATGCATGCACAGACCAGTAATAGGTACATCCGTTATATGCGGTTCTACAGATAGCATATGTAATTAAACTCTCTATTCTGATGCCACAAAGAAAATATATATCAATGGAGTATGTTCGATCGAAAAGAATTAGCAAAACTACATGATTAACAAGAGAATGTCGCCAAAGTTGTGATATTCTGCTGCATACTTTTTATTGAATTAAACATACCTACATTCATCATGATTAAACAATATGCATATACATAATAAATTACAGAAAAGACAACCAGAAGGCAAACCCTTGTACAACTTTGGCACACGATAACTATAAAAATGTGGCACAAAGAAACACAAACAGAGGCATAAACTTCACCAAGTCGAGTATTAGGAGACAATAGCTTATTTTGGTTTCCAAATGAAATTAGTTTCCTTTAATTAACTTTTTGCAGATTTGAGAAAGGAAGACTTCATACAAGAATACAAAGAAGAGGTCCAAAAACTAAAGATGGAGCTTGAAGGGGAGAAAAATGGCGCTGATGTTCCTGCAGATCTGATGGCAGTTTTGACACGAGATGCCCACAATATCGACTTCAAGCCATTCGTAAGCAAGAGCTATCTTGAGGACCCTAATGAGCAGGAGTTTTCAGACTCGTCTCTGTGGCTGTTTGATCAGACACATCTGCGAGAATGGTTGCATGACTGGCAGCCATTTGACATGAAGATTGGAGGAGAAGCAGCGTGGGACACATTGCCCACCGGAATCATTGCACGAGATGAACCAACCACCGAACAAACGTCACTGATAGCATGTCGTCAGAGCCGCACTGACTTTTGGGATCACCAACGAATGAGGAAAAAACGACAAAGACTTGCTAATTATTTCATTAGAAAATACAACTACTATTCTGAACGCTTAGAGAAATGCCTCCAATTTGCTACTCTGCTGGAAGAAAATGCAAAAAAGTTGGAAGAATTTGCAACAGATCCTTTCAGAGCGGACTATAAGGAAACTTTATTGAAACTAAAAAGCGAATTTTGTAAGAGCCAGTACAGTGATGTTCTAAAAGACTTTGATTTGGCTGTTGTTACAGAAAGAAATATGCGCAAAATTGAAGACCGAATGAACCAAAATCCGACAAACAGGGATGCAAATGAAGTGGATTTCCCCGCCGTCTCTTTCTGGATGTTCAGTCCAGGAAACCTGTGTGATTGGAGAACGGCCTGGCAGCCATTTGATATGAAAATTGACGGTGAAACTGCGTGGCGCACTTTACCTACAGGAGTTGTTGCACGAGACGAACCAACGGCAGAACAAGTTCTGCTCACAGAATCCCGCCATAGCAACAAAAATTGGAATTTAGAGATGATGGCTTGTAGGAGAAAAAAGCTTATTCAATATTTTATAGACAAATACAAGCTGAAGGCAGAGACATTAGAGTCGTATTATGCTTTCTGTGATAGGCACAAAGAGAACGAAGATAAACTACAAGAGATAATAAAATAAACTGATTCTGTTACATTTTGTTTGTGAAGTATTTGTTGAGTCAAAGTCACACGTTTAATAAATGGATGCTGCAATATTTTGAGGGTAGGTTCTATATCAATACCATCGATTCATAGGCCATAAATCACATTAAAGAGCGGAAACAAGTGGGTCTCATTCACGAATCCTGCACAAAAAAAAAATTCACAGTCCACGGTGAAACTGAATTTCATAGATCTTCACAATTCACAGAACAAAATTTTAATTTCACATTGACGATTTATTAAAATACTGAATAACATTTTGCATGTAATGCAAAAAGGAAAAGCCCGGATCATAGATCTAGGAAAAAACCACCCACCCAATTAAAATGTTTGAAATAGTCATGACATTCACGCAGAAAATGACTTCCAAATTTTGGGCATTCAAACCCAATATATGACTGTATCAGTTGAACAGGTTAACCTTTGCCAGTTGTATAGGATCGAATTTCGAACTAGAACAAATTTTGAACATTTCCCTATTATCGTGATAGTCGCCAGAGCTTAACCGTAATTGCGCACGTGCAATTTTATTGTCGTGAAGTTTTATCTCACTGTACTTTGGTACAAAATGAGGAGAACCACAGTTATACATGAAAAAAAATTGGCGTACCCTCATTAGGCTATACGGGCAAAATTGCAACGAAAAAAGTTGCGCAATGGAACAAAGCCGTATGGCCTATGGGCCTACACTTTAGTTTAATCTTGACTCCGACATGCGCCCACAGAACACATGCGCAGAGCGCCTGTGCCTGTATGCAGGTTTCGCCGGAGAAATCTTGCATCGGGTGAAAAGGAGCAAGGAACGCGCATGCATCGTAGTAATTTTTTTTTAAAAATGCCGTTAAGCTGTCTGTTCGAAATTCGATCCCACTCATAAGCACAGTTACAGAAAACTTAGGTCAACCTGATGAGAGACTCAGACAGTTACCCCTCACAGAGCCGTCCCAGCCTGTCAATAGGTCCCATAGCCTAATGGCCAGACAAGTTTGGATGAATGACGTATTGGTGTGTTTCCTTGAGGTAGCCAAGCTCCCGACTAGGTATCCTGAAAATAGGCCTGTACATTAATCTGCTAATTGTACAATCTTCATGTTTGGTTGAACGAACCTTCATGATTAAAAGAAAAAAAAAGGGAAAAAAACAATGAGATATTTTTTGCAAAGTAAACAGTTAAATTCGTGTGCCAATACTAAAATAGAGTTATTTCGAATATATATTTATATATTCAAGCCCTATTCTACACTTTGTCTGGCATGATCCTGGCCAAGGGGCCCGCCAAATGTCACTGAACTACTGCCACCATTTATTCAGCACTTATTGATTCGTATTAATGATTTAAAGTTCAGCAAATGGGTAGATGGTCCTTTATGTTTATTTCCTTAGATCATCAAATGATCACATCTTAAATATAACGCAAAAATAATACAATTTCGTTTGAAAGCTTATTCTTAAAAATTATATAGAACTCAAAGACTTAGATACTGAAGTTAAGTGCACATTCATGGATATGTGTATATATATATATATATATATATATATATATATATATATATATATATATATATTTCCTCTGATTTATCACAGGCTTTCTAAATTCATGTTTTTAGGAAGGACATTGCATTCCAATACCAGCACGTTATGGCCCAGGTCAGCAGCTTTTCTCGGCGCGCTTCGGGCACAGATGCACCATGTAAACTTAAAATAGAAAATATTATATTTTAAAGAAACACACCATGCACTCAGTCCTCATTTAAGTCCTATCTACTGACCATATTTTTATTCGTGATTTTCATTGGGAGCAAAAGCGTATTCTAGATACATGGATAAAATGTTTCTAGACTTTATTTTGAATTTACAGCAGCTTTCCATGCAGAATTGTTCAAATTATGTTTGGCAATGTGGAGACATTGTTAGTGATAAGCAGATAAGTGTCACACGGTACTAGATCAAGGTTAAAACTACTTAATTCACTTTTGTTCTGAACAAATCCGTTATTCTCTGCAACTATTCCATACGTTGTGCGGTTAACGTTCCTGCATAAAGCTGTTTCGTTGTTGGTCGAAAGTCCTTGTACAACATCTCATAAAAAGTAAAAAAAAAACTAACGGCAATGCAGATCAGTTACAGTTATTGGACAAGTACATTTCTCAAAAAGTTAAAAATAAAATTTAAAAAAAACCCAAAAACTAACGGCATTGCAGATCAGTTAGGGTGGCTTGTGTCGAGCTTTTTACCCACGTAAAACAACTTTCCTGTATAATTTCATGACCTTACATGTTAGTCATTGGCAAAATCATCATATGAACTGCATGTTAACATTTCTAAGCTTTAAATGTGCATGTTCATGGGGTATATGTAAATATATCATAAGTCAGAAACCCAATAGCTATCATAATCGTCATTAAAAATCACCATTACTGATTTCGCTTCTCCCAGTCTGATCAGCGTGCGTTTACAGCGATCAACATGCCGATAAATGGTTTCTTAAAATTGACAAGAGTCCAGTCCATCTATTCAAGTTTTACCTGCAGTTGCAAATATGTCATTGGTGTTGGCCCTTTGAAGGCGCACTTTTTAGTGAAACACTGTTGTTACGGCACGAATGTCTTTTAACCCTTACAGCACTGATTTACGACTGAGACAACAGCTTTCCTCGGGACACTTTGCGTGCATTGTGCGCAAAGTGTTTCGAGGAAATCTGTTGACCAAGACTACTTTTTGCTTTAGCCTTGGCTTGCTGGTATTTGAAAGAAAGCTGTCTTCGCGAGGAAGTTTAAAACAGATTGGACAAAAAATTAAACTTTCTGCCTAAAAGAAAAGTACATTTTTCAAGTGACATTTATTAAGACTAGATGAGCTTCCATTTTCCATCAAAATCGACCATCCTTTACAAGAAATATACTCCCTGCTATATGTAGTCATCTGTAGATGCAGATAATTCTAAAAATACATACTTTTTCAAGATTTTCTGAACCGTAAACGTCGTGTGAACCCTCAAAACCAGACCTTTTGTGGACTGATCTTTCCACCGGCCATCTTAAGCCGGTGCCTATGGCATTAATATCTTGAAATAAATGGCTTATTCATCTAGCAACTGTCTAATTTGAGTTGGATATATGGTATTGCTTTACGGACAAAAAGTTGATCTAAACACTCTACAGAGCACAGTATTTTGTCTATTTTCCCAAAAGCTCCTACATTGCGAGGGGGGCTTGCCCCCTGCCCCGCTTGGTCACGTTCGCTCCATCGCAATGTCAGTATCTTCAAAAGCCGAACCCCTTTCCAGGAAATGCTGGTGACGGGCTTGCACTGTATTACATTGGCACATCGGTAATCAATTTGGAGGGTGGCCGGAGTACCTTGAGACTTTTTTACCTTTTAGGTCGGCTGACTTGTCAGTCGGCTGAGTTTATAGGGTGGTCTGCCTTACGCTCGTAATTGTCGTCCATTCACATTTTCAGTCTATCATTGAAAACCGTTCGCCATATCATCTTTAAACTTGGTGGGGATGTACCTCAGGTGGGTCTCTACTTAAATTTGTCATGCTTCAATGATTTCTTGATTTCATTTTCTTTTTTCACTTAGGCAAAATCTAAAAAGAATGTTGTCCCAAACCACTAAGCCGAAGCTTCGAAATTGCATGGGGACACTTCACGGACCCCTTGACCTTAATTTGCTCAACAGGGGGCGCTGCAATTTTTTCTACTTTTCACACAAATTTTTGTGTGTCAAGGCTATTTTTGACTTCTCCAGAAGTGTTCCCAGATTGCTCTAAAACGCGGTGAAAATATAGCTTATGGGGAGGGTAAACAAACTTGTTCAGTAGGGAGCGATACTATGGATCCCTAATTTTTAACGAAATTCTCCATTTGGGTACCTGTCGGTCAATGTATGCATTCCTGTTGATTACTGTCCAAGTGAATGGGGTTAAGAATGTATGGAAATTCGCAGTTTTGACTTCTCCAAAACTGTCCACCAGATTCACTTCAAACTTGGCCCAAATGTACCTTGTGTGTGTGTGTTTCTAGCAACTTTGTTCAAATGGTCATACTCTCATGATTTTTCGATTTTTAATGCAGTTTCTTGTTCATTTTTTGGCATTTCTTCAAAAAGTTTTCTCTGAAACCATCCGACGAATTTAGCCAATTGCAGTGAAATTGCATAAGGGCACTTGAGGAACACCCTTCCCCCCGACTTTAATTCGTTCAACAGGTGGTGCTGGTTTTATCAGGGTACGGAGGGGTGGGGTGGGGTGGGGTGCGGCAGGGGCTTTGTTTTCGGGTATCCATCGCCCCGGATGTGCACATTCTCGTTACCGCGATATCTACATAATGCCTCCATGTATTTTGCTCAAATTTGGCAATATGCTTTTCTAACCTGGCAAAATGAACGGATTAGATGCAGCCTAATTAAATGCTCGTTAGGGTGGACCCTAAGTTGACACTTTCCGTTGAAGCTATGTATAGCTTTTAGCTCTGCTGACCAAACGTCACAGAGCTTATGCGACCGTCCATGTCTGTCCGTCCATCCGTAAACTTTTACTCGTTGGGGCGATACCATCCGCAACTCAAGTAAACCAAATGTATCTTTCAGGACTTAGAGGGTGTATTAAAATATAGGCTCCTTTCTATATTGGTGGTGCCACCTACATTATTATGTAATATAGGGGTAAACATGTGAAAATCATGTGAACACTTTAGCATCTAAATTTTTGCAGATCTTCACCAAATTTGACCGGATTGTGGGGGAGGTCAAAGTCTAAGTCCTTTAATGATACTGGTGGCGCCAACTATAATTTGACGGAAATTAAGAGCCAAAATACGTTTAAAGATTTAAAATCTCACATATGGGAAAGCAATGCAACCAGACTTGCCAAATTTATCGGATATATAGACCATGGTCAATTGTAGAATTTCATGTAATATCAGTGACCTTGACCTATTTTTGTGAGGTCACCATGCCTATAAGTTGAAAAAGGTGATTTTGTAATGGCAGAGTGTAGCTTGGACATCAATGGCAAAGTGAATTGAGCCTCCAGATCAAAATTGCTCTTCATTACATAATACATAAAACTGTGTTCGGCAATCTACATTTTGGATCACTGTAATTCAGTGATTATGGAGTTTGGCGCTTGTCCAAGTTTATTGTTTTTCTTCAATAATTCGAAAAGTTATTACCCGATTTGAACAAACAGACTAGATATGGAAAGCTGGATGTAAGGTGTATAGTTTGAACATGAACAATTTTTTGAATCCGAGTTGAAAGTCAAGCTCAAATGGCTAGTTTGAATACAGGGTCATCTTGTGAATGCTCTGCACCCCCAACTTTTAGGGAAGGTCCATATAACGTTTAGGATTTACAAAGTGTTTAAAAATCTTTGTCAACATCAATGTTTGTGGCGCCACCTATAGTATTATGTAATAGACAGATTAAAATGTGAAAATCTTGTGACCGCAATACCGTTCACAGTTTTCAGGTCAGCCCAGTATAACTTTCAGGATTGATGGGGTGTATAAAAATCTAGGTGTATTCGATATTGGTGGTACCATCTACAATATTATGCAATACAAGGGTCAAAATATGAAAATATTGTGAACACTGTAGCATCTAAATTTTGGGCAGATCTTCACCAAATTCGGTGGGATTGTGGGGGAGGTCAAAATCTAAGTCGCTATTGATACTAGTGGCGCCACCTATGATCTGACGTAAATTATGAGCCAATATGTGTTATAAGATATAAAATTTCATATCTTAAAAAGTAATTGGATTAGATGTGCCAAATTTATAGGATGTAAAGGCAATGTCCAAAGCTAGAATTTGATATATCAGTGACCTTGACTTGTTTTTGTGAGGTCACAATGCATGTAAAGTTTAAAGCGGTGATTTTGTAATGGCAGGGTGTAGCTTGGACATCAATGGCAATGTCAGTACAGCACTCGGCCTATGGGCCTCTTGTATTTCATAATGTGGCTTCTGTCCCAAGGTCACTGAGGACATAAAGTTAAGGACTCACTCATTGTTGTCTTGGCACATGCAACAATATCCATCACGAATTGACAAATAAGCTGAGTTTACTTGTGCAGTGAAGTGCCATCTGTTGGACATTTTATACACTAAATTTACAAAAGCTTTATAAGTTCAAAAGCCACTTGAGGACTGACAACTTTGAATTAAACAGGTGCAATATAGCCATGGTGCCAGCAGAGCATTAGGCCCATGGGCCTCTTGTTTCTTTTTTTTTTATTTAGAAATGTTTGTGTGTCTTATAGTCAGCTTCTCAATAAAATCTGTAATAAACATTGCGCAGGTTGTTCTCAAACTTGGTGGTAATGTAGGTAGTGGGACAGTTAAACCCTGATGTTTACTAGGTGGTGATACTCTGGAACTCAGGTTTCTAATTGATTTTTCAATTTGGGTACTTGTCAGTAAATGCACAAATTCCTGTCAATTACTGTGCAAGTCAATGGGGCTTGCAATTGAAAGCCAACTTTACGACTTCTCCAAAACCATCAACCACATTCACTTAATATCATGTGAGTCTGTAGCAAGTTTGTTCAAATGGTCACACTGTAATGATTATAGTACAAGACTTTTTAATTAATTGTCTTGCTCATTTTTCAATACAATCTTAAATTTTTTTCTCCTCTGAAACCGCCACACCAATTGCTTTGAAATGGCATAGGTACACTTTTGGGCACTTCTAAACCTTAACTGTTCAACTGGTGGTGCTGCAATTTGCTTTTTCTTTTTTAAGAATTTTTGTGCGTTTTCACTTTTCTTGGCTTTGCCTCCCAAACTGAAAGTTGGATCCTCTTCAGTCTTAATGGGAATGTGCATGGACTTAATCGCCACCATATTTGTTCATTACATAGTGCTGCTGTCATTTTCTAATTTTTACCTCAGTTGACTTGTCAGTCAGATGAGGTAGGCTGATCCTTTGTCCCTCAACAGCATCTGCATCAGCATCCATCTATCAACTATTCACAATTTTTTACTTCGCATACATAAATAAAAAATTTCATCAGAACCGCCCAGCAAATTGTTTTGAAATTGCAAAAGGACACTTGTGGGGACCCCCTGACCTTAATCTGTTGAACAGGTTCTGCTACAATTTAAATTTTTTTTTTTTTTTTTACAAATTTTCATGGGTGAAGGCTATTTTTGACTTTTCCTCCAAAACCATCAAGTTGTTCTGAAACTTGGTCAAGATGTAGCATATGGGAGGATTAAACAAGTCTTCTCTTGGTGATGATAATCTGTATCCCTGATTTTTCATGGGGGGGGGGGTTGTTTTTTGTTTTCAATTTAGGTAAATGTGAGGTAATGCATGCATTCCTGTTGCTTATCATGCGAGCTTATAAAGAATGCAATGGAGATTCATAATTTACACTTCCTCTCCAAAATTGCCCCAACCAAGACCACAGTGGGGCTTATTATGGGTTGAATGTTAATATCAGCTGAGGATGGGCTGTTCATACAGCCCCCTTGTTAACAAATTGTCAAAGTTTGGAAAAATCAGCAAGGGGATAATATCTATGTTGGCAACAGCCCAGTGATGATGGTCTCAGATGACCTTCATATCATTCTGAAATTCACAGGACCACTTGAGTATGTGCATGCAAGGTCAGTTGAGCACAGGACTCTCACCGTCCTTTAGTTTTCTGTTGAGCTAGGTAGCACCACTTTAGGTAGGACCACTTTTGTTTTCCAGCTTTGAAAGTAATATTTCAGGCCCAATATGCACTAGGACCCAAGGTTTGTGTCAAACATTAAAAAACCAAGATTACACTGCTCTGTGCTTGAAGCACTGCTGTAATTTTTTTTTCACTTGAACGGAAGTGCTGTGCAGTAGAACCAGTAAAGAAAGCAATGGGGGATGTCTTTCAAATGCGATTCCTTTATTAAATTGTCCATGATGATTACAGTGACACATGTCATGTATCTTTTAAAGTACAAAATCATGCCTGTCAAGATTTTGACTGCACTATGCCAACTCTTGTTGATTTCCCTGCAGTAAATACATGTGTCCCATCCATATACATGTAGCTTTTAGTCCACTACTTACATAACTGCTGTATGAACAATCTCCCAGTCATATCAAATCATTTAACATCATAAATAAGCATGTACTGACATCCAAATGAGACTGAGCTGTTACAAGCACAATCAAGTTTCTCATCTTTTTGTAGTCCAGTGCTATATTTGTACTACTTTGCACCTAGAACACACCAATGTACAAAGGAGCCTGTTACCAATCCAACTACAGTATGGAACAGGTTTTATATGTACATGTACATTTGCCACACCAAATGCACCAGAAATGAGGCCTAATACAAGAGGCATTGATTTTGTCTCTGGCGTAGACGGGTGGGTAGTTACAACCAAAATGTTATACATTTACATGCTGATTGGAGAAGTTGCCTAAACCTTTGCTGAGGTTGGGACTCCTCAAAAAGACCAAATTAAACCTCCAATCACCAAGAAATTGACCAACATATGGTATCATTGGTACAAGGTGCCTCCTACCATCCTTAGCAATGCCTTTCAGCACACAATTGCAGAGACTCCAACACAGAAGGTGGGTCAAGCAGACAATCTCCGTACTCCACAAGAGAGAGACAACAAAGGAGAGAAATGACAGGTGGGGCAGAAGGCAAGGTTCATTCACGGCATAAGATTCCTCTTCTTTTTCTTTTTCTTTTTTTGTTTTTGTTTTTAAATTAAGTGTTAAATTTGGGCTGTCTGATGCACTTTGATTAATATCGCAAACAGGGAAACCTTAATTTGTATTATCTTCCCTGCATGTGTACTTTAAGCAGAAGACTTTGTGTGGATGCAGAACAGAAGAATTCTTATATTTGGCATCAAAAAGTGAGTTGTGCTGCTAAGATAAGGTGAGCTGGGGCCTTATCAACAGAGTTACCAATACACTGAAGCCATGTGACACCATAACATCATGAAAGCTAAGCAATTATGAACACTTTATTAAAACATACTCTTCCTCTATTCTTCTTCTAACATATATATATATATATATATGTATGTATATATATATATATATATGTTTATTTATTTGTATACATACAAGTTCCATAGTATGTGCACTGTATTGAAAATGAGAAAGAAAAAAAAAAGAAAAAAAAACAGTCACAAAGACCCAACTGAGAGAGTTGTGGACTATTATAAGCATTCACTGTATCCCAGTGCCAAACTGTTTACAAAATGATGTACATGCTGCCTGTCTGTCAGTCCGACATGACCAGGCCAGTATAATAAACTCTCAGCTTTGACAACTTTGATGGTTTACATTTTACTTTTACTGAAATAATGTGCACATAATCTGACTTGTACAGCTAAATCCATTGGTAACAGAGACCCTCCTGTCAAACTGGAAAATCGTGTGTACAACTGAAGGGTGTTGTAATTTAACATTTGGCCATCAGATGGCAGAAGCAGTACTACTACCATTTGTGAAAAGGATTGAACCAGCACTGTCTTGTAACCTGACTATCTGGATTTATGCTAAGGCAGCACACATAGGTGCGACACATGTTCTTTACAGTTCACATTTTCATCACCAAATGCAAACAATGCCACAATTGTATTGTGTGGGAAACCTCTTTCATAAAGCAAGTGAATAGGACAAGCTACAACTACTTGTCAGTGGGCATCACTCACCCTGTTGCTGAATTTAACATTTAACAAGCTCCTTCATTATGCAGCACCTTTGTAAGCATAATCCAGCAGACAATGTTAGCATAATCCAGCAGACAATGTTACCATAATCCAGCAGACAATGTTAGCATAATCCAGCAGACAATGTTAGCATAATCCAGCAGACAATGTTGGTCATTCTTTGCCATGTCCTCTTATTTCTTTGCTATATTATGGACATTCATATATGGTACGGTTATCATGCAGACTTCCCATTCTGCAATTCACTGGTACAAACCACAGTGCAGATGGCCACTGTCTGGAATAGAATACTCTGGCATCCACATATTCATAAATGACAAGCTTGAAGGAGCAGTAAAATATACAAGTAAATATTTACACCTGATAAAAATATACGAGGCCCTGTACAAGTGTAGGATTTATCACAGTCATAATGTACCTATACGGGCAACTGAGAAATCAATTTTCAGGACCACTTCACATGTAGATAACAGTATGTATTTGCATTTCCTGGAACACAAATGAAAACCCCGCAAGTCATTCCTGTTGTGGAACATGTCCTGCCACAAGGACAAGGCCAACTGGTCTTCCTGTTGGTTTGTGTACATCAACTGGTGTTCCTGTTGGTTTGTGTACATCAACTGGTCTTCCAGTTGGTTTGTGTACATCAACTGGTCTTCTTGTTGGTTTGTGTACATCAACTGGTCTTCCTGTTGGTTTGTGTACACCAACTGGTCTTCCTGTTGGTTCTTGTACATCAACTGGTCTAACTTCCTGTTGGTTTGTGTATATCAACTGGTCTTCCTGCGGGTTTGTGTACATTAATTAGTCATCCTGTGGCTTCATGTACATCAACTCTCCTTGTGGTCAAAAAAGACCCAATACTAATGATGTTATTCTGCGAAGTCATAAATTCAAGATAAGATCAAAACTCTACATCTGATGTTTTTCAAAATTTTGTGGCATTGTTAATCCTTTTTTTGTAACTTTTACACTCTTTTTCACGATCCATGGAGGTTTCCCATGCACATCCAAACAGGAAAAGATACATCTATGACCTATCGTGGGATCCCCTGTGTGCCATAATGAGTGAGAGGCAACCCAGAATCACAGTACCACAAAATAGAATAATGCCATCAAATATGGTAGTTCAACCCTGCCATGTAGTTCCGTGTATAATACATATATACTAAATTATAACATACATCTGATACAGGAACCAGATATGCATACATCAAACCACTTTGATCCCAGGATGACTTGCACTAGCATAGTTTGCTACATAAGAATTATTACAGTATGTCAGCTTTCATCCAAATTACCAAAAGCCTTCCACAAACTTCTCACAAACACACACCAACTTTGTCATCTTAGTATTTGTGTCTGTGTGTGCAATCTATCGAAAAGTTATTCCTCTCAGCCCACAGACATGGTGAGGGCCTCCTTCTCACCATACATTATGATAATGGTCTGGTATAAACTGTAACTGATAATGCTTGATGTCTGTATCAAATATACCCACACTAAATGCAAGGCCACTCAGCAGTAGCAGTCCTATACAGGCAGTCCAAGCAGTATGTTGACGTATTTACAAGTCCTTCAATGCTGCCAGCTGTTTCTCTAGGTCTGCATCTGTTATGCCTGCCTTGGATGACTCTCCAAGAGCACCTCTGTGTGCTGAGGGAGCCTCTGCCATCTGCAAGCAAAACCAATGCCTCTGTTTCACATGTGAACACTGATGAGTAGGTAGTTAATGAGCCCCCAGATTGATCAGTACAAACAGAACCAGTGTAAAGCCGTAACATGTTTTTGTTGATGCAAGGGACACTGACTTGCACAGATTTAACCTGGAATGTGACTGTTTTACCTAAAATGTATGTCCCTCTCTGTCTCAGCAAATTTGAACTGTTTTCACAAGTTGAAGAACTTTTTGTCCTGAAATGTCAAACAAAATACCTGATTCGGGGTAGAATCCTGAAAATGTGATACATGCTTCAGAAACTATTTCCTCGAGTAACTAAAGCCAAGACTGAAATTCATCTTTACATATAAATGTATACATGTACATGTTTATGTCTTGAATTTTCACTGCATATAACTCATGCTTGAAAGCTAACATGACAACCTGTGGAATTTTTTTTAACATTGCTGTAACCGGAAATTTTACAGAGGGACCAAGCTTGAGGTTTCCCTGAGAGATCTCAAATCAGGGCAGCTTTTGTATTGTATTGGAACCTCAAAATGTACTTACTTTTCCCGATACTTCAATGCCAATCTCATCCAGCACTTGGCTTACAATGGCCTCAGATTCTTCCTCATCTCCAGAATCATCAAGAATACTGTCCAGTGTCTCATTGACTGAAGAAAACAAAAAAGTTGAGAATGAAAGTAGCAATATCCTGCACTTCATCACCGTGTGGATGGTCACACAGTTTGTTCACAGAGTATTTTCTTACACTTTTCCATGTGTGCAAGGCAGAAATTTTTCACATCAACTGATCTGGTCATTGATGTGAATATTTCCAATATTCTTCTGTTACCATGGAAGTACATGTACTACTCTATTCCTTACTTGCTGCCAGCACAATGGGTCACACAAGGGACAGGTTACCCAAATTGTGGACGACAATCCTACATCACAAATCAATCTAACACATCAACAGCAGTGAAACATGTTACAAGGGGGAGAATCTATGCACAACTACCAGGAACTACAGTGGAACCTCGTTAATACAGACCTCATTAATCTGTATGTCTCATTAATACGAACACTTTTCCTGGAACAGAATTGTTCATTTCAAGTAATAGTGATTCAGTAATCCAGATGCTTCATTAATCTGAACATTTCACTGGAATACAAAGGTGTTCGGTCTAACCAGGTTCCACTGCACATGTAATTTAAACTAGAACAGGCTGATTTTCCAACAGAAAATCAATTGTCTCCCCATGCGCCCTTACTATTGTCACCCTTATTTTTATAAATAGGCATACCGATTCCAATGATCTACAGATATGGTAAAGGTACACTCTTTTTTGACATTTCAAAACTTTGATTTTTGATGAAATGCCCACGTGACCTTGAAAAATAGGTCAAGGTCATACATTTGCAGTTACAAGCAGGGTCTTACAAAAGTCTTACATGGGGACATAATCACACAAAATGTCAACCTGTTTAAGTCAAATCTTTCTCGAGTGCATCTGCAATGAAAGAGAAGGAGGAGGAGGAGGAGCGGACGCAAAACCAATATGCCCCCCCTGTTTCACAGGGAGACATAATGATGACTTTTCAGGAAACCTCATGAAACATAATAGGATAGGATACACTACACAAGAGTTTCTAATTATATTATATTTATGAATTGTTGCAGGATTATACACATACATCTATCATGAGGCTAAGATCATCTGTACCTGCCTCCAACTGGATAGTATATACACATGTGCCGGGGATCATCAACTAGACAACTGGATTGTATTTACCAGGGATCAGACATCATCAAATGGATGACTGGATAGTACATTGTACATGCCAGGGATCACACATTATCCACTTACTCATTTCTTCTGACATATCCATCTTGGCACTCTCCATCTCAAACTGCCTCATGTTCTTGGCAACTTGCTCTGGGTTCATCACCTTATTCATACTTTGCATTGACTGAAGAGCAAAAACAAACAAAAAAAAATTGTTCATAACTTTAATCTCTACACTTAACACACTGTGTGAATCACATTCTAAACAATGGTCACTCTGGTCAGTTTTGCTGAATGTAATGAAAATACAAAGCCAGTAGATACACAATGTGCCAAATGCCTGACCGCTTCCATCCTACCTGCATTCATCACCGACTACTGAGTAATGAACAATTCAAGAATCAACTTAAATATTTATCTTAAGTTTACGATTGGAGTTGGTCTGTGCTCCAACTCTCTGATTCACGGGAAACTGAATACTGTGTTAGACATGCTGGATAAAGGGCAGGATGATGTTTCCACGGGTGCAGACAACAGAACTGAAGATGGCCATTACATATTGGCTCCCAGTCTACTGGAATGTAGCAGAACTGAAGATGTCAATTACATATTAGCTCCCAGTCCACTGGGCTGTGGCATAACTGAAGATGTCCATTACATATTAGTTCCTAGTCTCCTGGATTGTAGCAGAACTGAAGATGTCAATTACATATTGGCTCCCAGTCTACTGGACTGTAGGGCTTAATACGAGGCATGCACATATTTTTGTGCCACAAATGCATACCTGGTTGTCTTAGTAACCATAGTTTCACTCGCAAGACACGGGCCGCTGCCTGTGCAGGGAACCAGAATATTACTAACATTTTGGAAAGGAAGAATCCTTAGTACAGGCAAATAGAAATTTACTCTTGTAACTAATGTAGGAAGCGCTAAATGAATATGACTTTGGTATTTGTAAACTTAAATTTCTCAAAATGGCACTAATTTTGTGAGAAAGAGGTATCCAGCCCTGTTTGTGACAGTGATATGCCTGTGTTTCCTCCCTGATTGATGGGTGTGAGCCCTGTGCTTTGTGGGGGAAAATTAATATGCATGCCTCACATTAAATGGTAGTGCCTCTCCCCACACATATGCCACACATTGGTTGACAGGTCCTGTGTATTAGATAGGGTCACAGAGATGTTTTTCTCTGCCACCCTCAGCACCTGACTGTCTCCCTACTTTAACATTGCCATGCCTGGATAAACCCAATCTGTTTGACATCTATTATTTACTTCTAATTGCTATCTTAATGGATAGCAGAGCAAATTTGCACCATTCTCATTGCAGACCATTAATTTGATCTGCAAGATGTAATTGGTAAAAGCTGGATAGACCAGAAGACAATAAGTCAGCGTGAGAGGCAAGCAGAACCCTCCATCTGGTGACATGCAATGAGCTGGAAAGTTAAAAATAATAATTGAAAGTGATGGCATGTTTTTTTTTTTTTTTTTTTTTTTTTTAATTTGTCTTCCAAAATTCACAGAAACTAAAAAAAAAAGCAGAACAGTTTTTGCTTTTTTTTAAATAAAGATTGCACCCTGCAGCATATAGCCACAAATTAATTTTAACAATATGTTTTACAAACTTTGAACCTGTTTTCAACAATAATTACCTTGGTAGTGGTTGACATAGCCTCGGCCATTTTCATGTTGGAATGCATCAGCTAAAACAGAAATGCTTTTATTCATAAGTCACTTCTAGGAATTTAGTGCATGTGTAAGACATACATTTTAACAAAATACATTAAAGCTGCAAACAATAGTTTTTCCTACAACATGAATTGCTTTACATATACTGTACCTACTGGTCATAGCAGTTATCATAGTAGTCAAATGAAGATACAGTCAGAGAGAATACCAACCAATTGACCACATTGTGAGAAAACAGGGAAATTTCACTGTAACAATACTTACACACCCAACATGTTAACTTCTAAAGAGCCTAAGCTTTGAGGGACTTAGAGTCAAATTGATTTGCTGTTTGACTCATCCATCTGACATATTCAAATATATATATATATATATCTAATACCTTTTGCAGGGAACAGATGATGTCATAATAACTAGCTTTCACTTTAGATACATTCTCTGGTCTTTCAACCCTCCCTGGGGAAGATGGAGGTACATGTATGTCAAGATTCTACAGCATGTTGAAATAAACCCCTGAGCAAAAAATGTCTCCCTAATGGGTGGGTTGGGTCTTTTCTCATTATGTAATATAAAATATATATATTGCTATGGCCATTATATGAATAGTAATGTCCAGTTTTGATGGTTTTTTCTTTTCTTTTCAAAGACTTGTTTATCACATGACGTCAATGGCAGACATGAACGCAAGTCCACATGGAACCATCTGTATAGCACATCACAAAAATCTGAGAGTCCATTTCAAGGTTCTCATGTAAATTATCCTATTGTGTGCACTAATGAATACAGTATATTGAGGTAATGGACTCGGTATCTATTATTTCAGCATATTTATTCATGTACACAATATAAAAATATATTCAAGGACACACAAGTAATTATCTTGGATTACTTAAAACATTTTACTCCGGAGTATTAGCCCTACAGTCTTGAAACTTGTTTCCTGTTACAATAATGTTAAAATTAGTGATAGACTACCTCTAAAATACTGGATCAGATATATTGCCCACAAGGATGTGTGGTCATTCCAACTATGCTTTGCATCTTATACAGGTTAAACAAACCACAGTTTGGACTCATTGTGCACATTGCAAATAGCACAACTCTACTGTATGCTCTACATTGGCAATTAAAGTAGATGTGTGTTGTCATATTTGTGTATCTACTGTGGTAAATTGTGCAGTAAAATTAATGTAAAGCACAACCTACATGTACCAGTGTGGAGGCTTTTCTCACAAAAGCACAACCTACATGTACCAGTGTGGACACTTTTCTCACCGTGCCTTTCAGGTTTCAAACTGTACACATTTTTTAATAATCAGTGTGGAACTGAAGGCAAATTTTCCTGGGACCAGATCATAACTCATGAGAGATAAATTAATTAAATTCATTTCTCACCTGAATTCTCGCCATCCCTCCATTAAATTCATTTCAATCTCTCCACTTCGGAGATGAATTTCTTGACACTACAGTCAAGATAGATGACCAACATAAAGCGTATACAACCCTTTATGTAAAACCCACAGATACACACACGTATCTGCACCACCGGTCTGCTCACCCAAAGCATGTCATCTCTGGTGGCCCCTACAGTCAGTTACACTGGGTCAAATGCATATGCCGCAAGCCCGAGGATTTTTTATGACAATGCACACAAAATACTAGCCTATTACGAGAATAGAGGCTACCCACCAGAACTTCTACGCTCTGCACTGCAGAAAACAAACTCCACCGACAGAGATGATCTGTTGAAAACAACACCTACAGGAAATCACAATGAGCAAAGCAAACTATTCCTAATCACACGCTACAATCCATCACTACCCCCCATTTAGGAAATCTTCCAAAATAATTGGAAAAGCCTTGAGGCCTCTCACAATGCAGCCTCATTAATGGATAAGGAAGTGGTGATGGGCTTCAAACGTGCACAAAATCTAAAAGATGTATTGACCAATTCAAGGATCAGATACCCGGAAAATTCTTCACAGCATCCGGGAGTGTCCAGTGCTAAGCAGAAGAATTCTTGTCATCGCAACGACTGGAGATGCTGCACACACCTCAACAAGAGTGGTCATGCGAAAAGCACACAAACTGGCAGAATCTATGTCGCCCCTGACCAAATTTGCTGTGAGAGTTCAAACTTAGTTTATCTCCTCACTTGCAGTGTGTGCAACAAACAGTATGTCGGTCAAATGCAATGCCAACTCACAGAAAGATTAAGAGAACAATTTCGTTACATTGAGAACAGAATGGACTCACAACCCTTGGGCAGACATTATGCCCTTCCAGACCATGATGGACTTGACCTACAAGTGCAGGTTTTGGAATATATCCAAACACCTCCCATCCTTGAGTGCACTAAACTTCTGCGGTTGGAAAGGGAGAAACATTGGATTCACTAATTACGTTCCATAGAGCCTTTGGCCTCAACTTCATGGGGAGATGAGCTCACTCTCTCTGTCAAATGCTAAAATTTTATGTCAAGCTCATCCCAACATGTATTCTAGTGCCTTTATTCTCACATCAGTGTAAATAATAGCTACAGGGATTTAAAGTTCTATACCACAGCAGGACAAAGAATTTTTCTGCCAGCCCCTGTGATAGGGCATCAGGTGCAAAAGTACGCAGTTTGCCTGGTAAATAGCTCCGTATTTTCACACTGGATGACCCCAAACCGGTACTTTGATTTTCCTTATTAGGAATATAAACAGTTCAAACATTTGTTTGAAATTCTGCGT
This sequence comes from Hermodice carunculata, assembly GCA_964020975.1. NCBI lineage: Eukaryota > Metazoa > Annelida > Polychaeta > Eunicida > Amphinomidae > Hermodice > Hermodice carunculata. The sequence goes on along the minus strand of OZ026614.1, from coordinate 221,453 downwards.
TACGTGGTAATGAAATTGAAACTAGGCTTTGAGTCCAGAATGCGCATGTGCATGGACATGCACAACGTAGCAACGCAATTGTTACCCTTCATCACAAATATGGAAGCATTTTCAAATCTCTGCCAGTGCCTGATGAGACCTATCCAAGGTTGAAATGCGTCGCACATTTGCCGTTACTACCTTGACTACTTACCATGTCGTATTTGCAGATTATAAGTCAACTGCAGAAACTACTGAGGTGCAAGCAGATCAATAATTAAAGACCACCACTACTTAATTCTGTGAGTTTAGAGCAATGAACAGAATTTGGAGTTTATATTTTATTTTGCTGACACCAAAGGTGCCATTCACACCCTTCTCAAGGAATTGTCTCACCTTGTTCTGTGCACCTATTGCCCCCACCTTGGAACCAACAGCATACGACTTGGTTTTCTGCTTCCTCAGTTGAACTAACTGTTTTGCTAGGACAGCACAAGCCTGCAAATCAAAACACACATGATGAAGTGGGCCAATACTTTATGTTTAACATGTTTTCTACATGACATTTTGCACTTTGATTATCACATTATGTTGATCACCAGATCACTATACATTTTCCTCATCCTGTGACAGGCATTCACTATGAACATGACAAATGTCTTAACAATGGTGCTGCTCTCTAAATCTGAGTGCACATAAATTGCACATATCTCTTACAGATGTATAGAATTCATATTTTTGATTATGTGAACACTCTCTGTAATTTATTTCCTAAATATTGATGAATGTACTATGGACATGCTAGATATGCCCCTGCACAATCTCTAACTATCACAATTTTAAACATTTTTAAGGAGAATGGTCCACAGATTCTGAAAGAATTAAAGCTGCAACATTTGTGCTGTAAGTCACCAAGTGTGACACATATGCATTGGCAAGCAGCTGTGTACAAAGATCTCAATATAAAATACAGTTGATCCATTCAGTTTACCTTGACATCAGTGCATATATATTACAATTCATTCACTGATCAAAGAACTAGTTGATTAAAAAGACATTTCAAGCTTTGACATCTCTGTTTACATGTAGTTAGAATCTGTAGATCATGCCCTTTCCAAAATTGTACACTTCACTTGTGTTTATTTCAATATTTATTGGACAAAATTTGTGAGGCAAACAAATTTTTCTGGAGTACAGCTGAAACTAATTTATTAATTTATTCATTGATTCCATCTTTTTTACCCAGGGACCCCCTCAGTGATGCAATACTGAAATATAAATAAGTAAACAAGAGGGCCATGGGCCAAATGCCTGCTGACATGTAATCTGATGACCACCATTGGGGTATTCCATGATAACAAGGACACATATGCCACAAAATAAATTTGCACATACAGGAAAAAGCTTAATGCCACTGAAAAGTAAACGTTTTTAAGTATTCAGATTGTTTTCACTTTCTTCATATAAAGCACCCTATGCTCAATTTATGAATCCATATTTTGCCAATAAGTACTTCTGTGTCACAGACAGGACATTTTGTTTTAAATACATCTATAATATAAATAATGTTGTGTGACTTTTATCCCTTGGGACAAAGTAACATAGGAACCTTGTTTATCACGCATTATGTAATGGTTGGTGAACTATTCATAATTATTAACACCCCCACCCCCCCAATATACACCCTGTCTATATTCTCTAATGTCCTGTCCGTGACAAATGACATTCAAAAATTTTAACAATTTATTATTAATACTGGTAGGAATAAAAAGTTATTTTATATTCTCTGTATTCATTATAAAGGCTTTTCAAAGTGACAAACATTAAGACTGGAACCTTGTTAATATCAAAATATTAAAATCATAATTTGTCACAGACAGGACATTTTTGTCACTTACGGGACATACCTATCACAGAGTACCCATGCATAGTTCGGTAGGCTAGTAACAGGTTACCTATAACTTTTTTTTTGTTCATATTTCCCTTATCTATTGTAAACTTAGTCACATCTAATCAGTTGATGGCTCACACACTCAAATTTTATATATAGTGGTGTATTATTGATGCATTTATCGATATCTATAATTATCTATAATTAGTGTCCCATATATATATGATACTATTGCACAGAAATACCAGGATATATGTACCATTTACAGTAGGAAAACCATGCAGGTTGTTTCTCTTTGTGTTTAATATCATGGTTTGTTAAAATGGAAAATTTGTGGCACATACAAAAAAATCGTACTTTGCAATCAACAAGATGTATTTGTCATGGACCAGACAGAATTAAACAAATTATCACATGTACAGTCTTAGATTATAAATACCAGAGAAAAAAGTCAAGTTTGGTTATTTTTTCAAAGAAATTAAAAAAAAAAACAAAAACAAAAAAAAAAAAAACGTTGTGGTTGTTTGAATCTGCAGACTCAAACAATCCTTTAAGTTAACACAATCAAGAGACAGTGGTAACAAATCTTTATATCATTTATATTTTAATTTGATCTCCCTGATCCATTTGTCTGGGTACTTGTTACTACTGTGTCCACAACAATACCGGTACTTTCACAGCTAACTGTCTGCCCATGCTGAACTACTTAAGCCTATGAGGGAAAGTCGATCAATCAATTGCAAACAATGGTGACCTGCTCATTGTGAAGTATGTAACAAGGAAGTCCAATCAGTTCTTTCTAGGTGAAATCTTAAATAATGAAGGGAAAGAAATGGAAGTGAGTTTCTTATGGAGGTGTGGTGATGACTGCAAGAAATTCATGTTGCCCATGAATGAGGATAAAGCATGGATAGACAGTAATCAAATAATTGAATATGTAACAAACCTAAAAGAACAATGGACCAGAGAGGACATTATACATTTAGCTGTGATATAAAGACACACTTGTGAATGAAGTGTACTATTATCTGTCGATTGTGAAATTTATAAAATGACTTCTGGACAGTAAATTTGTTCTTTACCTTTTTTTAAAAAAATTTCTACTAATTTAATTTACACATGCCAACAGCACAAACAGACTTTTTGAAATGTGAGTGGACATAAACTAACCAGGTCTGTCAGTAGTGGATTGTAGCTGCAGTGCTATATATTTGCCAATTATATAAGATACTTATTTGTTGACGTCAATAAAAGCTTTTTATTGTTTTTTCATCTGAAATAATAGGTTCATGCACAGTGGTACTTATCACTTAAGACTGCACGTGGGTTTAACAGTACAGGCATATTTGATATAGATATAATACAATCGTCTTGAATAAGTAGTCTTTAAAAGACATGCGGTCTCTCACAGGAGGTGGTCTGCATAGGAGGTATTACTGTATCACAATTGTAATAAATTTTAGATTATATATTGATTTAAATATAAAAAACTTTCTGTCCTGTGGTATATTAGCTTTCGAGCATAGCACTTTAGGCCTGTATGTATCAGATTATGCAAGTGGACAAAACTGTCCCGTCCGCAACACACAAGTGTGTCCCGTCTGTGAGCAGACTTTTATTAGTAAAAAAAAGTTCCTTTCAATAATTGGACTTATCAATGGTATATAATGTTTAAAAACATTATTTTTAACCATCTGAGACTACAGTTTATCTAAAATACCCACAAACTTCACAAACTTTCAACATATGTGACAGGTCCTAAAAGTTATGCCCATTTTTGTCCTTAAAAAATCAGCAATTAGCATAGAAAAATATTCAAACTTGTGTGAGTATGTTCACAATATTTCATATGTAGTACATATGCAGGCAATTAGTAAGTTTAATAAAATGACCACCCATGGGATTTGCTGAAAGTGGTCCCTCATGACAGGTGGTCTCTCATGACAGGTGGTCCCTCATGACAGGTGGTCCTCCAGGACGGGTATGCCTCAAATACATCCAGGAAGCATGAAATAGGGATTAGAGATGAATACTATCCATTCCTTACTGTTGCCTCATATACGTTTTCAGCATTTATTTAGTATACATGTATTAGGTACTGTTCAACTGAAATACTTGAAGCTTCCACTGGTAGATGATACTCAAGCGTTAGGTACTTCTGACAAAAAAACCTACTTCTTCAAGTTTACTTTAGACAATTCCACTGATTGGCCACGAATTACAGTAAAACCTCCGTAACTGAAAACCTCCATATACGGAACACCCCCTTATACTAAATACTTTTACTGGGTACCATTTTTCCCCTGTATACTTCCATTATAATGCCTCCCTACATTTAACACCTCTCTATACTGAACATAAACACCCCAAATGAACCCGATTTTCCCGAAAAAGTTCCCTATACTGAAAACAAATTCAGCACATTTTTTTTTTTTTTGGTAATATAACAGCGTTATTTTCGATAAGAAGAAAACTTAACAGATCTACTTCCAAGACCGGCTTAACTGATTAATTGCTTATAACAGCAGCAGCAGACACCAGCCACAGGCAAGCCATGGAGCACCTGTTGCCGCTTCTGTACATGGCAACAACAGGGTGAAAGTGTCAATGTCACTTAACACCTTGCTCCTATCCTCTATGGGATAATAAGAGTAGTTTCCTGTGTTTTCTCTAACCATCCTCAAAACAATAACTTACAAACTAGGAAAGATGATTTGCTGCACAGCAAATCAGTGTGTGTGTCTTCAAAGCATATTGGTACGGCAAGGTACAAGTATTCCATATCAAAGGAGTAGAAGTTGGAATGGCATCTCTATCTATTATAGCTTTGAAGTTATTCAAGATTTAAAATTTCTAATGGTGCTATTTAGCATAATTTAAATTGCTACAACTTATATTTTTAATTCATGAGGTGCGCAATGGTCAACAACCCCCTAGTACAAGTTGGAAAGGCATCTCTATCTATTATAGCTTTGAAGTTATTCAAGATTTAAAATTTCTAATGGTGCTATTTAGCATAATTTAAATTGCTACAACTTTTATTTTTAATTAATGAGGAGCACAATGGTCAACAACCCCCAAGTAGAAGTTGGGATGACATCTCTATCTATTATACTTTTGAAGATATCACAGATTTAAAATTTCAAATGCCCCTAATATGCATTATTTTAAACATCTTCATTCCTCTGTATGAAATGGCCAAACTCCTTGTATGGAGGTACAATCATGCCAAGTTTGGAGTTTCTATATATAATAAAGCTGCATTGAACGATAAGTACCTGAATTGAAAAAATTGTTAAAAATCAAGAATTCACAGTGGTGCCACCTACTGAACAACTTTGTTTGACCCTTGCACAAGGAACATATCTACCAAGTTTCAGCTTAATGGAAGTGATGTTTCTGGAGAAGATGTTGAAAATATCTAAAACAATAAAAAATTGCAGCACTACCTGTTGAACAAATTAAGAACTAGTAGGAGTCCCTAGGAGTGTTCCTGTGTGATGTCATAGCAATTGGGTGAGCAGTTTTCGAGAAGAAGATTTTTGTTAAAATTGGTCCAAAAAAGAACAAAATCACAACCTAGGTCTTGCCAAGATACATAATCCTGCCAAGTTTCATCAAATTCCATCATGTTCTTCATGACTTATCGCACGGAAACCAATTTCACATAAGTGATCCTGTGACCTTGAAAATTAGGTCAACGTCATCCAAATACAATCCCAACCTAGGTCTTGCCTAGATACATACTCCTGCCACGTTTCGTCAAATTCCATCGAGTTCTTCATGACTTATCGCACGGAAACCAATTTCACATAAGTGACCCTGTGACCTTGAGAATTCACTCAAGGTCATCCAAATACAATCCCGACCTAGGTCTTGCCTAGATACATAATCCTACCAAGTTTCATCAAATTCTGTCATGTCCTTCAAGACTTATCGCACGGAAACCAAGAGTTGAAGAACATGAACAACAACAACAACAACAACAAGAAGAAGCGGAAGAAACTGGCACTAATCCAATATGTCCCCCTGCTTCCACCGGGAGACATAAAAATCCTGAAAAATCAGGAATCCATAGCAGTGCCACATGGTGAACAATTTTGTTTGACCCTTTCACAAAGAACATATCCTAAAAGTTTCAGCTGAATCTGAGTATTAGTTCTGGAAAAGAAGTATAAAATAACAAAACCACACAAAAAAAAACAAAAAAATTGCAGCACCGCCTGGTGAACAAATTAAGAACTAGGACCCCTTTAGACTTGCACAAGTCCCTGGTGCATGTCCCCATTTTTCCATCCCCCGATCCCACCCAGAAGTGCGATACATTTTCCCTCCACAAAGTTAACTGAATAGTATTATGCCAACTACACAGTGTTATTAAGTAGGTCCTACTGTTATTATTATTTTTTTTTTTTTTAACTGGTCGACACTGCCGCCGTGTCCGTTTCAACAGTAGGAGCTATTGAGTCCTGGTCAGTTCTAATCCCATTATCATTGCGAGTGGAAAGTGGTCTTCGATGAATGCATGGCTGGTCACTGGCCACTCAAGCGAGACAAAGCTGACAGTCTCCCTCCGGCTGCCGACACCAGGGACTTGTCAAACTTGTACAAGCCCACTCTGGACTACCATCAATTCGGTGGGAGTGACATCACAACATCCGGGGTTTCGCGGGATCTTAGAAGTCAAATCAGTGCCACAACTTTTTTATTTTTGCATTAATGCAAAATAATCCACGTCATGATTTAAGTTTTGTTGAAAAAGACCTCTACATTTCTATGTGGCTCTTTTGTCAATTTAAATAAAAACTCTTGCCCTACACCCTAACAAAAGAAATATATCGATCTCAATCACGATTTGATCAAAGCGGTCAAACCTGTGTGAATACAATTGCATGGGTACCAATCCGCGCATTTTTCTTGGTTAGCATCACGAACGATGGTTCCTATTTTATTTTTTTCTACAGATCAGTTGAGTGTTATAATTGCCATTCAATTATAGTGGTAGAGCTTGTTGCTGCAGTAAATAGTCCATAAACACACTTTATCGCAGTTACTGACAAACTGTCAGCATGATAAACACACGCGGCAGCGGTATTTTCACCCAAGCCATGTTTACCTGCAGCTGGCGTATTTTACTCTCTTTCCGTGAAAAAATTGGACCCTCTGCTCTATTGTACACAAAGACTGGTACAGTGGTAGTATATGTTATCATTCAGATCAATTTACAGCGTTAAATTTTGTTTCTTGCTTTTATAAATTGTCCGTAATCGTCACTTGTGTTCACACAAATGTCACCCATCTTTCAAGCCAGACTTCACAACACGAGGCAGCGAGTTCTACCGAACGAAACAGAGGTAGAAAAACTTTTTGATTAGAAAGCGAAAACCATGTGATTGATTCTGGGCCCTTGTAGTTTCCGACTAACATAATGATGCATCTGTTTGAAATTGAAGCAGTTTTGAAGGAGTTCCCGCTAAAATACTTTTGTTTCAGCCAATGGGAGAGCTTGTTGTTAAAATATACAAGGTTCTGAGCATTCTAACCATATACACAACATGGCGCGGAGACAAAAAAATCGAGCTAGAGACGATGAAATCACCCTATTTTTTGTGCAGTTCTGCAAAGTTACATCATTCAAATTGTCACAAGCAACGACCCGATCATTGATTTAAATCATCGTAGAAGGAAAATATTCATTTTAACGCAAAATCGAAATAGCCATCGGCAAGAACTGACATTTCTCTACAATAAAATGTGCGTGCTTGCATATAAATAAACAACAGTCAACACATGGAACTTGAGAAGGCCTTGAATCTGTCACGTGCTTGACTGCTCATGAATAATTCATAGCAGCGACAAGCCGGCAAGTTTTACAAGTCTCACTGGACGCCCTCCGTCTGACCTGGTGCACTGCAATTAATCCTTCATTACACAGTAGCTCAATTAACAGCTTCTGAAGAGGAGTGCGTTACGACCGCTCGCTTGTCTGTGTGATAAGAAACACAGGGCAGACCGCCCGGCGCTAATTATCTGGAGTCAATGTTATCTGGTTATATACACGTTCCATGCCAATCAGCTAGGTAACTGGAAGGGCCTACCTGTATTGTAACAGAATAAGGCTACGACGTGTGTTTACTTAAAATTTAATTCAGCAATGAATTTGATTTTAAATAAAATATGGAAGACAGTCCAATGAGACTTGAGCAAGTCTAGGACCCCTTAAGAGTGTTCCTGTGTGGTATCAAAGCAATTGGATGAGCGCTTTTGGAGAAGATTTTTTAAGGAGACACCCCCACCCCCTACCAAGTTTGAAGTGAATCTGGCTGACGGTTTTGGAGAAGCCGAAAATGTGAATTGTGGACAGACGACCAACGGACGACAGACCATCACAAAAGCTCAGCTGACTGACAAGTCAGCTGATCATATCAAAAGTACACAAGCACTACTAAAAACAAAATACCCTTCAATATCCTTCCTAATTAATCTTGTGAAAACTGATTTTGTTGGTGCCTGGATGGTCACATGACTGAGATTGTTCCATACCAGACAGACATCAAAATGACTTCCACTTGTCAAAGTTACATCTGACTTGGTGTAGCATTAATCCATCTCAGGTAGCATAAAGGGAGGGGGTAACAAAGACTTTGATAAAAATGTAAAATTTAACACAGACAGTTCCGGGGGGGGGGGGGGGGGGGGGCGTTGATTAAAGGGAAATTCAAAAGAACAATGCATTTGATAAATACCCATCACTCATAAAGGGTTCCCCAGCCCTGAAATACAAGTACACGTACTTCAGATGTCACAGTTAACCAAGGTACACCCAGTAATATGTATTGAAGTCTAGTAAACACACAGGTTACCAGCAACATTCATGTATGTTCACATTAAGAAATATGTATTGGAAGACTGGTATACATGAATACAGGTTACCAGCAACATTCATGCATGTTCACATTCAGTAATATGTATTGCACACTAGTATACATACATGTACATACTGGTTACCAGTGACATTCATGCATGTTATTAATAAGTAATATGTACTGAAGCAGCCACTTTCATGTATTTTCCAAAAAGTAATATATAAGACTAGCGTACATACAGGTTTAATATTTAAGCTATATTCATGTATGTTCATGTTAACATGTTGCAGTTTCTAGTACAAATACATATAAACACTAGCATACGACAGTCTTTGGGGGTTTAACTTAGTTTAAACATGCAGTTGGTGTATCCAGAACTGAATGGCAATAGTTCCTGCCTTACACAACCTTTAACAATTGTTTTGAGCTTCAAACATATTATTATAATGGCAGGCTAGCACAGTGAAGTCAACTTTCATATTTCATAGCAACCATGACATGAAAAGTAATACTACTGAAAGCTTAGTCAGATTCATTATAGGCAGACCTCCTACCTGCCACCTCTCTAAGAGAATGAGACTTTTGGTGAGTGAGAACTGGTATTCCTGTGAACATTTTTAAAGAAAAACTTGCTCTTAAAAGAAAGATGATATTCGTCATACTACAATATTTCACACTGTATCAGGTTAAAGGAGAAAACCTTTCTCAGAAAGAGGAAGACTTGTCAGGTCTATATGGGTCACTTGAAGTGAGGGAAAAGTTGTTAATTGTACATCTTATACTGTTATGAACATAATGATCATGTGCCAGATACCTGTTTATTGCCCATTTTTGCTGCCTTTTTAATTTCCAGCTCCTGGATAACAGAAAAAAAAAATAAACGTACATTGAAATGACATTAATGAGTACATCACATTTAATTATGAGTCAGAAATGGATTTTTGCACATATTTGACAATTTTCGTGCATAATGTTAAATTACATACTTGCTTCTCTCTTAAAGCTTTAATATGTAATTGGAACAATTAAAAAAACATAAATAAACACCTTAAGTCCATTAATATGAACCCTGTGAACAGGGCAAAATATACACACTATGTTCCAGCTATTAACAGCCATGAGACACAGATGATGTGAACATTACTTGTAGGTACACCAAAAATATGCCATTATCATGATTCAGCACACAGAATAAGTTTGTAACGCACAGTCATACTGATGCACTCTGTGTGACAGATCCATAATCTTCCTTTCTTTACTTAGATATTGCAATCAGTTTCATTTGTATGTGTTCAAAGTAGCATGGCATCTTCATTACCTTGCAGTGGGTCTTAAAATCATTTTTTTTCACTAACTACACATGACATTGCAAATTCCATGAAATAGAACACGAGCAATCTTTTTTCTGACATTAAATACAACAATAATAAACTTTTGATCCCATGCAAAGTTGATATAACCTGGTAATATGGAATGAACTTTACCAGCTGTTTTTCTTGTCTTTCCAAAGCATTTCTGTCCCTCTGTAGATCACGTTGTGTTCTTTTAAGTTGTCGATCAGTTTGCCTCATTTGCTCTAAAAATTAAAAAACAAAAATGTTTGAACTGGGTATCTCTGACTTTTCAACATTTGAAAGTAGCTTTCTTTGTCCGACGCTGCCTTGCCAATTCAAGTGCCAATCTATCTTTGGATTCAGACCTTGAAATGCAGTCCGATCAAAACCAGACACAACTGCCTTCAAGCTGGTAGTTTAACATGCTCAAGAGGACAGAGCAGAGGGCAACTAATATGGGAAAGTTCATGTGTAGGTTCAAATTCCACCATTTAACCAGGAATAAACTAGACAACAAAAGTAACTCCCCACCTTTATGTGTATTTCTAGTTGTCACCAAAATTGTTTTTGACACATATCCCATAACATCCTAGGGATGAAAAACCAAACTTTGGATGTAATCGCATTTGATGCTTGAGCTACACTTAGCATTTATATGGGTCAAGGTCAAAACTGTGACCATGCAAAAACTCAAATGAGCATTACTGCATGGCTTTTAAGTTAAAAAGAGACAAATACAGGCCTTTTCATTAATTTCTGATGTGGAATATCCTAATGTCCCTCCTGTCTCATTGAGTGTCCTCCCTGTCAATGACAAGATACATGCACATGCCTCTGCTGTGGATGTAGCCTACTGTCCCTGTTCTGTTGAAACTGGTTCCTGTTCTGGAGCTTATGTCATTATTTACACAACTCTGTCCTGTTGCCCAGTGGTCATTTTTAGCATCCATAAAGACAGAGTTTCAAATGAGATCCACAGCCAATATTGGTTGCACAAAATTTTCTTCTAATGTCATTGCTCCATAGAAGATGCAGCATCTATTTGCAATGCTGTGATGCTTTCCATGGCTTATGATCTACCTCAAGGACTCTTGTTCTTTATTTTTTTGAAAGCCAATGTATGGTGCTTCATCAGCCTCCACGCTGCTCAAAGAAGAAAAAAAATGAACTGCAACCCCAAACTTATACCCAAAAATGATATTTTGTCTCTTCACCCTCCAACTCCTTGCATGCTCAATCTTTTGCCCCTCAGAAAGGCCACACCTCTACAGCTAAGCAGGAACTGATTTTATCTGCTTATTATTAAAGTAAGGAAGGTAGATGTTGTGGACAAAAACCTTAGTTTATCTGTTTACGGGTAGATGTGGTAGACTGGACACAAGTTTATCTGTTCATTAAAATAAGGAGGCTAGACATGGCTGGGTATATAGTTGTCAACAGCATGACTGCTAACTTCTCGAAGGTCTCCCATCCAAGTGTTTGACCTCACATAAAATATATGTATTTTTGTTGGTTTCAATGTGCAGATTTTATACACATAAAACCATTATTGTTGGTGCTGCACATTTTTAGCACAAACAACATTTTCGATGAAGCATCTGATTTGATGACTTATCTGGGCCCTTTGGAGAAAAAATGACTTAAGAGTCTTGAAATTTTATATACATGTATTTTAAGTTCACGTGGCTACACATGACCCGTTTCCTTCTTTTCGTGAAAATCATACTGGTGAAACTTTTTGGGGTATTCATTAACATGGAAAACTCCTTCATGTTTGGCCTTCTCAAAAACATAGAAAAAACATAAAATCACAAAACTAAATGGGAGGTACTTAAGTTACATTCTTATCTTCCAAATCCATTTTATTTCATGGTGGTTGGTTGAATACTTTTTGAGAGACTTCAGTTCAAAATTTGGAAAGTCATAGCAAGAGCCTTAATAGAAAATGTTGTTTGTGCTAAAAGTGTGCGACACTGACAATTTGTTTTATGTACATGAAATCTGCACATCGACACCAACAAAGAAATATGTATATTTAAATAAGTAAAATCAAAAACTTAGACGTGAGACCTTCTATAAGTCAGCAATCATGCTATGGGCAACCCATGGGCCACCCCCCTTGGAACAGCCACCTTAAAACCACATTACAGCCTCCAAAGAAACAAAGTTACATGCTAGTCACCCTAGAACGATACATTCAATGTGAAAACTTTCAAAAAGTTGTTCCATTCAAGGTTGTGCCAATATGTTGCAGCTAATAATATACTTAACACCTAACAGTCTAGCTTTTGGCCTGCACATTCCACAGTAACAACACTTTTTGATGTTCAGGACTATGTTCTACGAAATGTACAGAATGGCCTACTCACAGGCATAATTATTCTTGAAATTATACCAGTCTTAGAGCGTAACCTTTCACCAAATCTTGACAGATCACGGTGACTGTAATGTATGAAATGCCACACATAAGTCATAAGTGCCACATTGCATATTTTCACTACAAAACTGTTACTAAAAATATCATTCTAATTACATAATAACTTAAATTATTGTATCACAGAGAAGATAATTTAAGATTAACAGAAATACTAGATAACCAAGTCTGCAGTATCTCAGGTAAAACTCAATATTGCATTGTCAAAGACTCATAAGTTACAGTATCACAGAAAGAGCAGATCAGTTCAGATACATTTAAGCTTTGACCGTAATCTACCATGAAGGTTCCTGCAGTGTTCCTCACTGTACATGTATGTATATTTTAAGTGTGTCTGTCAACACACACTTTTCTGTTTTTCCTTCCTTCCTTCCTTCCTTCCTTTCTTTCTTTCTTTCTTCTTTACCAGCAAATTTGTCCGACACTTTTCTTGGACACTATTATGCATAGAAACTCCAAACTTTGCATGATTGTACCTCCATACAAGGAGTTTGACCATTTTACACAGAGGAATGAAGATGTTTAAAATTATGGAAATTAGGGGCATTTAAAATTTTAAAAGCTCCGTATCTTCCAAACTATTGCAGATAGACACAAAGTTCTAACTTACACATATAGGTTTGAGACAACTGGCAAATCCAACAGCACACAAACAAAACTTGGGGAATTTTAATGTACGCTAAATTCACCAAATTTCTCCCCAATCCACATGCAGGCTTTCAACTGCCTCCTGTATGACCTATTGCTTGACCTCTATGGTGCCAGGCAACCATTTTACATTCATAATTAATTAGCTTGAACCTGTCTCACAGCTTTCTGTCCATGCATGCTAAGTGTACCCTTTAGAAGGTTTGGGTCTTATAGCAAATTGCAGTGTGGGGTGGGGGTGGGGGGACTCCCAACAACTGTGTAATGAGGCTCTCAATAAAATACAGAGGATCTCTTTCTGTTCATGCAAGAAAAATATCTGCTGCATGTTCACACTAATGCTGGACAGAGCTGTAAGTACACCATGGCTGAGACTGACCAGTCAGGGTGTCCTGGTAGCTGGTCTGTTTTACCCTGAGGCTAGGAGTGTGCTGGGCTTATCAGTTCCATCAGTCCCAAGGGATCAGAAGGACTGGACTTCTAGACAGAACAAGGACGGCAGTGTGTACCCTCTGTTAAAAACAGACTACATACAGAGCTTACAGTCCCCAATGACTGTTTTCACATTTTGGTGAATTTGGAAAAAGTGTGTGGATTTGCGTCATCTCACTAGACACTTTCATGTCTTTGTTTTCTTGTAACCAGTGAGATGAAGCCTGTTCTTCATAGCCATTTACTGAGTCAGTATAGTGCATGTCTCAGCTCACAGGTACATGCACATGTAGTTTTGTGACAGCATCTGTTTAAATTAAATTGTGTGTGTCAACACACACTTTTCTTTCTTTCTTTCTTTCTTTCTTTCTTTCTTTCTTTCTTTCTTTCTTTCTTTCTTTCTTTCTTTCTTTCTTTCTTTCTTTCTTTCTTTCTTTCTTTCTTTCTTTCTTTCTTTCTTTCTTTCTTTCTTTCTTTCTTTCTTTCTTTCTTTCTTTCTTTCTTTCTTTCTTTCTTTCTTTCTTCCTTCCTTCCTTCCTTCCTTCCTTCCTTCCTTCCTTCCTTCCTTCCTTCCTTCCTTCCTTCCTTCCTTCCTTCCTTCCTTCCTTCCTTCCTTCCTTCCTTCCTTCCTTCCTTCCTTCCTTCCTTCCTTCCTTCCTTCCTTCCTTCCTTCCTTCCTTCCTTCCTTCCTTCCTTCCTTCCTTCCTTCCTTCTTTCTTTCTTTCTTTCTTCTTTACCAGCAAATTTGTCTGGCACTTTTCTCCGACACTATTATACAAAGAAACTCCAAACTTGGCATGTTTGTACCTCCATATAAGGAGTTTTACTGTTTTACACAGAGGAATGAAGATGTTTAAAATTATGCAAATTAGGGGCATTTAAAATTTTAAATCTTGAACATCTTCAAAAGTATAATAGATACAGGTGTCATTCCAACTTCTACTAGGGGGTTTTTGGCCAGTGCGCATCCAATGAATTTAAAACAAAAGTTGTGGCAATTTAAATTATGCCAATTAGCAGCATTTGAAATTTTAAAACTTGAATATCTTCAAAACTATTATAGACAGAGATGTCATTTCAACTGTTACTAGGGGGTTGTTGACCATTGCGCATGTAATGAATCTAAAACAAAAGTTGTAGCAATTTGAATTATGCTAATTAGCAGTATTCGAAATTTTCAATCTTGAATATCTTTAACACTATAATAGATAGACATGTCATTCCAACTTCTTGTAGGGGGTTGTTGACCATTGCACACCTAATGAATTACAAATAAAAGTTGTAGCAATTCAAATTATGCTAAACAGCACCATTAGACATTTTAAATCTTAAATAACTTCAAAGCAATAAAAGATAGAGATGCCATTCCAACTTCTACCCGTGTTATGGAATAGTTGTACATTGCCATGCCAATATGCTTTGAAGACACACTCACTGATTTGCTATGCAGCAAATCGTCTTTCCTAGTTCATTTTTTTTTTAAATCTTAAGGTCCATGTATTTATGTATTTATTAGTATTGTATGAGTGTGCTGCAGCTAGCAGGGCCCATGTACAAAGTGGCTTTTTACAAGTTGATGTAAGGCTACCCTGAATATATAATGGAGTAACTATAGTCACGGTACCGTGTTCCTAGGGTAACCTACTAGTTTCACCATACTGTGACTGCAGATGTATGTCTAGAGTCACAGTATCATTTAGCCATCAAATAAGCGGGCATGCTTGTGAGGTATTTCCAGTCCAGTTTGAATACATGCAGTTGTTAACGAAGAAAGATGGGCGGTCGTGGTACTGTAGCACCGAATCACTGCCATATAGTCATCGGATAACTCAAATGTCCGCTCATTTCTTCTCATGGGCCTCTATGCTCATCTTGTGACACATAGTTTCTGTTTTAAGTGGAATTTCACAGACCCACAGAATAAAATACTTCCCATGGTAAAGGCAAGTATAGGCCAGCCTGCTGCTAAAGAAATTTGAATCCATCTCCATGGTGTTATGCATGTTAACCCTTTCAGTGCCAAATTTTGGACTGTGTCAACAGCTTTTTTTTTCAGTGCACAATGTGTGCCAAGAAAAGATGTTGACCTAGGATATTCTCTCTGGAACTATAGGTATACTGGTACTTGAATGAAAAGTCTTTTTTCAAGGAGTATGAATCTGGGATCCTTATAATTCAGACTAGTTTGGCATAAGTAGATCGACTTAAGATGTGATTGGCACTGAAAGAATAAGTGTGGACCTAGTGTAGAACAGCCTTCTGGCGCCATGGTACCTTCACAATACTACTATCCAATAAATAAAATCAATCTATCTATCTATCTATATCACGGGCATTTAAGTGAGGGCATCAAGGACAAAGAATATAGAAAAAAAATTATCAGTTTCAATGCAGGACAAACACCATAAATAGGTCAAAATTTAACCGTAATTCCACCTTATTTACAAAGCACGATTCAGGGACTGTCTCTGACGATGAGGGACAGTTAGCATCTCTGTCTCTGATCATACTACTAGAGTTCTTGGATTCAGTATGACATCACAGGCACTGACCTACAGTACATGTACTAATCTCGACTCAGTGACGGTGGATACAAGTACATGTATGTATTACCATTCACTCGTGAATTGGCCTTTTTTGATGCAAATAACTCAGACCTAGACATAGATTTTGAGTTGCCAATCACTGATGCTTTAAAACTATACTCTGCTCTACTACTATAAGTATTACTATTAGTAAATGGGTTTTATTAAAAATTTGATGTTTGGAAAGCATGTTTCACATAGAATATATTGGTTGTTATGGGCTTGTTTTACCCTACCACTGGTTGTCAATGCATGCTGTCCACACCTTTATTTGTGTGTGTGTCAGTTTTGATTGGCTGGCTACCGGAAGGGCCTGGAATAGGCAATCCAAGAATACTCATACGAAGATGTGTGGCAATATAGTAACGGGTATTTTCATCCGAGGGTGGCAGCAAATCATCACAACTCCATAGCAGGTTTATTTTTTCTTGACAACTGAGCAGAAAAGTAGTTGCAGTTTATACTGGGTTTGGGAGCCAACAACCATGGCCATACCCTCTGTGGTTTGCCTTATTATCGTTCAGCCATACCACTGAAGTCTGGACTCGGGTCTTCTTGAAATGGTAACCGAAATGAAACTCGTCAGGAGAGCAACCAATAGGCACTGAATCTGCCATAACCTGATTACGTACAGCATTTATCAGATAAAAATATGTTAAGGTTCCAAAATTTCCATATAAGTCAGTATTTTTGTCATAACTATCACGAATCTTATTGGTCAGGTTGACTGGAGTGACCGTACCAAGGCGATGCAAAGCTTTGCTCAGCCCAGTCCAGTGACAGTGTCACTGACACAATCCGTGAAACGTCAACATCAAGCAGATGTACTATCCACATACCTTTGGCTGTCGGTTTCTTTGAAAACATCTTTGATATTAGGACACTGACTGTCTAGAAATTTGAATGGATCCAAACTGGTGTATTCTCACCCTCTGATCTATGAATAATGAACAAGATTCATATGATTCTATCTGAGTCAATATCCATAAAAATAACTTCCGGAATTCACTTGAACCACGATTGCGCAGGCGCTAGTCATCAATGACGTCATTGAATGTGTTTCCTCAGAGGAATCCCCAAACGGTAGATAGCTTTATTGATACATTTTCACCCCCAGGGAGCCAAGTACACAGCCGATTGGGACGCCATCATGTGGAGTCCACACACACAAAATATACATTGAAATAAATAATACTAGTTAGACGCGCCCTCACGCGGGCCAACTGGAAACTAAACCTACATTTCAATATCAGACAAATGCATGCACCAGTACTTAATACTTTACAATACTATAATACTGATCTAGCACCAAATTATAAAGATTGATAAAAGAAAGAAACATCTATCCATGACCTGTTACTATTTACATATGGGTACAGCATCGATACTGTTTTGTTTGTATTAGCTGGTTCCCTGAGTTGTTTTGCCTGCCAACAAATGTCAATACCGCGCCAACTGATTCATGTCACCTTTTGTAAATAAATATACAAATATCTTTTCTTTATTATCTGTTTTCATTTCACTCAAACACGCGTGAAATGATCGACCGACAGGCTCAGCTACCAGCTTTTACAAAAGAAAGAAAAAAAGAAAAACTGTGACAGTCCTGTGCTCACTTGACCTTACATGCAAACTGGTCCTGTGAACTTTAGAATGCAGTGAGTCTAGCCTAGAAAAACCAGCAAACGGGAAGATAATTGAAAACAGCTGCTCTGAGTCTGAGCAGGAGCCCCACTTCCTAGCACTATGACAGTGTGGGCATGTGAGCTAAAAACGAATGATAATGATGATAGGTCCATAGTAGGGGGGAGGGGGCACTGTCAGTCAGGCGAAAATTTGTAAAAATTGGATGATTTTTAACATTAAAATAAGAATGCGCGGGAGATATCCCACCCAAGTCGGGACGGTTGAACTGGCCTGAACTCTCTGACTCTGAGAATGGTACGTATCATCCATCATCACTGAAGCGTTGATAAGGTGCATGTATATCCCTTTACCGATCTAATTTGTTAAAAAATGACAAAATGACAGCACTGCCGTGTGAAAAAAAAAAAATGGTGAAAATCAAGTTCATTTACAAACCCAAGAATTCTGAAAAGGATCCAAATTACTGTGTGAGAGAAAACGCAAATAAAAGTGAAAACGCACACAAATTCTTTGACAAACGTAAAATGATCGCAACGCCACCTGTTTTCAAAGAATTAACGTCTTGACCTGTATTGCATAATTTGCATAAATTAAAAGCCTACAACTTTGGTTCATGGATGCACCTATGTCCCAAACCTACAAATTCAAGTAGCAGTGGTACCTCTATGTATAATAGTCTTGAAGTTATCCAAGATTTAGATTTTGTGTATTATTTGCAAAATTACATAAATTAAAATCCTACAGCTTTGGTTCCTGGTTCATTGGATGCACCTTTGTTACGAACATCTTGAAGTTGAAATGGCACCTCTATGATAGTTTTGATCCGAAGCTATTCAAGACTTAAATTTTGTGTATTCACCTAATTTGCATAAATTAAAATTCTGCAACTTTGGTTCATAGTTCATTAGATGCGGCTATGTCACAAAAATACAAATTGAAGTTGGAATGGCACCTTTATGTATAATAGTTTTGAAGATGTTTAAGGTTTAAATTTTGTGTATTCACCTAATTTGCATAAATGGAATTTTTACATTTTTGTTTCATTGGATGTGTCCATGTTAAAAACGTTTAAATTGAAGTTATGATGGCACGCCTTGCTATAATAGTTTTGAAGTTATTCAAAAAGATTTAGATTTTGTGTATTATTACTCAGAGGTCATTCCTACATGCTGGAAGTTAACAGGTGTAATTACAATGTACGTAAATATTTCTTTACCAACAGAGTCATTTTTATGTGGAATAGTCTACTAAATCACATTGAATCAGTACCTAGTGTAAATTGCTTTAAGAAATGCTATGATAATTATTATCTTTGATACTAATGTTTACAGTTTATGGGCTAGGCACGTGCCACAGGTATATCCAATACATACAAACTAAGATGTGTGCATTATGTATATTTTCTATGTGCATTTATTTTTCACACAATGAATGATTGATTGATTGTTTGATTGATTGATTGAAGAGACGGATAGACAGACAGACAAAAATTTTATTGAAACTCTTTGTCAAATGGTTTGTTAGTTATTTCGTATTTTGTGAGGTCCATGTTCTGCATCATTGTGTCTGGGTGCAAACCCACACATTTTGCCTTTCCAAGAATTCTTCTTTCTTTCTTTCTTTCTTTCTTACTTTCTTTCTTTCTTTCTTTCTTTCTTTCTTTCTTTCTTTCTTTCTTTCTTTCTTTCTTTCTTTTTTCTTTCTTTCGTTCTTTCTTTCTTTCTTTCTTTCTTTCTCTTTCTCTCTTTTTATCTTTCTTCCTTCCTTCCTTCCTTTCTTTCTTTCTTTCTTTCTTTCTTTCTTTCTTTCTTTCTTTTTTTCTTTCTTTCTTTCTTTCTTTCTTCAAATTTGTCCGGAGTTTTTCTTGGACACTATTTAATCACCAAACTTACCATGGTGACTCACCTACCAGTGAAATTAGGCACCTGGGTTGGAATAGTCATGATGTTTAAATTTATGCAAATTAGGGGCAATTAAAAGTTTTTAAACTCCATATCTTCCCAATTATTGCAGATAGACACAAAGTTCTAACTTACAGAATAAGTTTGAGACAACTTGTAAATCCAATAGCACACAAACAAAACTTGAGGAATTTTAATGTATGATAAATTCACCAAATTTCTCCCAATCCACATGCAGGCCTTCAACTGCACGCTGTATGACCTATTGCTTGACCTCCATGGTGCCAGACAACCATTTTGCATTCATAATTAATTGGCTCGAACCTGTCTCACAGGCAGCCTTCTATCCATACATGCTTGGCGTATGCTTTGGAAGGTTTGGGTCTTGCAGCCCCCCCCCCCCCAAAAAAAAAGAAAAAAGAAAGAAAAAAAAAAGAAAAAAAAAGGGGGGGGAGGGGTAAGATCGTCCGATCAACTCCATGCTGCCATATGTTCCAGGCAAGCTATAGTTTCCACCAGAGGTGCACAGACCTGTCAGTGCACCATGACCATGATGATTGAAACTGGTGCCCTAGCTGGCCTGCTTTTGCCTGAGGCAATGTCAGTCTGCTTAGCTTATCAGTCGCACGGGAACACAGGCTATAGACTTCTAAGCAGAACAAGCCTGAGTGTACCCTCTGTTAAAAATAGACTACATGCGGAGCTAAGTGGCTAGACCAAGAGGGGTAGAATTTGTGTCATCTCAGTGGACACTTTCATGTCTTTGTTTTCTTGTAACCAGTGAGATGAAGCCTGTTCTTCATAGCCAATACTGAAACAGTATAGTGCTGGTCTTGGTTCACAGGTACATGTATATGTAGTTTTTTGACAGCTTCTGTTAAAATTTGTTTATGTACTAAACGAAGAAAGACAATTTTGTATTGTGTGTATACACATCCGCTTGAATTATAATCTGTTTAACTGTCCATATATATGTACATGCATGAATAATGTACATATACATGCTCATCCATACTGCCCAGAAGGGCTGACCCTCTGAGGAATGGGCACTTTTCTCTGGTCCCAAGGGTGCCCACTGTAGAGAAGTTTCACTAAATTAGTAAACACTGGAATTTTCTTTCTTTCTTTCGTTCGTTCGTTCATTCGTTCGTTCGTTCATTCGTTCTTTCTGTCTGTCTGTCTGTCTTTTATTCTTTCTTTCTTCTTTCTTTCTTCTTTTTCTTTTTTTTCTATCTTCTTTACGACAAAGTTGGTCTGGAGATTTTTTCAAGCACTGTTTTTCGAAAACCACCAAATTTGCTGTGAAATTGTGCATCTCTTTTGGGATAGTCATGATATTTAAAAGTATGCAAATTTAGGGTCAATCAAAATTTTAAAAGCTCCATATGTTCCAAAATATTGCGGATACCCAAAATTTCGATGTGCCTATATAGGTTTGTGACACTAGCCAATACAATGGACAGTATAAGTTGTAGAATTTCAAATCATGCTAATAAGGGGCTTTGAAAAATTTCAAAGTTGAATATCTCCAAAACAATTATACATAGACATGCCATTTTAACTTCAATTTATAGGTTTCTGGCAAAGCCACATCCAGTGAGCCACGAACTAAAATTGTAGGATTTTAATTTATGTAAATTAGGTAAACATGCAAAATGTAAATCTTGAATAGCTTCAAAACTATTATAGGTAGAGGTGCCATTCCTACTTCAATTTATGGGTTTGTGGCAAAGCCCCATCCAATGACCCATAACCAATGTTGTAGGCTTTCAGTTTATGCAAATTAGGCAAATATACAAAATTAAAATGTTTAATAGCTTCAAAACTATTATAGATACTAGATTCATTCCAACTTCACTTTATAAGTTTCTGACCCAGCCACATCCAATGACCCAAGAACCAAAGTTGTAGCATTTTACTTCATAAAAAATTAGCCTAATACATAAAATTTAAATTATGTTGAACAATGGCAAAGTTTAGCATTTCAAATTGTTCTCATTTTGAAGGCACCCTGACAGATTTGCTGCGAAGCAAATCTTCTTTTTCAGTTCTTTGAATTGTTTGTTAAACACTTCTACGATAGGACACTCGGCTGTGTTGCGTGCGTGTCATGTGGAACATGATGAATACATGGTTTGAGCATGGTACCATCATTCTGCAATCTGAACGATTGCACCAAATTTGTGTGTGTGTGTGTGTGTGTGTGTGTGTGTGTGTGTGTGTGTGTGTGTGTGTGTACCTGCTGTCCTTAAGATTGCTGGTTCAACAGGTAAAAAAATGAAGCCACGTCCCTGTCTATCACAAGAAAAGATAAATCACTTCCCCACTCAATGCGTTTTCCTCGGGCAGTTTTACGTTTTTTTTTTTTTTTTTCTGTTTCCTGTTCCCAGCCACACTACAGATTCAGAAGTGTATCACTGCATGTTTATCATCTAAGCTAGCTGCCATTTGATTTCAATCTACTACACAAATTTTAATTGATATTTTATATTTAATTGACACGAAAGTGACATGTTCCACAGGTTCCGATCAGGCAGTAAAATGAGGCGAGTCAGGTTGCACGGGCAATCCACTCAAAAATAAACATGCAATGTTTCTATACTACCGGGCACTTTAACATTTCGAAACACATCGAAGTAAGCTGTGCCTCCTCATGATGACAAAACGTTATATATTTACTTCAAAAAATGACGGGTAATTTGCCCGTCAAGCATAATGTGCGTTCCAGCAAGCAATGGGGATTGGTTCAACGTTGTGCGAATGTTCCGACGATGGGCCAAACTAATTCATGTGTTGTGCGGTGCTTTCTTATTCATGGTTGATGACAAGATTATGATCACGGCTGCTTTCATTTTTTTCGCTTCACTCTGTTCTTTGTGTTGCATTGACTAACAAATTTAATAATAATAATAATAACAACAACAACAACAACAATAATAACAACAACAACAACAACAACAACAATAATAATAATAATAATAATAATGATGATGAACGGAGTCTTTCACAAGACAAACTTTTGTGTATTAGGTCCTCACTAGCGCAATCTTATGATATTATAACTCTGTCTGAGACATGTCTTTCACCTTATGAGATAGCATTAATCTCAACATATCGGGCTCCTCACCCTATAATGCAACGCAACCGCATAAGTGGTCATGGCGGTGGCGTTGCGCTATATGCAAGCCATGGTCTTGTGTTGAAAAGACATATGGACCTGGAGAGTCAAGCTCCTGAAATTATATGGGTGGAGGTTTGCCTTTACAACAACAGGTTTTTATTGGCAGTAGTTTATAGGCTTCCAAGTTCTGACCAATCTTTTTTTTTTTTTTTTTGGGGGGGGGGGGGCAATCTTCAGCCAAAACCTGGACTGTGCATACAGTTCGGGTAGAGAGAATATTATTATTACTGGCGATCTGAATGCAGATCCCAGACCCTAAGGAAAACATCTTTTAAACTTTGGTCTTCAAAACAATCTTACGATTTATATCACTGAACCCACAAGAATAACTGGACAATCATCTACATGCTTGGACCAAATACTTAGCAACATCCCCCATTATGCACGAATTACCTCGGTCCTGTCTCCAGTGGCACAAAGTGATCACTGTACAATGTCTGAAAGTTTACCTTTTAAAACTGAAAAGTCTTACGAAAGATTTATCTGGCAATATTCAAAGGCAGATTTTGATTATTTTAGAGCTAAACTTAATGACGTAAATTGGGACGCCAGCTTTGATACATCTGATGTCGAAACGGTGTGTCTTGCCAGGACAACAAAACTTCTGGATGTGCCAGACTTTGTATACCCAACAAAAATGTCTGTATAAGGCCCAATGAGTCTCCTTGGTATCCTATCAAATTACGGTAGCAAAAACGTAAGTTCAAATTATTCATGAGAAGGCCAAGGCTTCCAAAGAAAATCCCAATATTTGGAGGTACTTTCGGGAGTTACGTAACAAATACATTAGTGATTTAAGAGTGGCAGAGGAGGAGTACCACAAGAAACAATGTGATATTGTTAACAGTGGTCAATTCAAAAACAAAAACAAAAAAACAAAAAAAAAAACAACAAACAAACAAAAACCAAAAAAAAAAAAAACAAAACAAAACAAAAAACAAAAGAACAAAAACAAAAACAAAAAACATAAACAAAAAATGGCCGGGAATTGTTAAATACTTTATGTCTGTTAACTCCAGTACATCAACACATTAAATTCTATCGAACGATTTTGTTGTATTTGACAACAAATAAAAAGCCGAAGCATTTAATGAGCTTTAAACTCAAAAAGCATTTTAATAAGAGTGATATAAGAAAATACTCCTTTTCACAACGAATAGTTCGTGAGTGGAACCGTCTGCCAGTAGACGCAGTCAATGCAAACAGTATTAATATTTTTAAAAATAAAGTAGACACACATCTTAGATACAGACAGTGGGCTTATAAGAGTCAGGGCAACGATGGCTACCTGACTTTACGACTAACCCCTATATGTATTATTGAATGGGGGTAGTCTTACTGAACTCAAAAGCCATGTCGCAATGGATTACCCCATTGGTCCTGCACGCCCAAGACAGGCGTGGGGAAAAAACTAGGACTCAAATTAACAATACCCACGCACATAACATTTTATCGAAACCCATGATGAAGAAATAAAAGTACAAATAAACGCATCGAAATAAGCAAAAACGTGAACAGAAGAGAAAACACAAAATAGCGATACCTACAAATCTCAGGTTGAAAAAAGAAATAAAACTCCTTGAGAAAATAATACTACAAAATAATGACTAGCTAACTAAGTAAAGTGTACAGACAAGTCTAACAAGCTAACTACATAAAGTATACAGATACGAGTAAATACAATAAAACACCATCCCTAAAAACGGGATAAACAGATACAGGGGGCGGAAGACCAAACCCGCCATCAGTCCACAGACCACGAGCGGCCGTAGGCCGCCCCACCTAAGCAAGGCAACACAACTTTCGTTGCCAGGCTTGAGGTCATGGGGCCCGACGGGCCGCCTCCATGACGTCACGCTTTGAAGGTTACAGACCAAATAAAATTTCGTCCTAACCAGATAAAATGCCGTTATGACCACATGAAATTTCGTCCTAACCAAAAAAAAAAAAAAAAAAAATGTTATGACCAAATAAAATTTCGTCTTAACCAGATAAAATGTCGTTATGACCAGCAGAAAAGTCGTCCGATGCATATGTGACGCAAATAAATAATAGGCAAGGGCAAGAACAGAAGGGTCAAGAACTGCCTAAAAAAGGGCACTGCAGTCAGTGGAGGGCTAGAGTTGCGTATTTCCATTACTTTACATTGTAACTTTCAATTTAATAACTAGATGCATAACTAAATACCTCACAAAAATAATATAAACACAGCTGCATAAGTGACTTGTTTATTTAAGGTTGCTTTAACATACAAACTAATGGGAATACGCAGCTCTAGCCCTCCAAAAGTTTGCGTATTCAGTTGTGCATTGGGGCGAATACACACCTTGGAGCAAATTCGGACCTTTCCTATGGCGCGAGGTCATGTCTTAAAGACTATTGCATGTAGCACTTAAAAGCTTGAGTTAGTAATTTAACCAGTAAATATGCCTCACTTTTTAGCTTCATAAAATATTCTGAGTAAACCAGGGAGGTGAGAGAATCCACAACGCTGTTTTCATTGACCAATGTTCACGCTTTCTGATGAGGCTCAGATCATATGACAAAAAGTTTTGAAACAGATAATCCATTCGTTCCACCAAAGTTCCAGGAAAAAGCTGACCTGTAGAGGAAAAAAACGTGGTAAATACTCATACAAATCACGAATTGAGTCACATTCGGCTTTCTAAAACAATTTTGGTTGGTATATAGTTCGACAAGGATGAATGTTGGTCCAGTTGCTAGAAAAGGACCTCTCCAGCTGTAATAACAGCCTCTGGCGGCTTCTATTCGCTTAGTGACATGGGTGTTGGCTTTCAGATCAGAGGTGAAATGTGCCCCCAACCCTTCTTAAGTGTTGACTTTTGATTTGACGGCCCCTTGACTGCCAAGCGTCCACGATAGAGCAGAGTGAAACAGGTTTATTCACAGACATTTAGCTCATACAGTTGAATTTACGCCTACGATCGACTCCATTTGTTGCCATACATTTAATACAGTAAAACGTCATTATTACAGTTGAAATGGGGCACTGCTATATCTGATAAATTCTGTGTAAGTAATGGTGTTAAACAGGGTGGTGTTTTATCCCCTGTCCTGTTCGCTGAAAAAATGGATGCCTTGCTTCTGAGACTGGAGGAGAGTGGCCTTGGGTGTCACATAAGTAATTCGTATGCAGGGTCTATATCCTATACAGATGACCTTACACTACTGGCCCCCTCTGTAGATGCTTTAAGAAAGAGGGTTCAAATATGTGATGATTTTGCTCGTGAGTTTAATGTGAAGTTTAATAGTTCAAAAAGTAGGCTGCTATTTTTCAAAAGCCCTACTTGACATCACTTGAACTTTTCTGTATTTGTGAATGATGAGTCTGCAAAACTTGTGGAGGAATTAATTCATTTAGGTCATTTTATTTCCACCTCTGACAAAAATAGCATTATGAGTGCAGCTCTGAGGGCCTTTTGGGCTCAATTTAATATCTTAATATCTGACTTTGGCCATATTTCGTCATTCCTGAAATGTAAACTTTTTAAGCAAAACTGTAGTAGTTACTATGGTTCTCTTTTGTGGTCTCTAGATAGTAAGAAACTAATGGGCATAGGTGTGGCTTGGAGAAAAGCGTTAAAGGTAATATGGCGACTACCTAACATGACACATAGAAACATTTTAGCTCGTACATCAGATAGTTTGCCACTTGAGTTACAGACTGAAAAAAAGATTCATTAACTTTTTGTACAAATGCAGTTAATCATGATACAGACATTGTGAAAACTGCTGCCCCATTGTCCATGCATAATCCCTTGTCAGTTTGTGGCAGGAATGTTAGGTTTTTGCAGTTAAGATACAGTATGTTTACAACGTTAAAGGTTCATAAGGTTAAAAGTGAATGGCTTTGATCACTCGACCAAATCGCCAAGACCCATGCAAATAAACTAGGCAAAATTAACAACCCTCTGCTTAAATAATTTAATGGTCCTTTGATTACATCATGTGTAAAGATGAGCAGAGTTGGAGCCCATGCTTGGCTGCACATAGGCTGAATGTGACACAAAGTCAAAAAGTGCACTTCGCAGAAAGGATCATGTGTGGTCTTTCCTGTCCCTGTTAGGACCCTCCTGACCATTGATTTTTCTCACCATACCTGTGTAATATGGCCAGAAACTGTGCCAATCATGGGTATAAAGGCATGGGGTTTTTTATGTCAGTTATGGATTCGCCATCACTGGTCAAACTGTGAACATCACCATGCCAAGGCTATCCAAAATGGACAGGGCAAGAGCCATAGGTCGCATTGAAGCCGGTGAAAGTTGCAGAGCTGTCACACGGGCAATGGGTGTGAACCACAAATCCATCAATGAGTTGTTGAGAAAATACCGAAACACAAATGATGTCGCAGATTTACCATGCCCGGGAAGGCCAAAGCTGACCACAAGGCAACAAGACTGTTTCCTCGTCAATGCAGCACTGAGGAGTAGGAGCCGCACAGGTCCTGATATTCAGAGCCAGCTGGAGAGAGCCAATGCTCACCAAAGGCGCATGTCCACCCAGACTGTTCGTAACAGACTGCATGTTGCTGGTTTAAGGTTCCGGAGCATGGTGAAAAAGCCGCTTCTTACCCCACGTCACAAGGTTGCTCGGTTGCAGTGGACAAGAGAACATGTCCGTACAACACATGCAGGATGGAGCAATGTTCTCTTCACTGATGAGTGTCGCTTTTCCCCCCACAGAAGTGATGGACGTGTTCGTGCATGGATACGGTGAGGGGAGAGACACGCTGCTTGTTGTGTTCAGCCCACAGTTGCATATGGAGGGGGCAGCATCATGGTGTGGGCGGGCATCTCTGCTAATGGCAAGAAAGATCTTGTCATCATGGAAGGAACAATGACAAGCAGACGGTACATAACGGATGTCCTGGAACCCCATGTTATTCCATATGCGGGTGCCATTGGAGACAACTTCATGCTGATGCATGACAATGCCAGGCCACATATTTCAGCTGTGGTTCGTGATTACCTGGATAGTGAGAGTGTTGAGGTGATGGAATGGCCAGCATGCTAACCTGACCTCAACCCTATTGAGCACCTGTGGAGCCATATGAAAAGAAATGTGTACCAGAAGATGGGTCCTAACTCACACTTCGCAGATCTACGGCGTTATCTTCTGGAGGAGTGGGACAGTGTACCTCAGGTACTTGTGAGAAAGCTCGTCTACAGCATGCGAAAACGCTGCCAACAGTGCATGGACAACCGTGGTGGCTACACATTCTATTGAATGGACATTTAAAGGTGCTTTATGTGACACAGTGATGAGTCAATTTCTGCTGTATTGAACTCAGAAAATGCCTTAACTTTAAGTACAGTCTGTGATAACGTTTGATGCAACCAAGCACCATCTGTGATAACTTCTGATGGGACTCTGCACTCAGTTCATACACATGTTTGAGCGCTCTACAGGTACTCTTGCGAACTTGTGATTCAGACTTTGTCTGCTAATTGACACTGTGCAATGAAGCGTAGCTTCATTTGATCAGAATTTCCTGTACAGATCTACTCTAAAGTGTATACATAATAAAAGAAACATTGAATATATTCAAAATATGTGTTTTTTTTTATATAAGAATTGCTTTTAGTGGAGGGTTATTAATTTTGCCTAGTTTATATTAAAACAACTTGTAGGCATTCGTGATGGTCTTGGTGAGTGTATTTTGTCAGAAGAGATTGTTGCTATGATCAATGACATCTGTACGAGCTAGGGTATCGACTCATTGTGCTTTTTTTCTTCTTCTTCTTCTCCTATTCAAACAGACTGAGATATTTCATTTTGGTTTATCTGTACATATGCTATTGACATATCTTGTGTATCATTGTGTCTTTACGTAGACGAATAAAGATAATATATATAATGACACTCAGATACCCGACATAATCATTATAATGACAGAAATTTTGAATGGTAAAAGTTCATTTTCTTTCTTGTTTAATACATTTATCTGACATACTCACTTATCTGATACATTTCTAAGGGAACAGATGGTGTAATTATTATTAGTTTTCACCGTAGTAAAATACACCTCCCATATCAATCTCAAGGTCATTATAACGAAAGACGTGTATGTATTACGGCATTTACCCCGATGTGGCCATCTGCAGTAATAAAGGCATTCCTTAATGTAAAATACGAACATTCAAACTTATATCTTTAATCAAACTTAATATGTACATACATAATTATAAATTATGATGAAGATATGATTAGCATATAGGAGAAATTTCCGTTCTTGTGTGTCTACTAATTTTTCAATTGTTGATGTCGTATGCAAAAACAACAAGAAACCAGCTACTATGACACATGTCGTACAGGAATAATACGTGTTGAACCTTTGACAGTTATCATGCTTAAATTAACACTAAGGGTCAGCATAAGTGTAAAACAGAAACACTGCTACACCCGTCTTCTGAGTAGTCACATGTAAATGTGGGTGAGGCTTAATATGGATAAAAGAAATGACATATCCACCGATCATTTTGATTTAATCGCTGATTTGTAGAAACACAGTGCCACCATGTCAATGTAGCATATAAACGTAACTATCGGCATACACGATACCAAATTCCTTCAAAATGGTGGCTATATTGCAAAACATGTTCACATGTGTATTTCAGCATATCGTGACTCTTTCGAGGCCGACTCACAACTGTATGAACTTAAAGACATTTGGGACAGGAAGTTGTATCTATAAATAATATGGTCCACTAGAGCGTCACGTGAGAGCAACAGCCTCACTGTGGAAATGAACAAACAAGGTTGATGAGACCACACCTGCTGTCCACTTGCTAGGAAGTCATCGACCTGCATGGACGTATTTTCCACGTCACATTGATGTGAGCCTGGTTACTTTTTGCGGTATTCTGTCTTCTTTTGGTTTACCTTCTGACACATAAAACAGTTTTTGAACAGTGTGGACAGTGTGTTATGTGAATATTATCTTTGAAGGCATTATGCTGTAAGTTTACACAGGTCACTACACTTACAGCTTGTGCAAGTGCTGCATAACCAGCAATGATGTTTATGGTTTCAAAGTAGGTTACTATTTGTGCTGTTATACCTATTTTCCTGTTACTGCAATCCTGCACACTCATTTCTGCAGTTTTGTGTAATAAGTCAGTTTTGTATTTTCGTCCATGATGGTTTATTGATACACTGGTTAAGTAGAATCCAGTGTGAAAGAGTTGTTTTTCTCGTCTTCATGTCTTCTTTAATCAGCAAGCTGGATGGTTTTGAGTCATGATGTATGTATTGTGGCCAGTCTTTGTTGTATTTGTATTTTTATGGTGCATGATGAAGCATGGTTTTTTTAACATTGCACTTACTAGCAGTGTTTATTTGTGACATATGACTTATGGAAGAAGAAAGTCCAGGAAGGGCAGCAGCAAAAACGCCAAAGCTACATACAGATTTTTCGAAGTGTAGTGTGTGTCAAAAGGGGGCTTACTTGTTTCCTTGATGCCTGACAGTATCAATAAGGTGTTACAAACAGTAACCAGTCAAGGAGGTGCTTTGTATGACCTCTTACAAGGCAATCGGGACACATTCCATTCATTCTCACCAAAGTGGCACAGTTCATGTAGAATATTACTGTTCAGAGAAGGTAAATGACACTGTAGAAAGACCCCCTACTAGATGTGCAACACATTCTTTCTCATGGAAGGACATGCATTATTTGTCAAAAAAAAAAAAGAAAAAGAAAAAGAAAAAAAAAGAAAAGGTGATTGGCGTGTATTAGAAAGTATCGTGCACCAACTCCAAATGTGTTATCAGAATTCAGTTTAAAGACAGATGTATCTGTTGATGATTATAGAGTAGCATTGCACGAGGTTTGTGTTAGGATTGATAGGCGAATTTTTAACGAATCAGAGATTCTTTATTCCTCAGTGATTTGTGACGAATTTCGTGCAAAACTACACAAACAAAACGTTGAAGGTGCTGATACATACAACAAGGAACATCTGAAAGAAAGGCTTATCAACCATAACGATGCTAGTCTCTCCTTCTGGCCTCAAGCAGGTTCTTGTGATCTTTTATGCAGGTCTCTCTTAGAGTAGGTGAGGCATTGTGTGCCCTTGTAGAGCTGGAAAAGTAACAAACAGAAACTAGACAGACAAATGCAATATTGTTTGCTTCAGCAGACAGGAGTGAGCAGCCTGAACCAGAGAGAAATTCGGCAGCTCTCCTTACAAAGCTGCTTGCGTCATTAAAGCTCATTTCAAAGCTATGTCTGTTTCTAAATTTGTTTGCAGTAAAGGAAGTCAGTATTCTTGTCAAGAAGCAGCAAAGCTGTTGCTAGATAGCCTTTAAAACTTTTTCGTGTGGGTTTTAGAGGGTGACAGAAAGCATGATTACTCCACCAGTAGGGTTCAATTTACAGGAAAAATACATGAGAGTGTTGTGATTGTTGGACAAGAGTTCGTTAAACTTGTCTGTGATATGCTTACACCAAAGCACGTGGGCATAACCATGTGTATTCACAACATGACACGAAGTAAATCATTGATCAGAGCTATACGTGGGCTTGGTGCTTGCATATCGTATGATACACTTAGAAAGATTCTTACAACGATTGCTGTAAACATGCAAAAAGAAGATGGAGGAAGATATAGTGTACTTGACTCCTAACATCATACCTAGAGTGTTTCTCCAGTGCACTATGGATAATCTGGATTTTTGAGAACAGTCTAGAAGTGGAGAAACAACACATGCAACCAGCAATGCTATATACCAGAGACGGCCCAAAATGACTCTAAAATAGGCAGGGCAAAACGTTATTCACAGAGAAGAGTACAAAAATATGCCGTGAGTGAGAGCTCCACCAGATTTAGCCCCCAAGTATAATACAATGCAAAGTGAAAAGCAGAATGGCTGCTGGCCTTTCAAATAACACAACTGTAGACATTTTGCTGCAAAAAGTCCTGCGTTGAACCAGCATGAAAAACAGACTTCTTGTGGCTGGTCTGTGGGCTTACACCAACACAGCTTGTTAGACATGAAGCACAAATGCCTGGCTGCAGTGTATTTAATGCTATCGTGAGCACACAAAGTCCAGAAATTACCAACATTGGTTATTTGCCACTAATGTGTGAACCCCCAACACATGCATCAGTTGTGTACACAACACGGAAGCATTTACGGTCTGTAACACAAAAGCTGGGAATGGAGCAATGTGTCATCACAGCAGACTAAGCTATCTATAAGTTAGGAAGAGATATCCAGATGCAAAACCCAGATGAATTGAGCAACTTGGTGCTGCACATGGGTGGTTTCACATTGTTTTGAACTTTCTGGGTGTTATTAGAAAAGTTGTGGATGGTTATGGCCTGATGGAACTTTTAGTGAAATCTGCTGTGTATGGCCCAAATACTGTCAATTAAATGTTCAATGGAAAATCTTTCAATATGGGTGTGTACATGTACGAACTATTACGCAGTGCACCTTGACAACTTTTGTGGGAAGCATGTGAGGGTTACTGTGGGCAATGTCAAATGCAAAGCGAAGAAGTCTCTTAATTAGATCCCCTAATATTAGCTGTGAATTGCCCGGAGGGTGATAAAAATGGATTATACAGTTACTCAGCTGAAAGGAAAGTTAACATATATAGAGACTCAACTTGAATTGTTTCGAAAGCAAGGGTGTGGAAAGTCAAAGTTGTTTGCATTTTGAGACGAGTGCCTGCAATTGATATACTTATTGTTGAGCGTTATCAGAGCTGATCGAGATGGTGATTGGCAGATGTCACTAGATATAAATGCAGCTATTATCCCATTTACTGCACCAACAGGCCATGTAAACTATGCACAGGACTTGCCCAGAAATCTCATGGTTATGACAGCTCTGCCTGAAATAGCACCTGAGGTACATACACAGATTGTCCAGGGAAATCTTGTTGTGAAAGGAGGTGCTGGCCAATTCAATCAAGTGTCAACAGACCAAGCTCTTGAGTAAAGTAGGAACC
Organism: Hermodice carunculata; assembly: GCA_964020975.1. NCBI lineage: Eukaryota > Metazoa > Annelida > Polychaeta > Eunicida > Amphinomidae > Hermodice > Hermodice carunculata. The sequence goes on along the minus strand of OZ026614.1, from coordinate 188,570 downwards.
GTGATGTTATAATACTAGGTAGCACAATCGGTATCATGATGAATGAGTCTTGCCTAATGCGACACTATATGACATTAGTGCACACTACTGAAATTATAAGTGCTGTTAAAAGCATGAGCCATGTTGTTCAAGACCACCACACCTTTCACTATGAATTTTCCCCTTCAAAGACATAAAATAATATTGCAGACACAAAGAAAATATACGAGGCATTCAATGTGATGATAGAATTTTCCTCTTCAAAGACATAAAATGATATTGCAGACACAAAGAAAATATACGAGGCATTCAATGTGATGATAAACCCATTTGATGCAGGTACTGACTGGTCCATACCACAGGAGAAAAGTGTGTTTCCTCTTGTTCACATAGCAACGGGTGCAGATGTCTCAGTTGATGTTCAAGAAGAATAACTAAACACACAGGAGATAGAAAAGGGCATTGTAAAATCATACATTGAAGCTGGTACCAAAAACATGAAACATCTTAAACTGAAAGCAAAAATGCATCTGAAGGGAAAAACACCACGGAAGATGCAGTTGATACTCAGCATTTGTTTGATGAGATTCAGTGCCTTCGAAAGTTGAGTGTGATGCAATACTCGGGGAGATCAGAAACTGACATGACCAATATTTTGTCATTTGAAATAACCCATTTTCCAGGCACTTTGGCTTACAGAGAGATGGAATCATGGGTACCGGAAATAAGGGAGAACTTCTGTCTGTGTTCAAAGCTGACCAAAATCTCATAGAATGGCCTGTCAACTGCCTTTCAGTGATAACCAAAGAGGGTTAGTGTATGATACCGTGGCATTTGTCCATTCAGATGGGAAGGAGAAAAGTGAAACTTATGCTGAGTTGAGCCATTGCCACTTGTTTCCAGTTTTGAAGGAGGCAAAAACCATACCCAATGTTACAGGTATTCACTGGGTCAATGATCCTCATGACCAGTCGCTGAGCATCAAGTCCTCACAACACCAACAGCGTAGTAAAGGTGTTGCCGCTTCACTAGTGCATCATATTGCTCCATCTATTATAGTCTCCAGATGGGATGAAATGCTAGCTAATAGCAAAAGCAAGGCACAATTGACTCACTTCATCTCTGAGGAATGAGTGAAAGATGATGTTACTTGGCACCTCCCCCCAAACATGAATTTGCACACCGGGAATTTGTAGACAAGACCAAAGCAGTGTCTATGTGCCAAGCTGGTCGCATCACCATTGTATAACTTGGAAGTCTGCAAGAAGAGACTGATGTGTGGATTATGCTTCATGTGATATATTTAGCACAGAATGGCTCGAAACGTGTTGTTTTCCATTCTTTTGATACAAACATTGTCCCACTCTATACCTACTATGCTGACAAGATCAGAGGCCTTAGAGAACTTTGGATATGGATATCCATGAACGAGTTTATTCCAGCTCATAATATTGCAACATCACATGGTCCTACCACTCTTAATGCTGTGCCAGCTTTATGCCATTACTGTGTGCCATAGAACCATTAGACTGTACAGGAAGGGTAAAACGTCTGCCATATGGACAATTAAGCAAGATGTTGCCATTGCTGCAAAAATGTGTCCAAGCTTGCACCAGGTTGCAGTTCCCATCGGCCATCTATTGTCGGTGATGCCCTTTCCGTTGGTCGCCATCTGTTGTTAAAATGTAGGGGGGGGGGGGTTGTCTCAGCTTGCTCCCCTTTATGAGTTAAGAGCACATTTATATTGCAGTCGGAATGTGAAAGACCTGCGTTCACTGCCTCCAAGAGAAAATGCTTTCTACCAGCATATGCTCCTTGTAACCTATCAGGTGTACCTATGGAAAACAGCATTAGATGGCTCAGTCAATATTCCAAATCCCCTACATTTCGGATGGCTACTAGATGGAGGCCACCTAAAACCTAGGTATATGACAAAACCACACTGTCCCCCTGACCTTTCTGCAGAGTCTGAATGTCGTTGCATGAAGGGCATGTGTGTTATAGCGTGTTCATGTGAATATGCAGGACTGCACTGTCGCATGCCTGTGTGGTGGCCATCCTGATAGATGTAATAGGGCAAAGCAAGCTGAGTTACTTTAAGATGTAGACTCATCACAATCAGAATCATCTGAATCTGAGTAAACAATAAATGTCAGTCAAATTATTTCTGATTGAATAAATTTTGCTCGGAGAAATGGGCGCAGACATATCTATGTGGTGAAGAATATTAGGGTCCCCCTGAAAACATTATGCTGTCCATCCCTTTCTTACATATCATGAAGTAGAAGCTTCACATGCCCAATAAATGTTTTAATGGACAAAATGTTGCCTACAAGTGGGCATAATATTTTACATTAATATATCATTCTAGTTTCAATTTACCCTGATGTACATGGCAACAGCAGATGTGTAGAAGCAGTGAATTTTAGTATAGTCCCTGCACCCCTTGAGCAGAATTATGTCATGTTCTCTGCAGAGTGTTGGATGCAATATTTATCTTTAAGTTAATTTTTCAGTGTTATTTTAAACACACATCCCAGTTGATGGCACATGTGGAGTGTACACAAAGGTAAAGGGAGAAATTATCAGGAGTAGGGGAGGAAAGGCACAGGTGGTAGCCCTTATAAGGGTAAACACCTGACTGTGAAAACGGGACAGGGGAAAGCCTGAACCTTAGAGGCACGCGAGCCCATCGCAACTTTGAGAGGGCACATGGTGGGCGGACCTTATGCCAAGGCTTGCGCCCTGGCATACATGACAGCAGAAACTGAAGCATCATGGTCTCCCTAGCCCAATTTTGTGTTTCCTCTCTTAATAGGCCACCTGTCAGTTCTTCTTCTTCTTCTTCTTCTTCTTCTTCTTCTTCTTCTTCTTCTTCTTCTTCTTCTTCTTCTTCTTCTTCTTCTTATTATAATTATTGTTATTAATATTATTATTATTATTATCATTATTATTATCATTATTATTGGTTTAAACATATTGTATTCCCATGAAAAAACAAGGAAAAAAAACCAATTGGCCGACAGGCTCACAGGCCTATATTAGGGCCTCTTGTACATATATATTATCATCATCATTATAATTTATATTATTATTATCCATTTGAAACTTACAACAACAATAACAACAACAAGGAAAATAAACACAGAAAGTCTAACTGAAACAAGTTACGTTCATTTTCTTGTTTCACGTAATTCAGGTTTTGGATTTGCATTGAGTTGCATTAAATATATTGTCCACTGTTTAATAAAGTTTTGTTCCTTTGTACCTGAGATAAATTGAGAAAACTTTAAATTAACATTATATAAAAACATATATTAGGGCCTCTTGTATATATATTAACATCATCATTATAATTTATATTATTATTATCCATTTGAAACTTACAACAACAATAACAACAACAAGGAAAATAAACAGAGAAAGTCTAACTGAAACAAGTTACGTTCATTTTCTTGTTTCACGTAATTCAGGTTTTGGATTTGCATTGAGTTGCATTAAATATATTGTCCATTGTTTAATAAAGTTTTGTTCCTTTGTACCTGAGATAAATTGAGAAAACTTTAAATTAACATGATATGAAAACATATATATATATATATATATATATGTGTGTGTGTGTGTGTGTGTGTGTGTATATGTGGTAAGCATTTCCTTGTATTGTATTTTGTACTTATGGCTGCTTGAATCTTAGGGACGAAAGGTGTTTATCTGAGCCAAATGTTTTGAAGTGAATAATTAGATCTGAAAATTGAAGGATACTATAGGTATTATATGTATGAAAGAGAGGTTATACATGTGTTAAAGCTTGCACAAATCAAATAACGCGTACCGATGTCTTTTGCAGAATTAGAAACCCAAGTAAATTTGTTGGATTGGTAAATCCTCATAATTCAATGGATACCAAAATGTTTTATATAATGATATGAGCGTTCGGGGGGGGGGGGGGGGGGATCACTGACTTTGATTTCAGAATGGCCTATAACAATTGACCTTTGAACTGACAAAAAATTATATGCTATTTCATTAAGTCGGCTTGTTATCGGTAAATACTGCAAGGAACTTCACGCATTTTATCCCACTTAACAATACACTGTACATGATTATCATGCCGTCTTTTCTTTCAAATTCATAGAAAATAACATAACATGACAATTGCTTTTTTAAAAATTTACTGTCAATCTGTTTGCTTTAAACTATAAAGAAACATTTTTCTAACCATTCATTACTATTATCTATCACATACATACATTTTGGTAGGTGAGTAATAAATTGGTATCATTGGCAAATGAAAGAAAGTAAGCTAAAGGACAAAAATCATTGACTGGTGCCAAAGGTTGCAAGTTCGAGTACCGCTCGTTCCGAACATAATATAAATATGTATATATATATATATAACATAACAAAGGGCCTATTATTTAAAACCCTTGTGATTTACCATATTTGATATATACATTGGAAGACTTGAGGCTTGGGCATATGTGATTTGAGAAAATATTACCATACACATGGAAGCGTATTTCACATTAGTACGGTAATTTAGAAAGCTGACAGAGGGTATCAGACATGTGAATTCACTTTTAAATCCATAATTTCTATATTATGTCCGGGTGCCAACCCAGACAATTTGTTTTTCCAAGAATTCTTTCTTTATGTCTGGGTGCCAACCCAGTTTCATTGTTTTTGCTTAGTTTCTTTACTTACTATGGCTCCATAATTAATCCAGAATTTTCTCGGCCACTATTGTTTGGAAAACATCTAAACTTGCCATGATAACTGACCTACAAGTGAAATTGTGCATATCGTCTGTAATAGTTATGATGTTTAAAATGATGTAAACGAGCGGCAATTAAAATTTTAAAAGCTCCATAACCGCCAAACTAAGGCAGATGGAGACAAAATTTCAACATGCATGTATTGATCAGTGACACCTGCCAAAATAATGGACAGTAAATTAAAGTTCTAGAACCTCAAATTATTGTAGATAGAGGCGCCATTCCAACTTCAATATATGCGTTTGTGACATAGCCGCATACGATGAACCATGAACCAAAGTTGTGGAATTTTGATTGGCCCAAATTAGGTCAAAATGTAAAATTTGATTCTTGAATAGCTTCGACACTACGGTAGAGGTGTCATTCCATTAATAGGTTTGTGACACATATGCATCCAATGAGCCATATTGCAAAATTGTAATTCATTAGGTGAATACCTAAGATTTAAGTTCAAGTTAAAATTATTCAACTGAGGTTAGATTGGGAGCCACTCTAGATCACGTGATTGTGGCCGTGATTATGATATCCAGGTGCGCATGCAGCACGCTTCCCTGCGTGTGTCAGTCTTCCTCATTTGTGCGTCATGTGAGTGGTCGTGTGTCCCAGTGTCGTCGTCTCTTTTTCTTCTACTAAACTTCTTAACCTGCTAACATGGGACGAAAGCAAAAGAAAAAGACAGCCCGTTGTTGTTCGGTGTGTAGGACCCCTCTCAAAGAACATACTGGACCTTGGGGCCCTGGAAAATGTACCAGGATGGCTAACCAGCAAACACAGGTGGGTGGTGGCCAAAGTGACAAACCGGCAAGTGACAACCCGAGCCCGGATATAGCGAACGTTGCCTTCAACCCGTTTCTGGGTCCTTTACAGGGACTTTGTAGACTTATTCCCCAGAATGGACTACCTACCGAACTAGGTGGCGATAGTTTATGTTCTGACTCACATGGGGAAAATGGACAGAATCAACTCTGAATTAGACCAAGTTACGAAGTCAGCCCAGCATGTTCAAGGCAGAATCAAAATTCTGAATCTGACCAAGTCACGAAGTTGGCACAGCAGGTTCTATTGTTACAATCTCAAGTATCAAGGGTTGTTAGCCTGCAAGAAAATATTTTACGTTCAAATTCGGGACAGTTTGGGAATATGCCACAGAATGAGGCGTACAATACACCTTCTTGTAACTGCGTGCCCTGTCAGACAAGTATTCAGTATGTGCCACAGGGTGCGGTCATGACGTCACTTGGCTCTACCTGTCAACATTGCGACCTTGGCTCTTCAATGGACATGGGTCAATTGGGTACCCAGAATGTAAGCACTGGAGTCCCTGGCCTTAGAAGCACCGCAGGAGTGACCGATTTTGCCTCTCTTACCCCAGTGGAGGGGATGTCAGAGAAAACCATCAAAGCTGCATTAGCTGGTGAGTTGGTCCAATTGGACGAGTTTCTGTATAATTATAACATCGCAAGTGATAATGCGGGTGAAATGCAGTCATATGTTGACCCATCAGGAAATATAGTATGTAAAGCTCAAAGGCAAAAGCGGCGAGTCAGTAATTTCAGTACATAGCTAGAAGCCTGGCCTGCTTATGAAAAGCTCATGATTTTCTTCCATGGTGTGGATTTGTACTCCGTTATCTCAGACTACAAAATCCTGACTATGCAATATGACCGTAGATATCAATGGACCGCGGTGGCCATGTTTGACAACAAACATCCTGCGTCCTTGTCGCGCAAATCAGTTAACTTCATGAAAGTTGATACCAATTTAGTTACAACAACTTTTGATACAACTTCTGTGAAAACATCGCCAATAAGGTGTCATCACTGCAAGTCATTTGATCACGTGGTCGGGGAATGTCCTTTTCCCGCGCCTACACAAAAAATGCAAAAAAATGGAAAAGCTCAACGTTCAATGCCTGCAACAGCAGAGATTTGTAACAACTTCAATACTCTCGGATGTATGTTTTCAAACTGGAAGCGGCTCCACGTCTGCAAATCATGTGGAGGAGAGCTGCCTTACAAACTCTGCATTAAGCAGGGAAAATGTTCAGCAGCAAAAATTTCTTAAAGCTGACTTTTGGCAGCAATGGTTGGCTGATCACCCTGACCAACCATATGCTCAAAGACTAATTGATTATGTAGAAAATGGCATATCTATTGGTTTTTCAGGTCCAGAAAAACAAGTAGTTTGTGATAATTGGACGTCATCAATTCAGTTCCATGCCGAGGTGGATGCGTTTATCCACAAAAATCTTCTTTTAGACAGGGTGGAGGGCCCCCTTCAAGAGTTACCGCCGAACTTTCGATCTTTGCCACTTGGCGCCTTTATGGGGCGTCGTTCAAATATAGTCCGGGTCATTCATTACTTAAGCTAGCCATCGGGTCAGTCTGTAAACGACAGGATAAATAAGGACAATTATACTTTAAAGTATACAACAGTAGATGAAGCAGCCAAATTATGTTTACAATATGATGAGCCATGGATGGCTAAAATAGACCTTAAATCAGCTTACATGTCATGTGCTATCCGGGAGAAAGACAGAAATTATCTTGGTTTTTCTTGGAAAGGAGGTGATGGCAATACACATCTTTATAGATTTGCTTGTGTTCCTTTTGGCCTGAAATCTGCTCCAAAATTATTTGACGATTTTGCGAGTGGTTTGGAGTATGTAATGAAGCTGCGAGGTGTTACTATAACACATATACATTACCTGGATGATTATCTTGTAATATGCGGTTCAGAATCTGAGTGTATGAAATGTATAAAAATAATGATAGATACATGTGTATTATCTGGTTTCGAGGTTCAGCACAGTAAATCAGACGGTCCTGCGCGTATTATAGAATTTCTTGGTATCGTCATAGACACTGTAAATAAACAGCTGAGGATATCTCAAGATAGAATGTGTGAAATACAGGAGATCCTAGATGAGTGTACAACAAAAAGTATGCTTCAAAACGCGAGCTACTTTCTATAATCGGCAAATTAATGTTTTGCGCCCCCATGTAGTGCAGAGTGGTGGCATATTTACACGGTGGTTATTACATCTATCCAAGTGCGCACGTAATTTGCATCACAAGTTTCGCATTTCAAATCACGCTAGAGCTGATATTATGTGGTGGATAAAGTATTTAGAAGATCAAAATGGTGTCAATTTTTTACCCACTCTTTTCCCGTTTCATGACTGTTTGGTAGTTTTTACTGATGCTTCAGACATAGCGGCCAGTGCCGCATGCGGCAATTCTTGGTCACTGGTTTCATTTACAGGTGTAAACTATTGGATAAGAACAAGGTCGATATCATGGAGAGAAATGTTCGCTGTAGTTTTGTGTATAGCTACCTTTGCACATGTGTGGGCAGGCACAAGTGTCCTCGTGAATATTGATTACATGTGTATTGTTCAATGCATAGAGTCGGGCAAATCACGCAATCCGCAGATAATGTCGCTGATACGAGCCCTATATTATCATACCAGTGTTTATGGAATCAGATATAAAGCAGTGCATTTGTATTCAGCTAGGAATGACCAAGCAGACGCGCTGAGCCGGTTGGACTTCATAAGGTTTAGATATGTTCATCCTAGGGTGGATCTTGCCATGACTCTACCTGCATCTTTTATATTAGATTTCGAGTAAGTGTATACTGAAGGACTGGACTGTTTGATTATTTATTGAGATATCACGTGCCAGTATGATTCTTATTTGTACTGACTTTATTGTGTTTTCTTTATTGTTACCGGTATAATTGGTTGCACTGCTTACAGTATGATTATTTGTTGAAGGTTTGGACAACAATGTTCACTCATTGCTTCAGAAAAGTCATAGGGAGAATACATCACGTACTTATTCTTCTGCACAGCGTGGTTACCTTGATTTTTGTAGACAGCATCAATTACTACCTATGCCTGCATCTGAACAAACGATTTTGTTTTATATTGCTTATACTCAGACTCGATGTGAATCACATAGTCGCAAAGCAGGACTGAAGGCTACCTCTTTGCAAGTGTATTTAGCGGCGATCCGCTCTCTTCACATTATGCATGGATATGATCCCCCTCCTATTGCTTCACCCAGAATTCAACTAGTTTTGAAGGCAATAGATGAGTCTGGTGGGGGTCCTGTGCAAAAATTGCCAATAACGTATGAAATATTGCGTTGCATGTGTCAGTTGCTTTCAAAATCATATGACGATTTAGTCTGGCGTGCTGCCTAAATCTTTGGGTTTCTTTGGAGGTTTAAGGGGGGGCCGAATTTGCGCTTGATGTGTCACCTGCGGGAGTCTTTATGACTCCTCCCTTATTACTGGGTCAGGTCTCCTTTGGCCGAAACTGTAATTCTTTATATATGCTGATTCATGTTAAAAGATGTAAGACAAAATCGCATGGTTTTGTGAAACCTATTGGATGTGCAGCAGCTCCAGTATGCGCCTTATGTTCCATGTGTAGTTATTTGCTAAAACGAAAGGCACAAGAATTTTTGTCTGCCCAATCATATCTTTTTCAGTGTAGCAGTGGGGTGGTACTGTCGAGGCCTATGTTGAATTTAAAGATTAAGTCTTTGATTTCGGCACTTAGATTAGATCCATCCAAATTTTCGGCTCATTCCCTCCCTGCAGGTGCAGCAACGACAGCGGGTATGGTCGGTTTTGCCGATTTGGAGATTAAATCTTTAGGAGGCTGGTCCTCTTCCGCTTATTCAATTTAGATTCGCCAAGTTGAGGTCCACCAGTTGGGGGTTGCTCGCAGGCTAGCTCGGAAGTGATGTAATTTAGAGAGGTCCCATTTATCAAATGTTATATTTAACTTACTTACATACTACTACACTTTGGGCTAATATTCATATTTGGGCTAATTAAGCCCTTCAATGATTATTCATATGCACATTGTTATTCCAAGTTTGTGTCCGCTTTATATGTAATAAAGCATATTCGCCTAACTTGTTGTGTGGCTCCTTCATTTAAATAGTGAATAACTTGAAAAATATTATACATTGAGGTGCCAAAAACATTATACATTGAGGTGCTAACTTAAAGTTAGATTATCTTGAACAGAGGCATATCTTGAACAGGGGGAAAATGTAGGATTTCAAACTTTTCTCATTTTTAAGGTACCTAGACAGATTTGCTGTGAAGCAAATCTTCTTTACTAGTTCATTTTTATAAATTCCTAAAAAATATGTATAAAGTTAAATGGACTGTTCTCTTGCCTAAATGGACGGGATCTACAACCAAGATTTTAATTAAAAGAATAAAGACAAAGCATGCTCGCATAGTTACTCCAAAGGATCACAATTAAAACACCCTTTACATCAATGTATCAGTGTTTAGATACATTCACGGAGGACAGACGAAAAGTTTTGTTTGTGTTTGTAGTCTATGCCTTTGCTAGTTATGTAACATAACACTGTTTCAATTTAAGTACAACAACCAATCTAAGAATATAGTTTGCATGGTTGTTCTTTCCTTAGTGCATGCAATTTTCAAAATTTTTAACCGAACGTAATAATATGTTAACTGATTTGTTGGTTTAGACATAGACAGTGATTAGATCCCTATGGAGCGTAGGGAGGTTGGATTTTTTGTTCAGAACGACAAGGAAGATGTAACACTGTTGCGCTTGTTTTTGTTATTAGATTCAGTTGATTACTTTTTTGTCTATATTCGATGCTCTTTTCTGTTACATTATATTATATTACATTAATCAGAAGAAACTTTTTTTCTGTGAATCTATCATATTTTGTTTTTCCACTTTGCATGTTTGCATGCCACTGAAACCTATAAGCTAAATTGTAATGGCACAGCAGCTGGACAATAGAGCAGAGTTGAAGGTTATTGGCCCAACAGTTGGGCCAATGAGCGGGGCCCAGTCCCATTGGCACAGGAGCTGGGCGAAGGAAGCACTGTAGAACCTTATTTGCTTCGCTTCTGGACAAATAAACATGGTTAATCCTATCTGCACAACATCTAGGCGAACAGATTCTGCCTTTACAGAATGATTCAAATGTAGGACAAAACGGCATTTCTTTTATATATAATAGTTCATTTTTTTCTCAAAGCATCAATATGATACTTTCTCCAATTAGTCCTACATTATTCCCACCCATAGCATGTTATTTAAAGAGGATTCTTGACATTCCTATCACGTTCGCCCTTGGTGCTGTTTGCGGTTTAAGGGTTTTAGTTTCTGTGGCATCTGGTCCATGAGGACCCATCCCCACCACAACTATGTTACTTTTGTAGAAGTCTATAATTTTTGTTGTTGTCGTTGTAGATGTTTCGTTATTTCTTTCTTTCGTTCGTGATGTACTCATTAAAGTGTATGTGTCAACACACACTTTTCTGTTTTTCCTGAAATTCATTCCTTCTTTCTTTCTTTCTTTCGTGTGTTTGTTCTTTCTTTCTCTCTTTCTTTCCTTCTTTCTTTTTTGTTTAGTTTGTTAAAGTATTTGGGTGGGGGCGGATTTTTTTTTTGTTTTGTTTTGTTTTTCCACGAAAGAATTATTGTGTGCTTGCATCTGGCTACTCTCATGTGCAGTATAAAATTTATCATGAATCATACCGCCCTACACGCATCTAAACATTCTGATACTAAAAGACTAATTACACATACCAAAATGAGGTACATTTCTAATTGCAACTACCCAAATAATCAACTGCTCGATTTTTGTAAAAAACTGATTTACAATTTATCCTAATTACAGCCACCCTTAGTTATTAATTTGCCTGTTTCCAGTGCCTTCAGAGCAATATCTGAATATTATGTCAGATGCTACACTTCAGAACTACTCGATGATCTGTTTTCTTCCATGACAAATAAATTATGTTTTGGCAACATGTTTTTTGACTTAAATGCTAATGACTTTCATTCTTTTCTGACATTCCTAAGTACACATTTACTCAATGTCAAAAACTACTGAAATTAACAGTATTTACCTTAAATGTCACAAACTTGACACTATCTCGAAACATTGATTCAGATTTGGCAGCGAAATAGCAGCTTTATGGTTGGAGACTTTCATAGTGAAGAGTGGGTGCACATGGGGTTTATTTTACATCTATGGTGCTGGGTGTCGATTGTTGAAGTACTTGTTAGGAGTTCCCTCAGTGCGTACAGGTGGTCTAGCTGCAACTGTTTATTTTACAATCACTGGGACTGAATATAATATCCCAGTTTGTTTCTACTTTAGTTATACAACTGCAGGTGGTTTAACTAAAGTGCGCTATCCAGCTCGAAGGGGTACTTATTGGTTAAGGGGTAAGTCAAAGTGTTCTTATCTGAACCTGTGCTATACAAATTTAGTAATTTATGTGAACTTTGTTTTTACTTTTATTCTTTAATCATATTGCAGCCCTGCATTTACAGCAGAACTTCAGTTATTTAGCTAAAGTATCATTTGCCACGATCATGTTTGTAATTTGTATGTGGTTTGTCTGTGCTGCATATTTAGCTTAGACAGGAGCCGCTACTCAGAAAGACATGTACGGCTACAGGCTCCGAAACATGTTCTGAGTAGTTACCCACTGAAGACCCTTTATTTATTTGGGCTAACACAGCGTATGTCGAAATTCTACAGAAGAACACGTGCAATACGGACAATAGTACTTCCATATGTATGTAGGTTAGGTTAGACAGTGACGGGTGAGCTTATGGAGAGCAAAGAGTTCGGAGTACGGAAAAGAGTTGTGACTACTAGGAAGTGGTTCTGGACAAAATAAACACACACACACACACACGCACGTATATATATCTATATCTATATCTATATCTATATCTATATATATATATATATATATATATATATATATATATATATATATATATATATATATATATATATATATATATATATATATACATATATACATAGTATACACTCCTGCTTTTCAAAGTATATTAAAGTGCTATATGCAACGTGTCATCTTAGGCTCACATTCAACATAAATATATGATGTCACATGCCGGGTGGAATGAAATACGGTGTTTTCCCGTCACGAGAGAATGTTACCCAGAAATGTGATGGCAAAACCGTATATTGCTCCTACCAATGTAAGATTATATTAATTTGGTTTGAGAGGGTATTTACCGCGAAAATGATGCCCTATAGGCCTACTTTCAACGCCGATTGGATGTGCTATACTTGCTAACGCTGCCCGTATTCATACCGCGTCACATCTGACGTAGAATCTGACATAGCTACCCACGTACATCCTTTTCGTGGACGTGTTTATGCACTACATCATTGTTGCTGGGGCATCAGAATGAAGTTGTAAAACTGTTTCGAACCTGTGACTGGGATGGAATGTGGGTTTTGGTTTTAACCTCCAACCCCCACCCACCCCCACACTCCCAGTATTAAGATGTACAACGGTTGACAAACTGGTTCAAAAACAAAATCAGTTACTTGTCACTAAAAATCAACAGCAGAGCGTTTCAGCGTGAACTGTTGATTGACATAAACGGAACCAATTAAACAGCAGTACACGTGCAGCTTCATTGATACGGCTTCGAGGACAAGGTCAACATGGCTACCGCCAGGGACATATGTTTCTGCTACCACAGGAAGCACCCAGGGGAACTTTACTATTTCAATAATTTGAAAAGTGAGACTTCACCAAAATATGCTCGGATAGCAAATATGATAAATACCACTCATTGCACTGGTGATTATGAGCACAACCTGCGATAATAAAGAGATATATAAAAGTGGTTTTAATCTATGTTGGGGAGTTAAATATGGTTTTCGGGAGTTCCCGACTCCCGCACTCATATACACCATATGTACGAGTCATCCCGAATTTTGCAGGGAAAGGGGTCGATTTAATTGGAGCCTGGTCGCGGCCCGCAAAATCAAGAAATACGGGTGTTATTTGCAAATACATCTCCGCGGAATCCCCAATTAGGGTCCGGAAGAAAACTAATGGCATTGACAAACACACATACAAAAAAGGGGAAATATTTGTCTCGCACATTAACTATACCTTGGTAAACATATTTATTTCAGAAAAAAAGTGATTGGAAAGAAGGCAAGTATAAACAAATAAAAATGCCTTGAAGTGATCTAAGACAATGTAATCATTGGTACATACCTCCTTGAAATGGAAAAAAGGGGGACACCGTAAATACGACACATTTGAAAATTGGTGTGACACAGCATCTGAGCAAACTTTTGCACATTACTTTGAAATGAGTGTCAGAAAGTTTAAAATTATGCAAATGTCTTAATTCAAATTGTTCTTATTTGAACCTGTACTATGAAAATTTGGTAATTATGGTTTGTTTGACAGGTGTTCTTCTTTGATATGAAGCTCTGCATTTATAAGCAAAACTTCACATATTTAGCTAATTCATCAATTGCCACGTTCATATTTATTCATTATTATGTGGGTTGTCTTTGCTGAATATTTAGCTTCGACAAGGAGGCGCTACTCAGAGAGACATGTACGGGTAAAAGGCTCCGAAACATGTTGAGTAGTTACCCGCTGAAGACCCTTTAATTTATTTGGGCTAATACAGCCTATGTCAAAATTTTACAGAGGTACGTGTGCAATATGGACAATACAACTTCTATGTATATAAGTTAGACAGGGACAGGTTAGCTTATGGAGAGTAAAGAGTTCGGACTACGGAATAGGGTAATGACTACTAGGAAGTGGTTTTGGACAAAAAGACACAAATACAATTAAGGGCATCTAAAAGTATCATATCTTCAAAACTATTGTAGAAAGAAAATTTCAGGCTCTGCATGTAGATCTGTGACAACTTTCACGCTCTGCATGTAGATCTGTGACAATTGTCAATGCAATGGGTAATGATAGCAACGGAGCATTTTAAATAATGCTAATTAAGGCATTTGAATGCCTTTGAATGTTGAATATCTTCAAAACTATAATAAGCACAGTTGCCAATTTAACTGAAGTTAATGGGTTCATCGTACAGTCACACACATTGAACTATGAACGAACGTTGTAACCTTTCGATATATGCAAATTTGTAGAATATAGAAAATGTAAACCTCGAATATCGTCAAACTCTCATAGATAGAGGTGTAAATCTAACTTCAATCTGTAGATTTCTGCTCCAGCTACACCCCATGAACCAAAGTTGTACCATTATAATTTATGCAACTTAGGTTATAACACAAAATTTAAATCCTGAAAATATCTTCAAAACGATTATAGACAGAGGCGCCATTCCAATTTCAATGTATAGATTTGTGAAACAGACCCTTCCAATGAACAGAGTTGTAGCATAACTTATTCAAATATTCAAATCTTAAATATCTGCATAACTATTACAGAAGACAGCTTGTTGAGCGATACTTCCATACATAGATGGTCATGGCCATCAATTATTACTATCAACCATTTACGACCTCTCTGTCTGTCTGTCTCCCTGTCTCTGTCTCTCTCCGACTGTCTGTCTGTGTCTCTATATATAGTATATTTTGTATTAAAAGGTGAAAATAGGGCTGTCTGCAGGGCTCAACAGCAAGTATGATCAAAATAAAAGCTACCATTTCTAAACGAAGCAATGATAGGGAGTAACCTACATTCACTTACCTGTGTCAATTTCAACCTGGGAATGAGTCACAACTTAAGGCCATCCTGGGTGCAGTTTGAAAGCAATGCATGCAAAGTGTACAGAGTAAGGCTATTATACCACCTGGGAAAATTTCAAGCGAAACTACTCTCTAACGTCTGAAACATATGAATACTACTTGTGGTTATAGTGATTTAAAAAGGGTGCCTAAAATCACTCATTGTGGTGAAGGGGTTAATTTGTTTAAGGACATCCCCAGTTATGCAAGCAGTGAGATGCATCATGGTCAAGTTCAACCAGACGTTGTAGCCACTACGTGTGAAAATTCCAAAACTCATCCATGTAGTAACAAGTTAGATCGCAACAAAGGACAAGTTGCTGGTAGACGAAAGGAAGGTGTGAGGCCCATTAACTGCCTACTCATCAGCGTAACATGTGAAACAGAGGCATTTGTTTGCTTGCAGATGGCAGAGGCTCCCCCAGCACACAGAGGTGCTCTTGGAGAGTCCTCCAAGGCAGGCGTAACAGACGCAGATCTAGAGAAACAGACATACAAAATACTAAGATGGCAAAGTTGGTGGGTGTTTGTGAGGAGTTTGTGGAAAGCTTTTGATAATTTGGATGAAAGTTGACGCGCTGTAATATTTCTTATGTCTCATAATGCCGTTTCTTTACGTTATTGATATTTGTTTGTAAAATCTTTTTATAGGCCTGCAAATGCCAAAATTGAAAAAAAAATCGTTAAAAACCTGGACCCTGGAGTATCGCCAGTGAACAACCTAGTTTAAGCCTTCCGTAAGCTACATTTCCACCAATTTTTAGAACAATCTGAGTGATAGTTTGGGATAAGAAGATATAGAGAATAATTCATTGAAAAATGGAAAAAATGCTTTACCATCTGTTGAAAACATTAAGATTTAGGTGTCCCCAGAAATGTGCAAATGAAATGTAAAAAATAATCGGTCAAGTGGTCGGAGAACGATTTTTTAATGATTTTGTCCCCCCCCCCCCCAAAAAAAGAAAAAAAATCATTAAAATAATCATTTTCAAAATCACTAGAGTTTGTCCATTTCAACAAACCTGGTAGACCCCCCCCCCCCCCCCGTAAATTGCTACTAAGTGTGAAGTGAATTTGACTGGCGCTTTAAAAAGTCGAAAATGTAAATTGTGGACGAACGGACGATGGACGACAGACCACCCTGTAAGCTTCGATTACCGACAGGTCAGCTGTCTAACAAAAGAGATAGAAAAGAAAAAAGAAAAACATGTTGCCAATGTGCAGTCATGTGAGGATCATGCAAATACTGCAGTGTAACCACCTGTAACAGGTCTGGATATGGGAGGACATGTATATTCCGAAAGGACTCACCTTTGCATACAAAATGGATTATTGCCATCAAAACAGAGGACGCAAGGACCATGATGTGATGCAAAGCTTTTCAATGGGAACAAATAAGGGACACTTCCATGCCACATGGGGCACCGAGTGAGCCTCTGCAGTACTTGCTGAAGGTTTAGGCGTATGCTAATCGGTTAAACGTGCAATGTACCTCCAATTACAAACTTGCTAATCCAACTTCGGTTCACGTGCACAATTAATTCTTTACTCCATGGACCTTTTAGACGACTCTCGTTTCATAAGTCTGTGTTTCAAGTCAGGTTGTTGGCCAGATTTAATGTTTAAGACACTGCTTGTGTCACTCGCATTGTCTCTTAGTTATGTCTTGCTGCATGATTGTTCAGCCTGCGGACATAAAGCCTTTATTGCAGGATTTTAATTCATGCAAGGTTTGAAGACACACAGATAGATTTGCTTTGACACAAATCTTATTTCCTAGTTTTCCATTTTTACTTCATATTCTCTCTCTCTCTCTCTCTAGATATATATATATATATATATATATATATATATGTATATATATATATACATACATATATGTGTGTGTTTTTATAATCTGGTAGTTGTATTTATATTGATAATATGTTGTTGATTTTTCTTAATTTTATGGATCCAGTGCGGTAGATGACTGTCTTGAAATTTCTTGTGAAAAATGTACTGCCATTGAAACCTCGAAGTCGAACTGACATAGACGTGGGCATGCCCATCAGCCAGGCTATGTATATTTATTCAACATGGCTTATAAATACAACGCTCGTGCTGTTGTCATGAAAACTTTTGAGATGCTTTGTGCATCGGGCCAGTCATCAACATTTCATTGAACATGTTTACTCAACACGTGAGATCTTCTATGTACCCGGTACCAATGTTTCAAAGTCACTTGGACGACACACAGATTTTGATGAGCACACGGAAGTACAGCCATATCACGGAATGTGTGAGGTCAGCTTGTGGTATCTGTATATGTAAGTAAAAAAATCACTCTTGGCCATTGCGTATATGACATATGACTGTAACTTAATATTTCCTTGCCAAAAGCGATTGGGACGACAGGCTTTGCGTGTTAGCTCATTATTGTTTCTGTCACCAGAGACGTGCGTGCAGAGGGACAGTAACTCAACACGTAACTCTGTGTGTGCACGGCTCTGCGGTCACTCATCGCCGTACTGTCTTAATGGTTCAAAGCAGGGGCCGCCATAATGACATGCGTCAAGACAACATTTTATCCCCATTATTATTTTCTATATATCTTAGTGAACTTGAACGACATCTTAGTAACTGTTATAAACCAAACAGGAGGAGCTATATGTCGTTTGGTAAACAATTTGAAAGTAATTACTTTGCATATTCGTTTATTTTTTATACTTAATAAAGATCATTGAAAACAGTTTTTATAGAGTTACCTACTGATATTATTTGCAAATTATTCGATCATCTTAGTGCTCCAATTATTTTGTGTGGTTGTGAAAATTTCGGGGCTTTGAAAATTTTGAACATATCGAAATAGTTTGTAGAAAGATTTGGAGAGGGATTCTGAAAATTAGCAAAGCAACAGGAAATGGTATTGTTGACGGTAAAATTGAAAGACATAAATTGAATGGTACAGTTAAGAAAAGAATGCTAATTTTTGGAGTTGTATTGTTACAAGTAAACGAAGTAAATTATCTTATTGTCCTTATAGATGAATTAAAGTTTTACATGAGTCGTTTTGTCAAAGTGTTTTTACTTCAAAAAGGTTGTTCAGAGAAAGATGTATTTTAGACAATGGCGTCGCATCACCACATTCCTATTTCTTCTGCATGTGGTAATAGTATAGTACGTAGTATACTACTTGCGGTGTTTTCATCAGTCACCTGGTTGGTTTCTCAATCCAGCATGTGCCAACAGACTGTGCCGATCTCCATTTGAAGTAGATGTGAAAGAGCAACACTTGCTTCACTCATTTTCTCTGTCTGTGTCTCTCCTCGAAAAGTTCTCTACATTTTTGGGCACCCCCCCCCCCCTTGATGGAGACGTATTCAATCTATTGTTCATCACCTTGTTCAAACTCACTGCCACTCTAGTTTAAGCCTCAGTCGGCTTAATAAATTCACTCACACCCGTTTTGGGGCTTCCTCGACGCGGGAGAGGTCCCCTCAAACACGGCGAGTTCTTATGTGACCTGACCCGTTCCGATCCAGCGCCCACTTATTCCGTAGGCTATGCTTTAGCCGACTTCTCCCCTCCAGTTTCATGTCTTGTCTCAATTTTTACAGCTACATACGTCTTCGACTTCACTTGAGGTGACTTCGCTGTGATACGTATCGTGACCATTTGATATGCAATTTGTTATATTATGATATGTGTTTATTTCTTTGACCACGTATAATTTCATTTCCTCAGGGGCATAACTAAATATCATCATCATCATCATCATCATCATCATCATCATCATCATCATCATCATCATCATCATCATCATACAAATAACCACTTTGTCAACACCATGTTCCATTGTTGCCATATTTTTGTTGGCACTCATCTATGACCAATCCTGACACCAATATGCGCATATTTGAGATCCTAATATATTCCACAAAAATATACAGTTCGTCTGGAAAGGCCATGCAATATCCTGCATGACGCAGCAAATCTTTTTTCTTTTTTTATTATTTCTTACTCTTGAATGTTAAGAGTCACACACTTGGGGCCTGGATACAATGTATATTCAACTGCTTTCTGTCAAAACATACCTCCTGGAAATGTTGCTGTCATGGCTGGAATATTGATTTACCTGCTTGGACACTTGGACGTTGCACTGAGTTATTAATGCTTTGAGTTTCGACTTAAAATGAGATAAATCATACAGAAATGTAAAGGAATACTTTTTGGGAAACAGTATAATTTCTTAGATTATGATATGATGGAAGAAGACAAGACATAGATGTTCAGTGAATCGTTCGAAAAACTGATACATAATAGATATATCAATTTCTGGGATTGTGCATTTATATGTTAACATTGTATGGGAATTACGTCAACATTTATATGTAAACATATTGTACGGGAACTATGTCAACATGCATTATTACAAATGCACAGTTATGGAGACTATTTATAAAGGTTTCCCTTATTAAAATGGCCAGCAGTTTGTGATTTTATATTTGTAAACATATGGCATGAATACCGACCCCCAATAAATTACCACAGTAATTCCCATAGAGTGGCTTTTGGGTGTGCACAAATGATACGTTGAAGTAATGTTTTTAAATTAGTCACATAGTTTCGAGTTGCAAAAATCCACTATACATAATGTATCGTGCTGATTCAAAAGTTGAGATGTATTCCACCGTGAAAGCCGCACTCTGGTTGAGGCCAGAATTCTGATTCTGAGACAAAAACAAAAAACAAACAAAAACAAAAGCAAAAAAGACAACAGAAAAGAAAAAATACAAAAAAACAAAACAAAAACAAAAACAAAAAACAGATAACAAAAACCCAAAACAAAAAACAAAAACCAGAATAACCAACCCCCCCCTCCCCCAAAAGCCCCTTTTAGAAGCTGCTCCTAGACTTCTAGCAGCAAAACATGTTGCTGGTATTCAAGTTGGTTTGGGAGTTCTTTTCTTATTGCATGCGGTGAGCAAATAATAGTTTTATTTTAATTTTTCTAAGATAAATCAAGACTGTGGCTTTCATCATATAATGAAAGGAGCATCACTGTGTTTTACTCTCTATCTTTTATTATGTCTGTGTGCCAACACAGACATACTGTTTTTCTAGAAATTAAAGTGTGTGTGTCAACGCACACTTTACTGTTTTTCTAGGAATTCTTTCTTTCTTTCTTTCTTTCTTTCTTTCTTTCTTTCTTTCTTTCTTTCTTTCTTTCTTTCTTTCTTTACCGGCAAATTTCTCCGACATTTCATTTAAAAAATGATTTCATGTAGAAACTCCAAACTTGGCACAATTATACTTCTATGGAGAAAGTCTGGCCTTTTTATAATGAGAGGTCATGCTTTTGAAAATTGTGCAAATGAGGGCTAATTAAAGTTTTTAATCTTCGATATCTTACATACTATAGTAGATGTGGTCCCGAGTGTATAGGAGTTCGATCATAGCAAGGTAAAGGTCATCTCAAATTTCAAGGTCATGTCAAGGTCAAAGGTCAATTTTAAGCCAAAATGTCATTTTTGAGGTCAAGGTTCACTTCAGGTAGAGGTCATTGCAAGGTCAAAGGTCATTTTAAGGTTAAAGGCCACTTTCCTTGGTGACCTTCTTCTAGCCATAACTTGGTCAATTTTTATTCAATTTTGATCATGTTGGGCTCAAATTATAGCTATTGTAACCATGCATATTTCAAAATTTATGTGTGACCTCTAAAGGTCAAAGGTCAAGGTCATTTGAAGCTTTGAAAGTTTCATCCAGTCACAACTTGGCTATTTTCCATCCAATTCTAATCATGTTTGACTCAAATTTAGGTATTGCAACACTGCACATTTTTTAAGAACACGTGACCTCGAAAGGGCAAAAGTAGAGGTCATTTGGCCCTTTGAAAGTTTCATCTTGCCATAACTTGGTAAATTTTCATCCAATTTGGTTCATGTTCATGTCAGTTTAACTTCTACTAGGGGGTTACCGACCATTGTGCATGTAATGAATCTAAAACAAAAGTTGTAGCAATTTGAATTATGCTAAATAGCACTATTAGAAATTTTAAATCTTGAATAACTTCAAAACTATAATAGATAGAGATGCCATTCCAACTTCTACTCCTGTGTTATGGAATAGTTGTACATTGCCATACCAATATGCTTTGAAGACACACACACTGAATTACTATGCAGCAAATCATCTTTTCTAGTTCTTTCTTTCTTTCTTTCTTTCTTTCTTTCTTTCTTTCTTAACTGGCAAATTTGTCCGACATTTCATTTGAAAAGTATTACACGTAGAAACTTCAAACTTGGCACCATTATACTTCTATAGATGAAGTCAGGTCTTTTGATAATGAGAGGTCATGCTGTTCAAAATTATGCAAATGAGGGCTAATTAAAGATTTAAATCTTCAATATCTTATGTACTATAGTAGATGTAGTTCCGAGTGTATTGGAGTTCGATCATATCAAGGTCAAAGGTCATGTCAAGGTCAAAGGTCAGTTTTAGGTAAAAATGTCATTATAAAGCCAAAATGTCATTTTAAAAGTCAAGGACCACTTCAGGTGGAGGTCATTTCAAGGTCAAAGGTCACTTTCGATGGTGGTTTTCTTCTAGCCATAACTTGGTCAATTTTTATCCAATTTTGATCATGTTGGGCTCAAATCGTAGCTATTGTAACACTGCACATTTTTGAAGTCTCGTCTTTTTATAATGAGAGGTCATACTTTTCAAAATTATGCAAATGAGGGCTAATTAAAGTTTTAGATCTTCAATATCGTATATACTATAGTAGATATAGTTCCAAGTGTAAAGTTCGATCATAGCAAGGTAAAGGTCATCTCAAATGTCAAGGTCATGTCAAGGTCAAAGGCCAATTTCAGGTCAAATATCATTTTAAAGGTCAAGGTTTACTTCAGGTAGAGGTCATGTCAAGGTCAAAGGTCATTTCAAGGTCAAAGGCCACTTTCGATGGTGGCTTTCTTCTAGACATAACATGGTCAATTTTTATCCAACTTTGATCATGTTTGGCTCAAATTGTAGCTATTGCAACACTGTACATTTTAGAAATTACATATGACCCCTTAATGTCAAAAGTCAATATCATCTGGACCGTTGAAAATTTCACTCAGCCAATTTCAATCCAATTCTAATGGTGTTGGACTTAAATTGTGGGTATTGTAACAATGTACATTTTTGCAATTTACATGTAACCTGTAAAGGTTAAAGGTCAAAGGTCAAGGTCATTTGGACTTGGAAATTTTCATGCAGCCATAAGCTTAATGGAATGGGAAGTACCAAAGCACAAAAGTTGTACCATTTAATATTTACAACTTTTGAAGGCACACAGACAGATTTGCTTTAAAGCATATCTTCCTTTCTAGTTTAATATTGTATCTAAATGTGGTAGCTACCAAGATGTTCTGCGGAAAACCCTCATACTAGTTGGTTCCTTTTAGATCCTGGATCTGAAAAATAACATCATATTCAAATATAAATCACGTATTCTTATTGAAAATTTCCGTGAGTAATTTTTCCAAATTTTATGCTTAGATCAAGTATCGGGAGTATTAGAGCTGAAACACGTGGATTTGATTTTGACATTGTAAACCACTCATACATAAATGCTGCACTTACCTTTCGATTATTCCTGAACATAGTGTCTGTTGCCGTGGTGATTCCGTTGGCAAGAAAATTTATATTATTTCCATGACTATTGTCAAACATGAAACTAAAAAAATGAATTGTACTTCCATGTTTTACACCTTTTCAAATATTCAGCAATAATACTTTTTAAGTGCCCTGAATTAGAATAAATTAAAATTCTACAGATTATATCTGTATGCCAACACAGACATATTGTTTTTTTGTAGAAAATCTTTCTTTCTTTCTTTCTTTATTTCTTTCTTTCTTTCTTTCTTTCTTTCTTTCTTTCTTTCTTTCTTTCTTTCTTTCTTTCTTTCTTTCTTTCTTTCTTTCTTTCTTAATTAATTAATTAATTAATTAATTAGTCTCGATATTTTATTGAAAGGTATCATACGTAAACTCTCCAAACTTGGCATGCTTATACTTCCGTACATGCAGTCCCTAGTTTTTGTAAAGATGTTCAACGGGTTTGAAAATTATACAAATTAAGGCCATTTGAAAATTTAAATCTTGAATATCCCCAAAACTATTATATGTACAGGTAACCAATCCAACTTCAATTAAAAGGCTTCTAACATACATTTGACCTCTAAAGGTCAAAGGTCAAGGTCATTTGGACCTCTAAATTTTCATGTGACCGATGTTTGTCAATTTTTATCCAATTTTGATCAGGTTGGGCCAAAAGGTCAAAGGTCAAGGTCATTCAACCCTTTGAAAGTTTTATCCAGTCATGACGTAGCCAATTTTCATCTGATTTGGTTCATGTTGGCCTTAAATTGTAAGTATTATAACACTGTACATTTTTGTAATATACCTGTGACATCTAAAGGTCCAACCGCAAGGTCATTTCGATTTTGAAATTTTCATCCAGCCATAAGCGTAATAGAATGTGAAGTACCGAAGGCCCAAATTTGTAGCCTTTACTATTAACAACTTTCAAATGCACACAGACAGATTTGCTTTGAAGCAAATCCTCATTTCTAGTTCTGGTTTGGGTTTATTGGATGGGCCTTTAGCACAAGCACTTGAATTCAAGTTGTGTAGTACTTCTACTTTTCTATAGTTTTGAGATATAAAACATTTAAAATTTCAAATGGCCTTAAAATTTCAAATGTCTCAACGGCTTTAAAAACAAATCTGTCTATGTGCTTTCGAAGCTCTATTGTGCTACCATAGCACGAGCCTGTGATTTTAAAGAATGACGAACATGTCTTCCCCATTTGACTTGTTCAAGTGTCCCTTATTCGCATAAATGAAAATGATAGAACTTTTGTTTGAGGCCTTTTGAATGTTCCCAGAGCACAATGTTTGATTGGCACCTCTACCTATGATAGTTTTGAAGATCTTGTGGAGTTTACCGTTTTTATCCCTTTTTAATTACAAATAGTTAATGTCCATATTATTCAGGACAAGAAATAAGCTACACAAATACATGATAAAAATGGACCTTAGGTGGCTGACAAAAAAAACTTGTTGGTTTAAATATAAGTGATCAATTGTATACATGGTCCTAATACCGAAGATGTTTGACTCTTTTCTTTGGTGATCTGGTTATATTATACCCCGTTAAAAATCGTATGCATCGATTTTAAGCCTAACTTCTTTTGCAAACAACGCTTTTCTCTTTGGTGCAGTCAGCTGTACGTTTGGTGACAACAAACCAATGCTATTTCTATTGAGGAAAGCGTCAAGAATAGCAACAGATTTTATTTTAAATTATTTTGGTCTCACTTTCCTGAAGAACCACGATCTGGATGAAACTGTTGTGGTTTTAAAATAGAAATAATTAAAAACCAGAAGTCCTTTATATGACCTTTCCCATTTTGGGCCAGGTGCTTAGTGCCGAAGGTTGCTGGTTCGAGAACGGGCCGTTTCGTGGTCCAAGAAAAAAGAAAGTCAGCGAAGGAAAGGTGACAAGAAACTGGTCATACATGTTCACAATTCACCTGGGAACAAGGGTGAGGAAGAAAGTGCTTCCTATCTAGGGATGGTTCCATTCAAACGAAGGGCAGTTTTATAAAAAGCGATGATGCACGTTAATTGGATCTTTTGTGCACGTGCAGATGAATAACTGTCGCGTAGTTGTCTGGATGATTCACACATTTTGGTAGTTACACTCTACTCGATACGCCTCCACCAAATCATACGTTCTACTCAATTCGCCATAACCACGCCATACATTCTGCTCAACACGTCATAACCTTGTCATACATTCAATGCAGCACACGATAACCCTGCGGTAAATTCCACTCAACGAAATGATAACGTGAATAGCAGTCAGTCTCAGCCGGAACCAATAAGGGCAAAGACTTTTGAACTTTTGCCCAGTACCTTGCAGATTGGCACTCTGATTCATTTGGCGCATGTGAACCTATACAAAGATTGTGTTTTCCATGAGCTCTTTCTTTTTTCCATATTTTTTCACAAATATTTTGTGTGAGCTTCTGGTCCCGTCACCTGAGTTTCCACGTCGCTTCTTGCGCCATCATTTGTCTTCATCCGCCTATCATTAATATTTTCGACATCTATAAACCTTCGGTCTCAGAGATAACTACCAAATTTTCATTGAAGAATTTTCACAAACTTTATCAAATTGCGAAACCGGAAATTTTGAAGTCGCTATCTGTGGTGCATATAAAATAGACATACTAAACGTTAATGAACGTCCTATATATCATGCGTTTCCGACAACATTTACAAACACCAAAGGGACTTTGATAGATAATATTCCTTGTAAATTAAGTGATGTAATTCTGAAAGCTACATTCGGTATTATGGTAATAACATTTTTTCTTATCATTAGCTATGTGTCATTGGTCTTGACATACCACTACAAACTAGTCAACCCACATAAATGATTATAGTTAAAAACAAAGTCTCTTTGATCTTGAAAAATTTAGCGGAGAGCTTAGCACGGCTTATATACATGTAATATGTACTAATATAAGTTGGATACTAACCCATTGTCAGGCCCCAGCAAAAACTTCAAAACTATGAATGCAATTATAGAGAAAGCAATTTATATATATATATATATATATATATATATATATATATATATATATATATATATATATATATATATATATATATATATATATATATATATAGCAAGAGTGACCCAGATCTGTTTTTATATGTTTATGCTTCCTAAATTTTGAAATATTTGCATGATTGATATACATATATATATATATATATATATATATATATATATATATATATATATATATATATATATATATATATATATATATATATATATATATATATATATATATATATATCAATCATGCAAATATTTTAAAATTTAGGAAGCATAAACATATAAAAACAGATCTGGGTCACTCTTGCTATATAACGTTCAATGAAGTTCCGGGACGCTTTATATTGACGATTAATGTGTACACCAATAATATCACCATCACATATGATATCGAAAGTAACCTTATCAACAGAAAACACTATACGTAAAAGTACCACCAGGAAAGCAAAAAAAAAAAAAAAAAAAAAGAGAGAGAGAGAGAGAGAGAAGACTATCACGAATCATATTTGACCAGATATGAAAAAATGGAGGACAATAAATGGATTACTTTCTAAAACTAAAAAGAAAAAAAGAATCCGGAATATTTTTCAGATGACGGGCAATTAGTAATTGACAAACTCACAATAGCAAACAGATTCAATCATTTTTGTCACCAGCGTTGGTCTCAAACTTGCGTCTCAGATTTCTCAGCCAACTACTGAATATAACAAACATTTACACAAAGTAAACGCCACCATTTTCAAATTTCATGAAATTGATGAAGAAAGGATTTGTCGAACGATTGATTGCTTAAAACCGAAACTGCTGTAGTATAGATGGCGTATCATCAAAGATATAAAAAATATATTGAAAATGCCTGTCAGCAGCGCTCGCAATAATTGTAAATCAAAGTCTCAAAACAGGAAATTTTAATTTCCCTGATTAATCGTACGCAATACGTTGAGTATGATGATGTAAAATCAGAGTCTTTATCTAAGACCACAGGCGTACCGCAAGGCAAAATTTTGGGACCCTTGTTGTTTTTAATTTACATAAATGATAAGCTGAAGCAAGTTATATCTTCGAAGTAATCATGTATCCTGCCGTCTCAACTCGAACTGCAACACTCAATGCATTTAGTCTGAATATCAATAACACAAGCATTCATAACAAAATCAATATGGAATTAGCAAAAATCACTGACTGGCTGTGTGCAAATAAATTATCTTTAAATATTCAAAAGACAAAATTAATGATATTCATTCAAAAAAAAAATAATATAAATAAATTAAAAACCAACGGTCAAAATCAATGATACTGAAATTGAAAAGGTAGAGAGCTTTAATTTTCTAGGGATTATAATTGACTGACTTTTGAATTGGAAAGATCACAGAGCTAAAATACCAACAGATATCAATATCATTAGGCATCTTAAACAATATCAAGAATACCTTACTTTTAAGCACTTGAGTGAAACTATCTCAATGATACCCTCACATATAAATTATAGCATATATAGTATATCAATCATCAGTTACCAGTCCATATTCAACAATTAACATTTGGGACCAACCAAGAAATAGCTACACATAATGCAAGCAAAATTAAGGCTTGTCTTTTAACAGATACAACCATAGCTGTGCAAAATATTGTCTAAAATTTGGCACACCAAGTACACTACATATGACGCCCAGGCATAAGAGAAATGTTACACTCATAGTTATCAGGGATTTACCAGATACGTCAAGAATCTCTTTATAAATGATTATGAGGAAGAATGTGTAATTCCAAACTGTTATATTTTTTCACCCCACTAGACAGTCTGTTGAATTTGGTACTTTATATCACTAAATTATAGTTACGAGGATAATGCGTACGTGTGACACGTCCCTTGTAACTGTATTAGACAAATTTAAATATGTCGCCTGTATATTGGAAGCAGCCTAAATCAGATTAGTGTGGCCTTCATGAGAGTGACAAACATTTGTCTTAACGAGGGTCTCCCTGACCAAGAAAAGAGGGAAGAGGAAGAGAGAAAAAAGAAAACAAATTAATTTATTGCATGATTATGTATATGTATATATATATATATATATATATATATATATATATATATATATATATATATATATATATATATATATATATATACTTGGTCAACTAAACATATCCTGTGTCCTGAGTCCTGATTACAACCATTGAAAATGGTGCGAATGTGTCGAGAGACAGTCCAAGATCATTGATTGGATGAAGCTGTAATTGCATACAGAATCTTACATGGCTGAGAGTGAGTTGCAATTTTTCTTTCATGAGTGATTATTGTTGGTATGGAAAATCACGGGCGACTGCAGTAATTGTGCTTATTCTATGTTTAATACAGTATTTAAAGTGAATTGTTGGCACAGGCGGAGCGGCAACGTCATTGTCAGTTACTATCCAGGGAAAATGTGTGCCTTAGGTGCAGTGGTGACGTCACTGAATTATCCAGTGAAATTGTTTCACTTGCTTCACAATTAGGAGGGTTGGCTGAAAAGTTCTAAGCCTAAGTGAAATATCTCAGTCTGATTTCTAACAAACTTTTGCCACCAACAAGTAACAAGTATCATTTAATGAATCATAGACAGAAGAACTGCAACTGTAGTGTGATTGTGTCGTTGTGCCAGACCATCTAGTGAACATGCCCATTTAATCACCAGAAATGAACGAAACTGGCCATAGCGCAGTCATCAAGTACCTACAACTGAAAGGGATAACTCCAACACAGATACATGCCGACATGGTCTCCCCTTCAGGGGCGTGATATCCCTTCCCTCTTCATTCTTAAGAAGTGGGCTGCCAAATTAAAGCGTGGCAGAAAGAGCCTTAAGAATGACCTGTGTTCAGGGAGGCCTTCAACAGCAACCTTTCCCAAAAACATTACCCAGGTGCATGACATGGAGACGGCTGATCGACAATTGACCACTCTACAAATTGCCAATGGTTTGGGTATTTCTCATGAGATGGTTGAGCACACTATACCAAGTACTTTCAAGAATTTCTTCAAGATGGGTGCCAAGTGGTTGACAGCGGATCAGAAACGTGTCAGATTCAGCGCCCCGTGACAATTTATGCCATTTTGAAGCAGATCCCGATGATTTTTTTGTCCCGATTTGTAACCATGGATGAGACCTGGATTCATCACCTTGAGGCAAATACCAAAATTCAGTCTAAGCAATGGAAGTATCCAGGATCACCACCACCCCAAGAAGCCAAGTCGGTTCCTTCTGCTGGAAAGGTTATGGCTTCAATCTTTGGGGGTTCCATGGGCATTCTCCTGATTGACTATTGTATTTGTGTCTTTTTGTCCAGAACCCGCCAGTGTATAACTGAAGTGGAAACAAACTGAGTCATTGTATTCAGTCCCAGTGTTTGTAAAATAAACAGTTGTAGCTAGACCAACTGTACAAACTAAGGGAAATCCTAACAAGGACTGCAACAATGGACATCCTGGACCATAAATGTAAAACAAACTTCATGATGACACCTACTCTTCACTTTGAAAGTCTACTTACAATTAAGCTCTATTTCCCTACCAACCCTGAGTGAATGTCTAATGTGTCATATTTGTAACATTTGACAAAATAATGTCAATTTTGAGGAATTTTTTTAATATTAAGTAAATGTGCATTTAGGTATGTCAGAAAAGAATAAAGTCATTAGCATTGATGCCAAAAACATGTAATCAAAACAATTTTCTTAACACGATTTTAAGCACAATAGGCAAACATGTAATTGTCGCAGGCCACTGATTGCTACCGATAGCCCCAGGGGGTTAAACTTGACAGAAAACTTGTAAGCCTAAAATGTCCGAAAGTGAGTATTAAAACAGAATGATGCCAAAAGATAAAGTTAAGTAGCAATACAGACAAGTCTAAAAACTGTAAAATTATTGTAGCCAAACTTTCTAATAATCTTTGTATATTAACAGCAAAATTTATAGGGCAAGTGAGAAAACAATGAAAGTAATATGCATTTAAGTCAAGAGAATGCAATGAAAATATAATACTTCTTAACAAGATATCAAGTGCAATTCGGCAAGTTTGTAACTGTTGCAGGCCGCTACTTGCTACCGATAGTCCCTGGGGGTTTAACTTAACAGAAAACAAGGTGGCATAAAATGTCTGAAAGGTGAACATTAAAACAGAATTATGTCAAAAGATAAAATTAAGTAGCAAAACAGGCAAGTCTCAAATCTCTAGAATTATTAAAGCCATACTTTCCAACCATTTTTATATCAAATAGTTTCCGATATATTACTGTCCGTGAAAAAATAATTAACTACTTCAAAGTTAAACTCATCTATGATGTGATAGACTTCAATACAAAACCTGTCATTAGTGACCTGAATATCCTAGTCCAGAAACACATCTCTGAAACCATCTAAATTGATATCCTCCAAATGGATATCTTTTGGGAATTTCTTTTAGCAATTTCACTGAAATCTATCTTAAAAAAGGTTAGCCTATCAATGGAAGATATAATACTGACCTACTGAGCCAGTTGCGTGAGGATATCAAAGCTAAACGACGGGAAATGCTGACTAAAGGAGTCTTGTTCAACCAAGACAATGCTCCTGTTCACAAATCGGTAGTTGCCATGTCAGCGATTCATGATTGTGGCTTTGAAGTCATTGACCATCCCACTTATTCACCCGATTTAGCCCGGTCAGACTTCCACCTGTTTCCCAAAATGAAAGAGGAACTAGCCTGTCGCCATGTTCCTAGTACTGATGAAATCATTTCTCTTGAGAATAACTTTTGTGGGGTGGCTGAAGAAAATTTCTTCTTGACTGGCATCCAGGTCTTACAACATCACTGGCAAATGTGTGTAAACCTGGAAGGCTACTATGTGGAGATTTACATGAACACCATCGACTTCGTATGGGTCTTTTACAGCTAAGCTTAGAACTTTTCAGCCAGTCCTGATACATAAGTACAATTTTATGCACATTCAGACATTCGTTGGTTGAGCAATGGGCACTGCAAATTTTGTCCGTCTTTTAAAGAATTCTTGTAAATTTTTTATAATAGTAGAATTTAGAACCCCATTATAAAAGCCTCAAAGACATTTGCAAATATTCCACTTAGCAGATTATATGCGAGTAACATTGCCAAGTACTGCCCTCTAGGGTGCTAAAATAGTCTGACATCTCATGATTGCACTTTAATCTATACTGGTGAATTTAATGTGTTCACGAGTAAGCCTGTCTCCTCTGTTACAACTTACAAGAATGATTCACACCCCCACACAATGTGCAAAAGTTACTTCCCCGAGGGCCAAATTTCTACTCTCAGTACTAGCGCTCAGCAGCCACAGACAACTCAATCATAAGATTGAAATGACAAACTCCCATACACGACGACGCTGTAGCCTGACGCTGAACCTCGTCTATATAGATTACAGTGACTTGAATTTAAAACTGGACAACATACACTTCACAGATGGACCTAGATAAGTGCTTGCTGAGAACATCAGGTACCTCCTAAGCTCAGAGCACGACGTACCTATCAAAGGATGGCGGGAACAGCCACACGTTTAAGAGTCGAACACCTGTATATCCTGGAATATTCGTGGCATAACTCATAAATTACAGCAGGCAGATGCACAGATATGCATTAGTATCACGATATTACTTTCTTGCAGGAAACTATGAAGGACGATACTTTTAATGTTGATATACCAACACATACTTTTTTCACTTCCCTCATGCAAGGAATCATGATGAAGCCCACAGAAGGGGGTGGGGTGGGGTGGGCGTATATGCATGTTTATAAACAAAGATCTTTTACCATGTATTAGTATTAACGCGGTTTCTGATATTATTGTCTGGGTCAAATAACCTAATGACTCTTTGAACTTCAATAAACACTGATATGTCGGAGGGGCATACATACCACCCGACCGTACAGCCTACATACAAGAAAAAGATAACTGCTTTGACATTTTAGGACATAATTTTGCTAAAGTTAGCAGTAACTGTAATGTTAGGTGCGGGGATTTAACGCCTCGACATCAACATGTGCCGATATCATTAGACTAACAGTGATATTGTAGGGTCTAATGGTCCTGGTGGTGTGATAACGGCAAGATGACGGCATCACTGTTGTAAAAAGCCATCGAGTTTCTCGGGATATATCAAGACCTACTAGTAATTCGCATGGCAAAGCCCTTCTTCAGCTCTGTAAGGATGCGGGTCTTAGAATTCTTGTTGAACGACTGGGAAATGACGCTGGTTAATTGACATGTTAAACAGCACGGGGGAAGAGCATGGTAGACCACGTGACAGCAAGTTCTGATCTGTGTAAGATTGTCTCTTCATTGTGTTTGGGTATCAAAAGAGCGGAATCTGACCATGTGCCACTCCATTTTAATATATTGGTACATCCTCTCACATTTAATAATGCCTGTTCCCCAGTGCAAACCAGTACAGAGCTCTGGTACTAAAAATGGGACCAAAGTAGGCTAATAGACTAATCGAACTGTTTTGAAAGCACGGCATTTTTAGAATTGCACTCTGGTTTTGTGACCTCGGTAGTATAGACCTAGTTGTGGATGAAGCATATGAAAAATTTTATTCTTACCTGAACCATGTAATTGGAGAAGTATTCATGTCGAAAAGAAAAGGTGTAAAATCTAAGTTTCCTGCTAATGAGTGGTTTGACAGACAATGCAAAAGCTTAAAGACATCTTCGTGCTTCGCTAAAACTCGCGATCTGACTGACCACATGAAATGCGCAGAATACATTTGCCTAGAAAACGAATATCTGCGTCTTGTCCATGAAAAGAAAAGACACCATTTTTTTCATTTCGCAAAAGAGCACTTAAATAGCAATAATCCTTATAGTTTCCGGCGTTTTCTAAAGAAAGCTGCAAAAGAAAGACATAACGGCGATATATAGTTTGACAACCTATACCCTCTTTTCAAGGATAAATTACATGACTCAAACGAACAAATTATTTCGACTCGGAATTTATGAATAACATCGAAACACATGTAGAAAAAACATCAACATTTTTTGACGATGTGTGGTCTGATGAAATTCATGACGTACTGAATGTCATAACCGAAAACGAGTCAAGTAACAGTGTAAAAGGTCTAAAGGGTAGCAAAAGCCCTGATGTCCATGGTCCATGCAAGGAATTTTTAAAGCATGCCAAAAATCACCTTATGAAACCTATATTAGCATTATTTTTTTTGGGGTACATTTTGCAGACAAGTGACTACCCAGCACAGTCGGCAGAGGGGCTAATTAATCCTATATACAAAAAAGGTAATAAATATAACCCTGCCTTTACAGAAGAATATGTATTTGTAATGTAATAAAATATACTCTTGGTAAACTGTTTGAGTCCATTCTTCATAGGCGGTTGTGTTTTCACAATGATGTGATGTCACAAGATGATAAATTTCAAGCAGGCTTCTGCCGGCAGGCTAGAACGACTGACTATGCTTTTACATTATACAGTATGGTCGAAGAGCGCAAGGCACTGAAAGAAAAAACCCTACATACATGTTTCGTCGATTTTTCCTCCGCAGTTGATTCCATTAATAGATTCGCATTGTTATATAAACTAAAGCAGAGGGGCATATCCGGAAACTTGTTAAAAATTGGTCGTCTATTTTTAAAGCATCAAGTAGGCTAAAACGGAAAGGAATAGTAAATAACAAGTTACAAAGTACCCCTGGAGTTTGCAATGTGGTTTTCAAGTTATTTAATGAATATATGCATGCTATTAGAGACTCTCTAAATATAAATGGTGGTGTCCTGTTGCACCAGCTGTACATTAGCTACCTGTCATATGCAGATGATCTTTTTCTCTGTGCAGATAGCCCGACAGGGATACAATCACAACTTGATGCTCTATTTAACTTCTGCAAAAAATGGCATTTAACCCTTTAACCTTGTGAAAGCCAAAACACTTGTATTTAACAAACGAAAATTCTCTTCTGTTACCTTTGCTTTAAATAGTGCAGTAATTGAAATTATGAATGAGTATACGTCGTTATTTTCAATTCGTCCCTGGGGAATCCACTGTCTGCTAATTACACGCATTTATCTCAGCAAGCACCAAGAGCCATATGTGGAACAATGGGCAAGCCTACCCCAACAATCTCATTTCAATTATTTGATGCACTAATTGTGCCAGTTTTAGAATATGGTTCCAATTTTTTGGCGCACACTAACCCAGTCCAGGTCATTGAAAATGTTCAAACTGCGTAACTTCAACACATGCTTGGCGTCCAAAAACAAACACCGACTCTGGGACTACATGCAGAAACGGGTCGATTCCCTCTTCACTGAAGACAACACTTGCGGGATGTTCATTATTGGTTACGTATCTGGAACAAACCAAGTCAGTGGTAAAACAAGCGTATAATTCTCTGTTACATATATGTAGAATTTGCCAACCCAACTGATGCACCACAATACAAAAAAAAATCCTCAAGTCTGTCGGTATGCATGATTATTGGATATTACAAACTGTGGCAAACGAAGCGTTATTCATTATATACTTCAAACAAAAATTTTATGGGAAGAAACTCGAGTCCAAACTTATTTATGGAACACCGTGTGCAATCCTATATTAACATATGGACTGGATACTATAGCCGTCTCCAAGAGAAATATGGCCACTCTTGAGTCCACTAAGGGTACCATGGTCAAACCTTTTTGCTCGGCATTGGGAAACGTTCTCATCACACGCCACTTTTGAGAGCATTAGATATTCCACGCGTATCTGATTTTATACCATGCCTCCTTCGTTTTCTCAAGGGATATATATGTCACCTTCGCTCCGGGATTTAAAAAAGCAGGATTCCAGATAAATCCCTTGAACTCGGGATGTATCCTCTTCGTATAACTTTGAAAACTTTGTTCCTTTTCAATCGTAGTTTTAAAATTGAATCGCCCTTACTCTCTTTACATGTCTGCATGCTTGCGGACTTCATTGTGCATGGCCATAGGAGCAAAGGCTCCACTACAGACCGAATAATTGATAACGGGTTTTCTCCTGCGGATAATGCTTTCTCGGACTCGAGCTCTCTCAGGTCTCGGATCGCTGGAGACCACGCCATCGCCGTGGCTACGAGTTGTGGCCACGGCGATGGCGTTGTTGACAGCCTTAAGTATCTTGTGTGTCATGAGAATATTATTAAACCTTGGGCTGAGGAGCATGTCCTGGCCGTCCTGCTGACCAGATGCTTCTGATCCTGGAATCGGAACATGTTCGTTTCCCCAGCCGAGCTCACCCCGCTACTGCACCATTTATCATTATATTATTCATCCCCTCTCCTGACATACTTTGTATTTTCATCATAGTGTACTCATTAAAGGGTGTGCACAACACACACTTTT
Source organism: Hermodice carunculata (assembly GCA_964020975.1). Classification (NCBI taxonomy): domain Eukaryota; kingdom Metazoa; phylum Annelida; class Polychaeta; order Eunicida; family Amphinomidae; genus Hermodice; species Hermodice carunculata. Next base: position 153,187 of record OZ026614.1, on the reverse strand, counting down.
CTGTTTTTATTGAAATTCTTTTTCTTTCTTTCTTTCCTTCTTTCTTTCTTTCTTTCTTTCTTTCTTTCTTTCTTTCTTTCTTTTCTTTCTTTCTTTCTTTCTTTCTACCAGCAAATTTGTCCGACAATTTTCTTGGACACTATTACACAAAGAAACTCCAAACTTGGCATGATTGTACCTCCATACCAGGAATTTGACCGTTCTATACAGAGGAATGAAGATGTTTAAAATTATGAAAATTAGGGGCATTTGAAATTTTAAATATCTTCAAAAGTATAAGAGATAGAGATGTCATTCCAACTTCTACTAGGTGGTTATTGACAAGTGCGCATCTAATGAATTTAAAACAAAAGTTGTAGCCGTTTAAATTATGCTAATTAGCACCATTTGAAATTTTAAAACTTGGAATATCTTCAAAACTAAGATAGATAGAGATGTCATTTCAACTTCTACTAGGGGGTTGTTGACCATTGCGCATGTAATGAATCTAAAACAAAAGTTGTAGCAATTTAAATGATGCTAGATAGCACCATTAGAAATTTTAAATCTTGAATAACTTCAAAGCTATACTAGATAGAGATGTCATTCCAACTTCTACTCTTGTGTTATGGAATAGTTGTACATTGCCATAGCAATATGCTTTGAACACACACACACACACACACACACACACACTGATTTGCTATGCCGCAAATCATCTTTCCTAATTGCTTTTATCTTTTTCCATAAATGGAGGTTCAATAAAATTATTATGGAAACCAAATGCAGCTCTTTGAAGACCAACTCGCAGACTTTGGTACCGGTCTCGAGCAAAGCTTCGCACATATAAAACCTACAAGTCTTTTATGTGCATAGAACCTATCTACTTAATGTAAAAGGCACTTCCTTTATAAGAACAATAGCTAGGTTGAGATTAAGTGCTCCTAATCTACAAGTTGAACTTGGAAGGCATACCAGACCAAAAACACAACTTGCATCGCGCCTCTGTCAGAAATGTGATCTCAATATGGTCGAACATAGTACGCATTTCCTAGTAGAATGCCCAAGACATGAAGTAAACAGACACAATTTGTTTAATGTTGTCGAATCCTAGTGTGACCAATTTGAAAATTTCCATACACAAGAAAAATTCATCTTAATCATGTCTTGTCGTGAGTCTCCTGTATCTAATTCCCTCGGCAGATTCTTATATAAATGTATGTGAAAACAAACCTGATTCGTGGAGTCACACTATGAACCAAAAAAGCGTCTTGGTGTGTTCTGAACATGTATGCTGTCATTTGCTGTATGTCGACACTTGCATGACTGTGTGACCTCCATGTGCTCTCTCATCCACACACATGACCCATGAACCATGTGCAGAGCTTTAACCAAGGGCGCGTCCCTGAGGTGAACTGGGACAAGTTCGAACACTGAGGTGGCATGCCGCTTCTCGATGTAGGTTAGGTTAGACAGGTTACGTAGGTTAGGTTAAGCAGGATAAATGTAAACACTTATTTGTTCACATATGTATTGTATCACTGTCATATCATACTGCACGAATGTACCGCTTCTAGCAGGTGCATACTGTTGTGAATTGTGTGTGTGTGTTTTTTTTAAAATTTGATTAAACATGATTATCATAAGGGTGTAATCTGACTGTCACCAAATATTTTAAGATCATACAAAGAATGAAGGTTGCATTTAAATGTCGGTAATGGATAACAAGATGTGATATGACAATTCAACTAGACATCTTTTCACATGCTAGGCTAATTGTATCTATGTAGTACTGAGCACTGCATATAAACTATGCTGGCATATTACAACGTTAGCACGGACACAGTGAGTATTATTGCAGCGAACATTATGGCAGTCTTTTGGAGAGAAAATGGTGCACAAAAAGAAGAATGATAGTACACAAACAGGTCACATGATTTACGTGTATGTTTTTGCACTGTGATAGCTATATTTACCTCGGCAGCATTTTTACCTAAGACGGGAGCGTAGTCACGGTAGTATCAGAACAGGCTACAGCTGTAAGAAAACATTTGCCTCAGCTTGTTTCATTTTTTTTTTGAGCAGAAATACATGCATGCAATTCACTGTTAAAAAGAAGGCATTAAATGCCGCCTTTATGGTAGCAATTTTCTTTGCGTGTGAAAGCTGGTTAAATGTTGGGTTGAAGAAGAGGGAAATATTTATATGACTGCATTAAAGGCTTTATTAGGTGTGCAGCTTTTAACAGCCAATGATCTGTGTTTAGTAGAGTTCAGTATTCCTATGTTAAGCTACTTGGTCAAGTACAAACAGAAGATGTTTTTTCACAGAATGATCAAGGAAAGATATAATATGTTAGATGACCCACTTATGTATGCAATCAATCTAACCAGAGAGGTACCTAGTGCTGCTTCATATATTAACTTTTTGTCAGGTATGGGTGATATTCAGGATGTCACGAAAGTTAGACTCAGAGTCTAAACCGGAAAGGGGGAGGGGGGGTTCTGCCTACCTCGGGAAAAAATAAAGCTTGTTCACTAAAAATCCCATCCAATGCCGTCTCTTGTGCTGCTCTGTATGTTGTGTACAGAAAAAACAGAATCTGGGGTGGCTGAAAAAGTATTTGAAAGACAAAGGAATATCAGTTAATGGAGGGAATAAAGCGGTACTTTTATTTTTTATATTTGTCAGTTTGACGTTTCTTCCTGGTATCAACATTACATCCCACTACACAACAGTCAGTAGTGGTTTACCACGATAATTCGCCTTGTCACTCAACGTTCTAACTATGAATGCTTTCTGTACTCCCTGCGCCAACGATCTACAATGGTAAACTACCATACACCTCCTGTATTTGGTCCATTTCCTGATTTTCTGTTCATATTGAAACGAACAAGATTAGTATCCGCCATCACGCATTATCGTTACCACTTTTGAGAAGATGCACAGCGCGCCATCTGGTAGCAAAAAATCAGCCCGCAAGCCTCGCTTTCGTAATGGGGCACCTGCCGGGTTTTCCCCGTTTGTTGAACTTATGCACAGATCGTATTCGTGTGTCTCTTTATGTACTGGAGAACCTCCAGATTAGTACTCCTCTGTTCAATTAGGCAATCCAGCAAAAATAAATACTTTTACAAACAAATCAGAGGTTATGCCCATGTGGGCAGGTGCAGGTGAGGTGCACGAGCTTCAGTGGTGTCCTCTGGTGCAGAACATACGCGATAATCATGGGCCCCACAATGGTGTACCCGGAGTGCGTCCTTGAAGAATATCAGAAAATATACAAATATACAAATATCAGTGACTTCCAGGTTATACATGATATCTTGATTATTGTTATGATGCATATTTATTTGATATTGATTGTTATATGCCTTAAGGTGGCGGGGGGGGGGGGGGTGATCACAAACAGCAAAATCATGATCCAACACAAAGTGACTTTTTTCCATTTTTACAAAGTTTTTCCCTTTACTTCACTTGCAACAAAACGGGGATCCCTAAAAAGCAAAATTTTATATGATAAAAAGGGACGAAAACTGTTCTAAATGACTCGAAGGCGTGCATGTCTGATGACAAACGCACGCCAAATAACCCTCCAAAGTTTGGATAGCAGTTGGTTGCTTTCCACAAGGCAGGGCCGTAACAACGGCCAGCAACCAACTTAAACCTTTCGGATGTGCTTCCAGCAATTCTTGTGTAAACTGCTTGACAAAATCAGGACCACCGCTTCATTGGTTCATTGTGGTCACGGAATAGCCAGAAGATAATGAGCGACGATGTTGATATTTTAGGCGTATATTTTAACAGTCAAAATACATGTAATGATCATATTGATCATGGTACTCAACAGTGTATATTTGACTTTTACAGTCTGTGCAACACTGGTCTCTCGTATCCGGGTCTAGACTAGGAAGTCAAATCTCATATTTGGAAAATGTATGTACACCAATTCTCACTTATGGACTTGAAACCTTATCAATATCCAACAGTTCACTCTCCAAATTAGAGTCCACTCAGGGTACTTTTGTGAAACGATATGTCGGAATTGGTAAACGGCCTCATAATATCTCTCTATTAAGAGCCCTTGATATTCCCTGTCTTTGACCATATTGCGGTCAAAGCTCTACCCTCACATAATCGGTGTTTTCAAACCTAGTCTCCCTTAACAACCTTATGCTCCCATTTACTTGCAGAATATATTGTTCTTGGCCAGAGAAATAAAGACTCCACTGTAGATCGAGTCTTAAAACTAGGCTACTCCCCTGTTAATGTTGCTTTTTTCCGATTTCCGCTTCCGAGCCCCCCCCCCCCCCCCCCCCCCCCCATTATGTGCCTGGTGACTCACTCAGATATATTGTGCATCATGAAAATTTCATAAAGCCATGGGGTGAAGAACATGTTTTGGCTGTTCTCCTGAGCAGATGTTTCTGAACATATGGCCAGTGGAGCAGCTCAAAATAATTCATTAATGGTCACTGTTCACTTCACATGTATTCCTGACCATATGTAGTATATCTGAGAATTATAACATGCTATGGTTCCATTAAAGATCACTAATCTGTTCATGATCTAGTCCGTTACTGACCATAAGGTGCACTGTATTTTATTCTCAGGCGGATTTATTTTTTAAGACATACCTTACTTTTATTTCCCGGAAACAGGGCCTCAATAAAATATAATATCAACATCATGCCTAGGTGCTGCTGGGGTCGCCAGAGGGGGGAGGGGGGCGGCGGTAGCGGCCGGACCTCTGTGCGAACCCACATGACATAATTGATTCATATTTTTATTTGCATATTTTCGATGCATTACTGAGTGTTATTGTGTCATTTTATTCATATGTACTATCATGGTAACGTTCCCCCATGCAGTGGCATGGCATTAGCTATGTTGGTTTTGTACTCGCATCTGACTGTTTTGTATCTTTCATTTTACATACTTGAGCAGTTATTTTACTTTCTGCTTGGTGTATTTTATCTGTGTTTATCATTTCGATGTACTCATTTGATTGTACTTTTAATTTCTCCTTTCGCGGAGGTTCAATAAAATAATAATGATAATAATAATAATTTTGCTGGGTTGAGAAATGTGAATTCTCTACCAAAACCAGACTGTCGTAACACTTAAGAAATTGCTGGACTATAAATTGTGCCAGTAAATTTCAGCGAAATCTTAACAACCAAAATCCAGCATGCCCATCAAAAACTAGGCAGCAACAAAATCAACACTGTGTCGGATTCTGCAGGGCTGTCAAAGACTCAAGATTCAAAATTTTTAAGTTCTGTACCCTGAGGCCTACTCCAGCAAAATCTAGCATCTTTAACAAAAATCTAACATTCTAAAATTTTACAAGTTCTTTTCCCAGCGAAATCAAGCATGCTCCCAGCGATATCCAGCATCCGAAGCAAAAACTAGAAAACCCTGAAAAGACTAAGATCTCTTTCCAGGAAAATCCAGCCTGTTTCCAGCAATGAGAATACCCTGAAAAAAACTAAGTTCTTATTCTACCAAAACCCAGCATGTTTCCATCAGTATCCAGCATTGGCAGCAAAAACCTGAAAATCGAGAAAAAATTAAGTCCTTTTTCCAGCAAAATGCAACGTGGTTCCAGCACTTCTCAGCATGTTCAGCAAATACCGGCAAAATCCAGCATGATCCCAGAATTTTTATTTTGGAAGGGGGTGATAAAAGTAAGTGAGGCATTAGTGATATTGGGTTTTTAGTATAAATCATGAAATGAGTGCATGGCACGAAATTATTGACTACCAATTCATGTAGGCCTACACTGCTGTAAAAGCTACTTAGTTGTTATTCAACACTGTGTGCGAAAAAAAAAACAATTGGGGAGTAGGCCTAATATTTTAGATATTTTAAGTTTGACAAAAGTGGGGAAAAAACTCCATAATGTTTGGTTTTCAGTAACTGCTCCCCCCCCCCCCCCCCACCTCCTTCTTCCTCCACATCAGTTAATTGAGACAAGCAGACTTTGTCCTACTTGGATGTGAATTTCACCCCGCAACCTTCCACCCAGGTAACGATTTGAAACAAAGTTTACGCTGGGAAGGAAGGCACGACTCAACAACTTTCATGCTGGGAAGGAAGGCACTAACAGTGGCACTCTCAGGAAGTGACTGCAGTACCAGTGTGAATATCGTCTGCCAGAGCTGAGCTGTGACCTGTTGCAGAGAGGGCCGCACATTATAGGCCTAGGTGTAGAGACTAGAGGATCCCCAAGGGGATTTCAGTGATGCGTGTTCGTCAATATTCAACACGTGTGAACTGAAAGAGCGTTTATCTGTTCTCTGTGAACAGTGAAAATTTTAAGAAAAGCATAATCGAGATTTTTGTTTGTTTTGTTTTTGTATTGGTCTATAATTTCATGACTCCTTGAAGTGCATTTATTTCATCTGGTAAAAATCTGTTAATCGCGATAGGAAACCACTAGCCTCGGATTTCCATAATTGCATAGCCCCATATAACTTTGGCATTGGTGGTATTAGAGCCGCAATATTTTAAATGAGGTAGGGGCCCATAGGCTTATCATGGAGGGTATAAACACTCGCTTACATTTCACGAAAAGTGTAAAGTGCCAACACAATTAATTAGGCGTTAGATTGGAATATGATGATCATGAATGTAATTCGTATAGGCCTAACTTGGGACATCGAAACTAAACAAGTTCAAGCATCGATTTCGTTTTCCTTAAAATCATAATGTAATGAGTACCCCAGACACCCCCTACAAATAAAGACGCCTTTCAAGGGATACACCAAACTTTAGTATTAATTATCAACGGATTTGAGCAAAAAGACGGGCTAATAATACTAATAGCACCGCCACACTCCCGTAAATCAACAACACTCTTTTTTTTTTCTTTTTTCCCCGTGTCCTGTCTGCGGTCTGTGAGACGATTCGCTGGTAAACCCCAGTCTGGCCCGGCGGTCGTTCGCCCAGTGGTCCAGGCAGGGACACGTCCTAGGTCTAGGTTACTATGAATTCTATGGCAACAAAGGTGTATTAAGAAAACACGGATAGAGTACAAAGGTTACTGTTTGCATTTGAGGTATACTAAATTTTTGCTTCTTAAATGCAGTGAACTGAGTACTTGTAAGCAACTTTGGAATCGTGCGTAGCGGTGAGTGTGGATCGACGATCCGCCAACACCAAATCTGAGCTGGCAACATGTCGCTTTACCTTTTGGAGCCGCTAAGGGATAGGCCTATATAGACTGGCAAGTCTTCGTTTGCATGTTGTTGTTTCCCACTACTGGCACTAGTTAGAAAAGAAAACATATACTGTATACATATATCATAGAATTATTGATTGGTCCGCGAAATACTGACACACCGCGCGAGTTTGCGAAGCATTTCGCGGACCAATCAATAATTCTATGATATATGTATATGTTTTTTCTAACTAGTGGGAAACAACGACATGCAAACGAGGACTTGCCAGTCTAAGGGACATAATGCGAGTTGCGATCTGGAAGGCCTCCAGAAGCGACCTGCATGGTGACTGCAATGTCTGAAGACATTAATTAAGGTTAGACGCAACATGAGCAACACACGCTACACACTTTGCAATGTTTATTTAGGTTACCCTGATGTCTGTAAACTTTTTCTAGCCGGCGGAATGACATTTGCAGCCCCAGAACAGCGTGTTTGCCAGATCAACGTTCCAGCGAGATTTCAACGATGCGAGTTCGTGAATCGTTATCATTTATCACACTTTATCGACGTTTCCTGAGTAGACATGTAATATTGACATAATTTCCATAATGCCCGCTAAGTTTGAGACTTTGGTTTAGGCCTAAGTAAGACTGTGGACATTTCTCGGGATATATAAAAAATTGCGTTAAAACAAAATAGCGCTCCACACTGCGAAAATCTCGTTCACTGGTTAGCCGCGAGAGGTACACCGTAATTTGGAATCATCACTATACAATCCACCAATATAGGAACACAGATCATATACGTACATAACCATGAGAGCTCGCTTGCCCTCGCTAATATGTTGTAGGCATAGCCTAAGATGCGAGCGTCAGCATTACAAAGTATCGATAATCAAGTCGGTAGATCAGGCAATAAGCCTACATTGCACCTAGTCATTAGGTCCCTCTAGCGGCCATTTACTAAACCAGTCTAGAGGGGGCGAGGCCGTACGACCTTAAACAAATGAACGAAATTATCTGGCGTACAGCCTTTCTTTTTGTTAGATACTGTTCCCAAGATTTTTATATGGCTATTGAACTAGTGCCGTATCCTGTGGCAGAGACGCAGTGCGTACGAAGAGTGATTGTTGTTGCCCGACAACACCAAAATGGGAGCAGGCTTTGGCAACATGGCGTTTTGGGGGCTCTTGGGTGATAAGGGTGACTGGAAGTTGCGATCTGGTAGGCCCCGAGAAGCGACCAGGTGACTGCACAGTGTGCAAATATTAGTAAGGTGAGAAGTAACATGCGCAATAAATACTACATACTTTGGGATGTTTATTTAGGTTACCCTCACATCTGTCAAGTTTTTCTATTCGGCGGAAACCCATTTCCATCACCAGAAGCTTGTTTGCCAGGTCCACGTTCCATCGATTCGAGGTGTTCACGATGCAAGTTGGTGTATTGTTATCGTTCATTACACTCAGCCGAAAACGTTTTCTGAAGCCCAGTTATGGATTATTGACATGATTTCCATAAAAGCCGGTCAGTTTGAGACCCTTGGTGTAAATAAAAATGCGAATATTACCCAGGGTGCCTAAAAAAACGCAATGCCTGCGGCCATGTGGGCATGCACAGTAAGCGATGACAAAGAAAATCAACTTCGTTGGATAGATACTGAGTACTCTTCTGATTGGATGATTTACCGTTATGTTGTATCCTATATTCACCTGTGTTTATGATAAGAGCTTGCTGACGCTCGCTATAAAGCAGAGAGTCTAATCTTGCCAAATCCATGACCAACTTGCTTTACTGTTTGGTGGCAAAATAAGCACAACGATCAAAAAATTCCCAGAAATTTTACACTGCTGCACTACCTGTCTACAGATAAATACAATGCGAACCTTGAAAATAAACATTTTGCTCTGCATGAATAATTGCGTGCCTTCAAATTTATAATAATTTGAATTGTTTAGTTTTTGCTCGTGTGAGTATGAAAATGTGTTGTTGTTGAAACTGCCTCGACGGAGTTGGAAAATATGAATGGATAGGTGACCCAAGGCATGCGCCAAGTGTGAAATTCATGGGAATTTTGACGCATGCCTTTCCTTTTTCTTGGTTTGTCATCTGAAATGTGTGTATCGTCTTCAGAATAGACAACATCACCAGGTTGAAAGGTCATACGTTGTTCGCCCCACTAGGTTTTTAATTGTATAGGTATATTATACTAAAATTAATAGAATAGAAATTTCGTTAATTTCTAGCATTTGTTATTCCAATATCTTCAAAACTGTGATACAGGCGCCATTTCTTCGTCTATCTGCACAAACAGATGTCCAAATGTGATGGCCGTAGAAAAGGCAGTTAGTTTCAACATAGCGGACCTCAGTGAAGCTCCTATGATCATGTTTGCTGGTACACAAAAAGAATCATTAGTTGATTTAAATAAGAATTAGACTGATTACTCTTCATGTTGCGGAATAATCAATCTAATTCATTTTTAAAAACTTTTTATTGTATTAATTACAAGCATACACCTGGATAGCATAATTTAGTGTCCATGGTTTATTACAGGTTCCAATATTGGGGCTAATGTCCTGTATCAGTGACGAACGTGTCCCCGAGCATTCAGCTATGAACGTTCTACTTGAACGTAGCTTTGATATTTGGTACATGTGTATTTTGATCGTTTTGTAATCTAATCCACACGTGCTTCTAGAGTCTCATCATTCCAGCAACATATGCTTCCCAAGTAGTCATAGTAAAAAAAAAAAAAAAAAAAAAAAAAAAAAGACCTGGTTTGGGATATCGGTGCTGAAGAACTCAAGAAATTTTATCAGGTAATCACTTTGACTTTCTGCCAGATAAAATCTCCTTTGCACCTAATTTGATTTAAAGGGGCCAAGTCATCTGCCATCACACAGGACTTAATCACGCACTATTTTGTTATAATTACAACGTCAAGCTTACGTAGTTACAGTCATACCCTTAGAATACCGTAGCCTGCAGAGACATCATCAGAGTTGACGTGTCCTGAACTAAACGTGTCCACTTGTTGCCTTTTGATTACTCTCCACACAACAGCAATTAAATAATCAGGATCCTGACTGGGTTAACGAAGTAGCCCGGTTACAATTAACCCATAATACTGTTGATTACAGTCAGGATCCTGACTGGGTTAACGAAGTAACACGGATACAATAAGACTGCTTCAAATTTTTTCCGAAGAGCGAAAAAGTGTGAAAAGCTCCGAAATTGGTTGAAAGACGAAAGCAGTGAGTTCAATAAGGGCAGGTCCATGCCTTGAAGGCGACACGTAATTTGCTATTGTTGTTTTTTAGAACAACGCAAAAAAATGCTGCAACCATTCGGTGATTATGGACCTATAAAGATTTCGTATGGTCACTGATGATTAAATCGATGAATACTTATAAGAGAAAAATAAATTCTTCATGACTGCTATATTTGAAAAGGGAATTCATGTGCGTGGCAAACAACACTCAGGCGTTACGAATACTCACTCTAACATACTGTGAAAGAGCCAGCCAGCTATGTGGCATAATGGCTAAGACGGTGTAAGTTAGAGGTATGGAATGCACATTTTTTATTTATTTATTTTTTTTTTTTTTTTTTTATATTTTTTTTTTATTTATTTTTTTTATTTAACACTAGAAACCTATTAGTATACTATTGTGAACGTACCTTCAACAAAATGACGGTCATCCTTATAATATATTTTTAGATCTATTTGCTATATTTAATTTTCCCAAAAGAAAGGATGTGCAATAAATTATTATTATTATCATCATACATTCATCATCATTTTTATTATATTTAGTAGTAATAGTAGTAGTAGTAGTAGTAGTAGTAGTAGAAGTAGTAGTAGTAGTACAACAAGCATTATTATTAGATTGCATCGCATATTCGCTTTAAATCATAATAAACTTAAAGTGTTGAAAAAACCGATGCGTATGTTATTATCAATATTAACTGAATTTTCACAGTAATTACATGATCTTAGCTCTATGGTACAGCAGCGATTATAGCTCCACGTCCAATTGTCTGCCAACTAACCCTGAACCTGTGGGGCACAGTGGTAGAGTGGATAGCTTACATTCGAAAGGCGACGGGTTCGAATCCATCTGTCTCATTTCATTTTAATATAATATACTTTAATAATACAAGTCTCATTGAGCAGCTCAACGATGTAATAGGAAGAAGAAAAGAAAGAAAGAAAGAAAGAAAGAAAGAAAGAAAGGAAGGAAGAAAGAAAGACAGAAAGAAAGAAATGAATGAAAGAAAGAAAGAAAGAAAGAAAGAAAGAAAGAAAGAAAGAAAGAAAGAAAGAAAGAAAGAAAGAAAGAAAGAAAGAAAGAAAGAAAGAAAGAAAGAAAGAAAGAAAGAAAGAAAGAAAGAAACTGTCCACATCCAAGCTGTGACCCATAGTTGAAAGAACAGACGCTCTGCTGTATGGACGGGTTTAAAGTGTTTGAATGTGACAACACAGTCAATTTTAGAAATAAAAACATGTATACATGTGCCATAACGTGTTCATACCTGTAGCTTAAAGGTTATATTGAAACGTTATCAGTCTTGTTAGAATATGTAGTATTATACAGAATACGCTTTAATTCATTTTACGATCAGCTTGATATGACCGTGTCCCACATTTATATTTCTGTTAAACCTCCCAAATGGAAAAAACGTATTGAAGTACATAAAGAAACACAACATAATATACACGTTGAATAAAATGTCAGATATAAGAGGAATGAAAAAGTGGGGAATTTGTGAAATATAGAGCTGCAATATATTTTTCATTATGAAAAAAGCAGCTTTGCATTTTAGTGACTGGAGAGATTATAGTGCCTCATCTGGTGTAAACGATCTTATCCTTAAATATCCAGATATTTATAGAGTGTCTGACGCTGGCTATCGCCTAAATCGGATCCTACAGGTCAAAATTCTCACTGAAAGTTCAGTTATGAGGTGCTTCAAATATTGCAATTGACCCTAACAACTGTTCCCACAAATAAGGTAGCCTTGAGTTGAACCAGATTTACTTTTTCTTCATAATAACTACCTATACCAGACATTTTAAAGATTTTTTTTCAAAATAATTTACTTGTCGATTAAAAAATCAAATCTTACACACGTGTTGATCTTTGCATATTAATCACTACAGCAATATTAATTTATTTTGATATATTTTAAAACACAACACAAAAAACAAAAACTCAATTTAGTGATTAAAAAAAAATATATTTTTTTTAGTAACTTTGGTAGTTTTTATGTAGAAAAATTTACATGGTTAAACCGAAAGCTACCTAGTCTTTGTGGGACGATAGTATCGTCAAATTGAAGATTTTGGGGATCTCATCCTGAAATTACAGCAAGTATCAGGACCTATCGGGTCCAATTCACGTGTTAACTAACGCTGTCAGACACGCTGTACAAGCCGCCACATTCCTAGCAAGTGAGTTTTACAAATTTTGTGATACACATATTAACCATACCTGGCCCTTAAGAGTCTTTCTCTGTGGAATTTAAGACTGGTTAAGTATCTTGCTTGCCCTCAGTGCAATTATATTGATAGTAGGAAACCATGTCATTATAGAAAGGATGAGTTTCATTTAACACTTAACATTAATTTAAACATGCTTTTATTTGAAAGTGCAAGGAGAGGGATTGAGAAACTAGAAAAGAAGATTTGCTTCAAAGCAAACTGTCTGTGTGCCTTCAAAAGTTGTAAATATTAAATGCTACAACTATTTCTTTTGGTATTTCACATCACATTAAGCTTATGGCTGGATGCAAATTTCAAAGTAAAAATGACCTTGACCTTTGACCTTTACAGGTCACATGGAAAGTGCAAAGTGTTACAATACCAAGAATACAAGCCCAACATGAAAAAATCGGATAAAAATTTTCCAGGTTATGACTGGATGAAGTTTTCAAAGGTCCTATGACCTTGACCTTTAGAGGTCACATGTAAGTTTTAAAAAAGTGCAGTGTACAATAGCTACAGTTTGAGCCCAACATGATCACAATTTGATAAAAATTGACCAAGTTATGCCTAGAAGAAAGCCACCACCGAAAGTGGCTTTTAACCTTGAAATGACCTTTGACCTTGCGATGACCTCTACCTGAAGTGAACCTTGACCTCAAACATGACATTTTGGCTTAAAATTGACCTTTGACCTTGACATGACCTTGACATTTTAGATGACCTTTACCTTGCTATGATTGAACTCCTATACATTCGGAAGCACATCTACTATAGTACATAAGATATTGAAGATTTAAAACTTTAATTAGCCCTCATTTGCATAATTTTGAAAAGCATGACCTCTGATTATGAAATGGCCAAACTTCATCCATAGAAGTATAACTGTGCCAAGTTTGGAGTTTCTACGTGTAAAACTTTTAAAATGAAATGTCGGACAAATTTGCCTGGAAAGAAAGAAAGAAAGAAAGAAAGAAAGAAAGAAAGAAAGAAAGAAAGGAAGGAAGGAAGGAAGGAAGGAAGGAAGGAAGGAAGGAAGGAAGGAAGGAAGGAAGGAAGGAAGGAAAGAAAGAAAGAAAGAAAGAAAGAAAGAAAGAAAGAAAGAAAGAAAGAAAGAAAGAAAGAAAGAAAGAAAGAAAGAAAGAAAGAAAGAAAGAAAGAAAGAAAGAAAGAAAGAAAGAAAGAAAGAAAGAAACACGTTAAGTTTCTTGATTTTGGTTTAAACTTATTTTATTTCTTGAAAGAAAGAAAAAGATTGCGGAGCAGGCAACACCAGAACCCCTCTCGTGATGTTGAAATTGATGTTAAAATTTTGGCTTAAGGTAACATCAGCTGTCCAAATATATATATAAAACCTTGAAATTTAAAAAAAAAAAAAAAATACAAGCCCTACTATGGAAAAAAAGGCCATCCACTAGATTCGAACAAACTACCTTCTGTTTCAAAGACACACGAATAAATGAAGAATTAAAAAGGAAACAAACAAACAAATAAAAACGAAAACAAACATGACACAAACAAACAAACAAACAGAAAAAATACTGGATCGCGACCATTTACTGATCACACTTGGTCGTGACTGACCCGATTTAGATGTTCGCCAAGTCTGAAAAGGATCCAGTCAGCGGTTTTTGATAATTAGAAAATGAAAAATTGTTAATGGCGAGCTGGAGACGGATAATGACGATATGGTGAAAACAATATAAGCTCAGCTGAATCAGTTGACCTAAAACATTAAATCTCAAATACCAAATTCCCGAGTTAAAAAATATTTTGAAAACTTAAAAACACCTCAGCTAAAAACCGAAAAAGGGTCATGCGTGCTATAGCATTCTCGTCTATCGATCAGAGTCTTCGGAGTATTATGATCTTTATCGTGCCACTGCGTTGGGAGAATGGTACATCACGGGACTGCATTTTGGGCTTGATATTATGTCATGGAATGTCAGCTCCCTGACGGGGTTGACTTTTTGCTGTAGGAACTTATACTTTTTAACGGATATAATATAAGTCTATGCAAAATTTCACTGCACCAATTTCCATGGAAAGACGATAACATTTGATCACGTGATGGATTATACAAACTGGTAAGTACATAAACAGTATACTGGCCGCTGATCTTTAGAACTCTTATCTATCAGTAGGTGTACCGCTTATATCTGCTATCAACAGTGACAACACAGTGAAAGGGCCATCCCTGAAAAGAGACAGTGTTGATTTGCAGAACACATTTGTATCATACTGGGGATAAAAAAATTTACTTGTCCAACGGTATATGTATGTGCACATTTACGTAAACATAACTGCAGAATCTGTGTTAAATCCGTTGCTTGTACACACAAACATAGCCATTGCATCAGCACAGACCTGCATATGTGGCTATTTTGATACCTTTGCTTTATTTGAGCAAACTTTACTAGTGACTGTCTGTCCCTCTAAAGTGACATACTTATGAAAATCGATATTTTGAATTGACTACAGCTGTTTATCACACAAGTCTAGATGAATGTCTTACTAAAAGCGCCACATGCGTAATGCAGTGAACTTTCAAGACAGGTAAGCACAACCATAGCTTAATCTTAGTAAATTTAACTTCTCTTTTGTCGTTAACATTCTTTGGAATGTCAAACGAATTTAGGCACTTAAGGAAATGAAAAATCAGTTGTTAATTGATAGGTTCAGTGATTGAACTGAAGAGCATGTTGGAAACTGATTTGGCCACTTGGCTTGATTAGTGGTTGATCAGAGGATTAACGGCATACAACTGTACAGATGCCTAGGTGCAGCTCGATAACGGCGGAAGTGTCTACTCGATCTGCAGCGCTGCTCTCTCTGATGCCCTATAACCTTTAATGATTACATGCATGCAGGCCCTATCCCTCCTTCCTGTGTTTCTTTCAATCCCTTTATTAACGAAGAAGCCATGTACAAGTTGTCGCAACACATTGGGGCTGTACAGCCAGCGTGGGGGTTTGGTGACGGGGCGCACGATGCCTTGTTGGTAGCAAAATTGAAGAAGTGCAGCTTCGTAAAGTCACACAGATGTAGCGGCTCGGTGAGTCACAGGCAAATCATTTGACGCTCGCCACGGAAGCTCTCCCGAGAAAGAAAAAAAAATATGGGGGATGGAGAACTTGTGGCTTTTGCTTGCTCAACATGCATTTTCATCAAGAAACCTGGCTGGACTGCTTCTCCTTGCCTGCTCACACTCGTAAAACTTGAATCTGGAAAAGTCTATTTTGATTTACCACGAGGCAGAACAGCGTATAGATTGCTGGACGTTTCGCCTGAAGTTCAAGCAAAATTGAAGTACAAAGACACTAAACTCAGATTAAGTGCAACGAATCTACCGCGCCTGTGTCGCTTTTCTTCTCTTGTCTCGGAGGAGTCATTTCATACATCATCATGCGTCCGGACACAGTTCGATCAATAGAACAGCTCAAATTACACCGGGTGTAACGAGTAAATGCACCGGGGTATGGGCGCTGTTGCGATTTCTTCTTGGATTTAGCCTATGTACGCCCTACCGTTCGGTGCAACCACATCTGAAATACTGCCGTGCCGCTTCTGGATATGCATATTGCCTCTCTCAGGCAGTTCATCCTGTGAAACCGCCTCCTCTGAAATGTAGGTCGTTCTTGGAACCAGATCCGCTTCCAGTGAATTGTACGGTCGACCGTGGAGTAGATGACGAGCTCATAATGCAGTACTATTATGACCCTATATTAGGTGTGATACAAAATTCAATCTTTACCAGGTCACTGGCGCGAGAACCTGTCTACAAGCGATACGCTCAGCTGTGCAGAAGGCTTTTTTTACCTATGACCAGCTGCTAAATGGCGCGGCTCAAGAGGCTACATGGTCCCTTCAACAGAATGACATATATGGCTCGACGTGAATAGGCATCATATTTGTTGCTGTAAGTAGAAAATGTGTTGTATGGTATAGATTTACGTGTTGTTTCCTGTGTAGTCCGCCTGGGACCCAAAGCATGAAACCCGGCTTTCTACATACCTTCATTCACCGGCCGCATTCATATTGCGCGCAAGTCATTAAGAAAGAGAGGTCAATATGGTCAATATATATTGATGTCCACGAACATACACAACCTACAGTCATAGCACTTATAAAATGTATATAAGGTTACAAATATATATCAAATTTAAAACACTATCTTGCCTTAACGAGTCAAACAATTGAACATGGACTAACTGGGTACCGCACTTATATAAGTAAATTCGAACGACTTGTTAATTTTGATTGTTTTATGATGTCTGCGGCAATTCGCTCAGAAGCGAGGGGTAGTAAATTGTGTGCCAGTTGTCTGTCTATGGTTCTTGTCATATGCTGTCAAAGGATATATTTACATGTGCGACCCTTATTAGTGGAAAATGGAACCCGTGTAAAGATAAGTTGGTATGCTATATTTGATGAAAAGAAAAAGGAAGAAAAAACGGGTCATCATAGGTCTTCCCATATCTGTCGTTTTCATTCGGATCCAATGTAGTAGCATGTGTTTAACCTCCAAGGTGACTGTCCTGCACTGCCACTTTCATGTGAAGTAATGGATGGATGTCATATAATAGATCGTTTTTTATATCGCTTTCCCAAAATAATACATGCTCACACCATCAAAATTAGTTCGAAAACCAGGTGTTGGAGTGCGCTGCATCGTACTTGCCTCATATTTGCCGAGAATGACAGAGAAGCTTAGCGCCAAGCTCAAAGGAAGCGATGGGTTGTGATGAAACCCCATTCAACAAAATATGTCTTCACCTTGTTGGCTCTAAATCACGCTTAGGTGCGGGCGTTCTTAGGGTCAGCATCAGGCAGTTGACAGACGGACGAGTCGACTGTTGGTATTTAAAGCTGGAACTGCAGCTCCTTCTGAAATGTGTCTTGCGGTCACACAGGCTACTGACGCCGTCATGTGCAGTGACCAGGGTCACATTGGCTGCTGACTCTGTTAGGTACAATGATTGGGATCACACAGACTACTGACTCCGTCATGTGCAGTGACCAGGGTCACACTGGCTACTAACTCTGGCAGGTTCAATGAGTGGGGTCACACAGGCTACTGACTCTGTTAGGTACAATGAGCGGGGTCACACTGGCTACTAACTCTGGCAGGTACAATGAGCGGGGTCACACAGGCTACTGACTCTGTTAGGTACAATGAGCGGGGTCACACAGGCTACTGACTCCGTCATGTGCAGTGACCAGGGTCACATAGGCTACTGACTTTGTCATGTACAATGACCAGGGTCACACCCGCTACTGACTCTGTCAGGTACAATGAGCGGGGTCACACAGGCTACTAACTCCGTCATGTGCAGTGACCAGGGTCACAGAGGCTACTGACTTTGTCATGTACAATGACCAGGGTCACACCCGCTACTGACTCTGTCAAGTACAATGGGCGGGGTCACACAGGCTACTGACTCTGTCAGGTACAATGAGCGGGGTCACACAGGCTACTGACTCTGTCAGGTACAATGAGCGGGGTCACACAGGCTACTGACTCTGTCAGGTACAATGAGCGGGGTCACACAGGCTACTGACTCTGTCAGGTACAATGAGCGGGGTCACACAGGCTACTGACTCTGTCAGGTACAACGAAATTAGGAGAAACATTGAAAGTGAACGTATACCCAGTAACAAGAAAGAGCAGGGGCAGTGCCGGTGGGCAGTGCCGGTGGGCAGTACACAGTCATGAAGTTAATTGTATTTCATGCCCATACTGTTAACGTCCTGAACGATTTTCTACACGGACATTTGACATATCTTGCTCCAACGAGATTATGAATGAAAAAGTGCATTTTACCAGCTGCCACTTAGCGACACTCATATATCACGTGATCTGTACGTATATTAATTTTGTGAGGCTACTTAAACCCTTTTACCATTGACACACAAGGGAGAAGAGTATCGATCAGATTGTGCAGGAAAGGCCCACAAAATACCGTATTTCAAGTCATAGTAATGCTTGTCGTCCAATTTTGTTGAGACAAAATGTCCATATGTGTTTTTCAGCACTAACATGATATTTGTAGTGCTCAGTGGGCATAAATATCTAGTACACGCGTTTTATTTCAATACAGCGCCACGAACCTTCGAATTCGCCTTCATACATTGGTCACCAAATATAAAAGTTAGGGCCTGCTGCCCTGTGTTACGATAACAGTGTAGACTGCAATTCTAGGATAGCCCTCATTTGCCACATGCAGTGTGTATCTTGACATACAGACCTATTGATACGTTGATCGGATATTGTTCGAAATATATTAAAATACATGATAAGAACAACTCTGCCAATGTGTACAGTTATACCCAATATATAGGTCAGGCAGACGCAGTCACCCAAAACGCCTCCACGCGAGGCTTTAATATTTGCTTGCCACTGTCTGTTCGCGTTTCGCATTTGTTGTGCACTTTTAAGTTTTTTTCAAAATGAGGAACGTGTACATCAGGTCAGTCATTGATATGCAAATTTGTACACTTCATGGACAGCAATGTGAGCTAACACTGCAGGTTGCGGCTCATATTATTCTTGACATGCACACTTTTCACCTCACAGGGATACACGAATAGGCTTGGTGTTGGTACTAGCAATGTAGCAATTTAGGTCCTGCACAGACTAAAACTGAAATAGAAAAACCTAAAAGCCGATAGTCGAGCATTGTTGGGGTCCAGTTTACAGCTCATTTGTGGTCAGATTTAGAGTAAGGCTAAGTCAACAGCTTTCCTCGATGCGGGCATGGCGCAAGATAACTGTTCGCCTGTTGTTTTGATGGGCTTTATCTAAAATTGCCCTATCAAATATTTTTCATGAGAACTTTAAGTAAAAACATTAAAAGCTCTGACACAGACGATCATGTACATCCGGACAACTGTGGCTGGTTTTGGGGTGGGAAAAGGTTAAGTCTGTGTACGATGTTGTTTATCAGTCAGCACGGTACCTGGGCTCATTAATCGGCACGGTACCTGTGTTCCATCACCACCGTACCACGTGGAAGCAAACTTTCTTGTGGGTAACCTTAATTACACACTGTAGTCAGTGTATCAGATTGTCCAAGCATACTTTTGAATTAATGTTCAATTTAAAATATTGATTTAAGTATCCCTGTAACATATATCATGCTTTCATTCTATCCTGGAAAGTCGTTTGTTACCATGCAAGTGTCAGTCATTCGGTATAATCTATTTTGGGATACCAATAACCTCCACTGACAGCAGCGCCATCAAATGGTAAACAGCTGGAACTTATCACACACTGGAAGGGCAGAAAACTTTGAACATGTAATGGACTGACAAAAAATGGGGGGGGGGGGGGCACTGTCAACTTGTCTACTATTCAGCCACGCTGCACATTTGAATGTGGTTTATTTTGAGTGCTTCAGAGTCTCGCACTTGCAGTGCAATGGTGTTTTCTATTTTTTTTATTACGGTAGAGGTCAACAAAAACAACTATTGGACCACTGAGCTAACTCCCTGGCAAACTAAAACGTCAAGTGAGGGTACCGGTGCGTGGGGATACTGCGTGGTGGTCTACATTAATAACGGTGTACCAGTAATGTATTCAGTTTCTATGTGCAAGCGAAATGTTGCCGTAGAAAGAATGTATCCACGGTTCGTAATCGGATCGTTTTGCTGGATTGTCCCAATAGCTGGATTCGTTCTCTCCATATGAAGAACAGGGTTTATGAGTTCAGCGTTGGATTTTGACAAAGATGATCTATGACTCCCTCAGAGCGATATAAAGGTATATTAGTATTACCTTAATTGACGCTAAAGAGTATTGGGTACATATGTCACGATTCATGAGAACGATCACGACATATGTAATGTTGCTGATGACGTTTACGTGGTAGCCCAGTTTCACAAGGGGCAGGGGTTAGGTGGGGGTGGAATACATGTTACTCTAGGAACGCTGCTTTTTAATGTTAACCCTTACCCGATCACATTGCAATGTGAGTAATCAGCGTGCCTCACGTACTGCGCTTCAACTTCGCGGTAAGCGAGAGTGAAAGTTGTTGGCAAAAAAGCATAATGTTAGTCGTGTCCCCTTCAGAGGTTTTGATACCAGTGTTGTTGGAGAAAGTCCAAATGCAAGAGCATGAAGGCAACGACAGTTGAATTTGACAATTGCTTTCGTCCATGTTTGCTGGAAGGTAATGCTATGTCATATATAATAAGTCGTACCTCTGCCATATGTCAGAATATGTATACTCAATCATGTGAATTCTGTTGGTATGGAATTGTGTTTCTGTTCTACAACAGGATTGACAGAAACTCAATGTGATTCAAATATACTTTTAACCTGACATAACACCGGCGTATCTGTATGCACATTCTTTGTACATAACAACTACCAGAAATGGTCCATTGCTGTAAATGTCGTTAGCCTTTTTCCCATAAGATGGGTATAAGCGGTACAGTATGCAGCTTTCTTTCTGCACCAAGAGCTCCACGAAGAAACCTGTTGACTGATGTCTGTGAGTGTTAATAATCAATATGCTAGAAGTAAATGATCTCATCTCAGTGCAGTGCACTGGTAGTTGATTTGTTGCAATTTGTTTAATCTATTTGAAATTGGAGGAAATGGATTTTTTCTCTGGTTGAGAATGGAATAAACCAGAAACCGCGAATCACCAGAGGGAGCCACTGGTAAAGAGAGATCACCTGACAGATTCTTCCGTATCTGATTGATCACGAAATGTTTGATTTGATTTAAACATGTCTATTCTGGATAACCCAAATAGTCAATAGAATGGTTAGTCCAACGGCTTTCTGTAGACATGGAAAGACGCACAATATTATATGTATATGTACATATGTATGGATATATATATATATATATATATATATATATATATATATATATATATATATATATATATATATATATATATATATATATGTGTGTGTGTGTGTGTGTGTGTGTGTGTGTATAGAACAGATAGGACAAAACAAACTATGTTGCCTGAACGAAACATTTACAGTACAATAATTTCGATGATAAGTATGAGCAATACAATCTCTCAGCTGACACAAAGAAGCTCAGTTACCGACTGTTAGACTTAGAAAAGGTAAAAAAGTAGAAACCGAAGTGAACAAGAGGGCTATGTGAACAGCTCATGCTCAGCTGACCTAGATATTCATCACACTTGTGGCTCTGTGAATTTTGGATAGGATCAAGGTCACCCATGTTCTGAGTAGGTCTGACCTAAGTCCCAGTTCAAGTGGTTCTCAAGTTATAGTGAAGAGTAAAATTCATGTATGTTGCTCTGTGACCCCAGAAACGAGATCGAGGTTACTCATGTACTGTCTAAGCATGACCCTCATAAAGAAACATTAACATGTGCAACATCAAGGTCACAACTCAAAACAGATCTCAAGTTATCAAGTGAATAGTAAATTTCATGTCAGTTGTCCTGTGACCTTCGGAATGAGGTCAAGCTCCAAACATTACTGGAGCATGACCACAAAATTGGTAGACAGTTGTAAAAGGTACACCCCTACCAAGTTTGGCACAAATCTGGCCAAAATTATTTAAGTTGTAACCATTGGAAGAAATCCCCATTTTAAACTGTCCTATTAAATCTTTTTGTTTTTTAATTTTCGAAAAAAAGTATAAAAAAATCCAAAATCACTGGATTATGACCATTTGAACCAGCTTTGTATAGACCCACCCAAAGTTGATTGTCGCCAAGTTTGAAGTGAATCTGAATGACAGTTTCTTCAGGGAAGTCCAAAATGTGAATTACCATTAGAATGTCCATTGACTTGCATGATAGAAAGCAATAGAAAAGGTGCATTTACCTATAAGTACCCGAATTGAAAAATATCGTTAAAAATCAGGAACCCACAGCAGTGCCACTTAGTGAACATCTGTGCTTAACCCTTTCACAAGGAGCATGTCCACAAAGTTTCAACTTAATCCGAGTAACGGATTGGGAAAAGAAGTCACAGGTAACGAAAACACACAAAAATTCATTAAAAAATTGAAACAATCCCAGCACCACCTGGTGAACAAATTAAGAACTATAAGTCTCTAGAAGTGGTCTTATGTAATAACAAAGCAATTGGCTGAGCAGTTGTGGAGACGAAGATGTTTTAAGATTTGTATTAAAAAAGAACTAAAATATTCATTAAAAATCCAAAAATCGATGGAGCGTTACCATTTGAACACACCTGGTAGAAACCCACCCAAGGTACATTGCCACCAAGTTTGAATTCAATCTGGGTGACGGTTTTGAAGGAGAAGTCGAAAATGTGAATTACCATTAGAATGTCCATTGACTTGCATTGTAATCAATAGGAAAGCTGCATTGATCGACAAGTACCCCCCCCCCCCCAAAAAAAAAAAATCATTAAAAAGCAGCAATCCACAGCAGTGCCACCCAGGGACCAACTTTGTTTAACCCTTCCACAAAGAACATATCCATTAAGTTTCAGCTTAATCTGAGTAACGATTCTGGAGAAGAAGTCGAAAATAGCAAATATACACAAAAATAAAAATTTAAAAAAAAAAAAAAAAAACTTAGAAAAAAATCGTCGCGCCGCCGGGTGAACAAACTTAGAACTAGGAGTCTCTGGGAGTGACCCTGTGGGGTATCAAAGCAATTGGATGAGCGGTTTCGGAGAAGATTTTTGTAAGATTTGCCCCATAAAGAACAAAAATATTCATTAAAAACAAAATTCAATGGAGCGTGATTTAAACAAACTTGGTAGAGACCCACCCAATGCATATCCCCACCAAAGCTCAGCTGACTGACAGGTCAGCTGAGCCTAAAATGGTCATCATATGCATTAACAGCCTGCATTGTATTGAGTGTTAAAATAGAACCGGGGCATGCCGTTGCAGATAACGTCTTAAATAGGAGACAGAGAGAGACACAGAGAGAGAGAGAGAGAGAGAGAGAGAGAGAGAGAGAGAGAGAGAGAGAGATGTAAAGCGTCTAGTTTCAGCAATATAATTCTAGACAGCAAAAAAAAATTAATGTGTTGGAAGCGCTAGATAGTGCCTCATCACCAAAGAGAACAATATATGCTAATTTGTCGCTTACAAAGTGGAAAACGAGGCCAGGGTTTACTCAAGGAATTAAGTATGGCGTGGCATTCATTGTTGTCAATATAGCACGAAGGAGACGGTGAGATTGAAGTCAGATCGCGAGCCTCACCGCCTCTTGAATGATATATTGACAACAATGAATGCCACGCAATACTTAATTCCTATTATACTATGGTTTCAAATAGAAAATCCCCAAAATTTGACACAAAAAAGATTAACCGGCGCATTTTCACCCGTTGTCATTGCTTTTGTTGATGCCGTTCTCGTTTGCTTGCGTACCCCATGCACTGCAAAATTTACCGTTTTGGAGACGAGCGGGGTCAAATTTGGGGGGGGGGGGGGGGGCGTAGGTGTGAAAATTGTACCGTTGTAAGTTACAACCTTCCAAATAGGCCTAAGCTCAAAGTTTTGATAATTAAAAAAAAAAAAAAAAGTGAGACAGAGACCGAAGTATATCATAATGGTGTCTTAGGCCTACATTTGGCTGTCATGCAAATATATTTTTTGGAACTATTTGGAACGAGAAAAACCTCATGGGGCACCCTTAGACGAACGATGTCCATCAAATGTGATTGGTTGAATCGGGACATTTGACAAATCAATATATCACGGTTGAAAGTGAACGACGATGGCAAGCAGGCAAATTCGCCGTGTGCCGAGCGATTTTCGAAGTAGTTCGTCTTCTGTTTGGATTATTTTTACGGGACAGAGGTTTTTTTTAAGTGCAAGGTCTGTACCAATAATGACAGTACTTAGCAGAGTTCATTTTAGGTGTGGAGCCGGAGGAATTGGATGCTATGGCATCGGTAGGGTAGGCCTAATTGAAATTCTAGGCCAAGTGTGTCTATGAATGCACTTGCATTACAACGTCGTCATTACATGTGTGAGGATCACTGGGATAATATTTGTGGAGTAATGGCATCATACAGTTTGTTACTTTGCTACATTTGGTTGTCGCAGCATTGGCGGCAAGTGCGGATAGGAAGTACACATGCACTTGAATTACCGCGCCACCTATTATCGTCCATGGTAACTACCATTGGAACGCAGGACCAAAAGTAATTAAAACATTGCATTTTCGTGAAAGATATTTTGTGAACATTAGCTGTAATTGTGTTATTAAATAAACTAAACAGCCATACATTTCTACGTACTTTATAAATGATGGTAAAATAGAAATCCAGGAACTCATATCGGGTGGTAATTCTGTGGGGGTAAGCACAACAAAACGAAGAGTCATCGTGATATATCAGATGTTATATCGCGGCAAACAAAGCATTTCATAATAGTAGCCTCGTTTTCACACCGTCTACTATATTATAATCTAGGATATGGCATAGATAAAGCAGAAGCAAATAATATTTCTGGGCTGCAAAAACTTAGGAATAAAGAGGAAGACAATTTGAACCGTTTTGACCAGAGGTGACCAGGTTAGTCATGAGATAGTTCACGAGCCCTTCCTTCTTGTGATTCAGGTCTTCTGGACTCGTACTGTAGTGAGGTATGTAACGAAATGTTAAATGGTGGGTTTGCGGCAATCACTTAAAAGACTATGCATGTATTGTCTTTGTAGCTTTTACTTCCCCGTTCAGGCAGATGGGATAATGTGTAACTTGAGTTGCTTCAAGGTAGTATCCATGTGAATGAGGTGGAGGCCTACAGACCTATGAGTTGGCTGCTGTAGTTACAATATAATAATAGTGATTTTGACAATTCTGAAATATCGTATTTTTTGCGTCAGCTCTAATTTTCATTTTAGATCTACACTACAAAATTTGGCTACTGTTATCATTTTAACACTGGAGCATTGTAATTTGTTAACAGATGACGACACGTATTCTTGCAGTACAACATAGACTTGGTTTAAACATATTAAGTTATAAACATTGAATGATATTGACAGTTGAAGGCAATTAAGGAGCAAGCTCATACTCTGTATTAACCATTCTATCCTAAAATGTGATATGAAGCAGGACTGACTATTTGATACACACACGCTCTGCACAAGCTGACGGACTTGTTTGTTACCTGGCCAACCATGCAGCAAGACAGCGTAGAAGAAAACAGAATTAGCGATAGTTCAACTGAGTACAACCCACCAGGTATCCTGTGTGCAAAACTGATGCATATTTATATCTAGATTGTAAAGTGAAAAACTTAAACGTCATGGGGAACTCTTGTAAAATATAGATGGTGATGTATACGGAGAAGGTAAAATTAATAAGTGAATAAATCTGTAGCAGCTCTGCGTCAAATGCTTGGCGTGTATTTTTGTCGTAAGGTTTCCAACACGGAGAAAAACTTTGGAAGTAACTGTGAATATACGTATCGAGGGCTTTCTGCACGTAATGCCACAATTGCCAACCAAGCGCGTCAAACAATTTAGCAATGAATGAACCAGAACATGCACCAATGTTTATTTTTGTTTGAAATATGTTTACTTATTGTGGATCACCCTATAGTAGATGAATGCAAATGGATGGGTCCTACAGACATGGAGAAACGCACAATATATACACAAATCACACTGGGCAACATACAGGTATGTAACCAATACAATTGTATACATTCATATGAATGTAATCCGATATATCAATGCCCATCAGTGTAAAACCAATAAATATAATGCAAACAATAGGAAAGCCATGAATCCTAGAAATTAGCTTAATAGGCAACTAAAATATCTCGACTTGCTGAATTTTTCAATTTGGGAAATGAAACGGTGTAAACTGATGATACAAGTTTGAACAACGCCAAAAACTTGTATATTAATGACATAAGGCAAGTGTTTGCAACCAAATAGGACCATTTCAGCTTATTTTGCAAGTAACCAGAAGAATAGAACTTGGGGGAAGCCAAGAGCTCAAGTTGTGACGACGGTGTGTAGCAGTTTCTTTACAAAGTTGGAGTACGGGGGCAAAGGAAAAGAAAGTGTTTAATATTGTATAAAGGATAAGGAAGGTAGGAGGAGTTACATTGTAATGCATTTTGTAAACTTACAGACCATTAGAAATATTTACGTCTATCAGCCAGAGGTGGCCACCCGCGTTCCCATAAAAAAGTTGCCAAGTTATGTATAGACTTTGGCAGCCTCATATTGTATAGATCAAAGACGATCTCATAGACCTAGACTACAGTTATCATTAAGGAAACAGCCGCCTTCAAGAATAAAAAAAAAAACAAAAAAAAAACAACAAAGAAAATATAGTCTCATCCGGGTTTTGTGTGAGAGTTCATATTTGAATTTGCAAAGAAATGCAATGCTCTGGCTAGTTTTATTGGTAACAGAGCAATGTGAGCACGCCAGGACAGCTTACTGCTTTAGGTAATGCCAAGGTGAGGATGAGTTTCTGCACCTGAAAGCTGAGTCCCTACGTAAACGTGAGTTGGAGGGTGAGGTTTATGGCGTTTGGCAGAACAAGACAATAGAGAGATATTTTAGGGCGTTGAAGATTACACGCCACAACCTTGCCCAGCTTCATATAGAAAAGAGGTGTATTGAGTGATGTGAAAACTCGGGCGGGTTGATAAAAAAATCCACGTTGACATGTGTTATCAGCGAAAAGTTTGATGTCAC
Organism: Hermodice carunculata; assembly: GCA_964020975.1. Lineage (NCBI taxonomy): Eukaryota > Metazoa > Annelida > Polychaeta > Eunicida > Amphinomidae > Hermodice > Hermodice carunculata. Next base: position 125,901 of record OZ026614.1, on the reverse strand, counting down.
ATGCAAGACTATCGACAACATAAGCTTATAAGAGCAGCGGTCCCAGAATGGACCCATGGGCTACCGAAGCTTGAACAGGCAGCCCAGAAAATATTTGACCATAAATGACCACACGCTGGATAGATAGCTTTCCACCCACGATATCTGGTTGTCAGAGATGCTTACAAGGCATGGTCTTTACTGCAGATATTTGCACGGTTGCACTTTAGGCATAACCGCAGCTAAAATAGATCCTGCCTTGAGGTATGATATGTGCATGCTGCATCTAAATATGTGTAGATAAATCAATAGACTGCCATCTATGAGTTATGGAGATAAGACATGTGAGAGCAATGAATGAGAGGTAATACACCCAAACAGTCTCAGGTAAATGGTACTTGCGAAGGCTCAGAGATTAAAAAGGATCGAAACAAACACTTAACAATTACACTGTATTAAAACGAGAATTATTCATTGAGTTCCAATGTGACAACAATTTTAATATTATGACCTAATTGTTAAGCAAACACTGAGATGCGTCACAAACATGTGAAAAGTGAAAGTCTGTATAAACAAGGATATTACTTTTTGCATGTTTAGGTAAATTTGAATATTCTTTAGTTTAAAGTTTAGTTTAAGCATATTAAATTAATTTCAACCGAATCGCCCAATAGTACATCGAAATGTCGCCGATGGAGGGGGGGGGGTGTCTCCAGAACATGGACACACAAAATGTGTGTAACTAAATACACAGGTACTCGTTCACATCATTCGGTGTGTGCCCGCAATTCTATTTAGGACAGGAAAAAGTTGCCAAAACAGTTGCACACATGATTCAGATATGCTTTCCACAAATTTGAAAGTAGGTCAAGTCACACAAAATACAAAACAAAGCAAGATGGTTCACTACGGGTAGATGCATACTTATACGTCCCTGTTCACAATAAAAGAGTCTATCGGTAGGAAAATTCATAAAGGACATATAAGAATAAGTTTATGTAAATCAGCGACTAACTAGTTATAACTGCGTGTATATGCATAAAAGAACTATAATATGAAGCGTCTTGTGTCTATGATGTATTTATGGAAGACATCACAAATTGGTATGTTGAAGGGAATGGACAATTCCTCGCTACCAAAGACAAGAATATAAGCTAGTCTATTGTTCGCCTTGTGTTTGATCAGATTCGGAAGGACGCCAGCTATAACAGGGATAATAGAGTTCAGAAGGTAATACTTCGGACAAGAGAACAGAAAGTGTTGCAGATCTTCAGTTGGGTAGGTACAGGAACACAGGTTGTGGGATGATGTTGACTTTAAAGAGTCAAAGTTAAGCCTCGAGAATCCTAGACGTAGCTGTGTATGACAAATGTTGGCAAATCTGTGGCCGTGGGTATAGTAAACAGGAACATTATCCACTGCTAGTAGAGTTACTTTCAGTTTAAATTTGAATACTTGGAGGGAAATCGAGTCTTATATCGGAAGGAAGATTGTTCCATAGCGTAATAGTGTCAGAAAGGAAGGAGTTGTCTGAGCCATTAGTTTTTAACTAAAAGGCACGTATGGAGCTAGTGTGGCGAAGGTTTCGAGCACTGAGAGTTGAAGGAATTAGTTGAGAGATAGGTAGGTCTTAAATTCATAAACGTTTGTAAAGAAGAAGTAACTTAGTACTTCCTTCTGCTGGCGAGTGTTGACCAACCAAGTTCACGTCAGAGATTGGCATGTGATGTATGCCTGAATGCACCGTGCATATTTTGGCAGCTTCAAACTGTATGGATTTAGTAAAGATAGACAAACCTTGACTATAGTTGTTAAAGAGCACACTACCATACTCAAGAAGTAGTATAATCACAGTTAAATATAAATAAATCAGAGCTTTGTGGGGAAATTTATATTCTACACAGAAGGGCAGTTGGCTGGCTAGCTTTGGTGATAATGCGAATAATTTGAGCACGCCAGGATAAATGTTTACAGACAGTAATACCGAGATGATTGGTGAATCTGCCACAGGCATTTCAGAGGCTCCGAGACGAACGGGTAGCTTTACAAGTTTGGCTTGAAATATGACAGAAAGAGACTTTAAGGCATAAAAGGTAATACACACCATGACTTTCTTCAGTTATGTTCAATTGAGAGAGTAATGTTCAGATGATTAGATTCAATAGGGTTATTAGCAATTTCAAGTAGACTGGTGTCATCATCAAAAAGTCTAACATAACAGGTGATATTGTCAACTAGGTCATTACACAGACTAGAAAGAGAGGTGGGCAAAAATGCTAACGCCAAAGCTGTATATATCTTTGTACCATAGGAGGCTTTAGGGATTTTCTGTGCTTCTCTTCGTTTTGGAATGAAGGAAAACTAAAACTGAAGCTCGCAAGTTTTGGAGTCTATTCGTCAGGGCCTTTCGCGAGCAATTTCATTATCTGTAAGGCTGCTGCTGCTGCTGCTGCTGCTGCTGCTGCTGCTGCTGCTGCTGCTGCTGATGATGATGATGATGATGATGATGATGATGATGATGATAACAAATAAAGTAACGGAATACAGAAGTCCCTTTACCCGGCAGTTGTTCACTGGTGACTTGTTTGCATATAATAAAGTAGGGCCTGCAAAGAGATGGAGAAATTGAGGTTTTCCTGCAATGTCCAATACAATAATGCAATTAAAACCATCTACATCCGATGTAATGTCTGACCAGAAATAAATTTACACAACATTTTAACACAGTTAATTTATGTAATATATCGAGTGCATTCAATGTGCATACAATGTTTGCGACTTTCCACCGTCAACAGCGTCACAACACAATGAATGACATGCAGATCCCATAAAACGGGAATAGAATTGCGGGCACACACCGAATGATGTGAACGAGTACCAATATGACAGTTGGTGCTCTTCATATGTCTGATGGTACTATGTGTTAGTTGTTTGGTAGCTCTGATATTTGTCCACATTATCATCAAAACTGTCCTCTTTGCTCGAGTTGACAAGACGGCCTGCACACAGGTTTTCATCTAAAAATCTTAACTCTAAATTTCCTTGAATGATAAAATAACACACAATGATTAAAGGAGACATTTGACGTCGAAGTGCGATTGGTCGGTTTCTAGGAGAGAGGGTTCTGTTGCTGCTGACATAACATATGTAAGTATGGAGAGTAAGCGTTTTATTCATGAATCAGAATGCAGTAGAAGTAGGTAATGCACGTGTATCACACTTTTGTAAATAACCAACGTTAGTTTCCTTGCACACAAACGGTGTAGCAGTATGTAGCCCACATGTGGCACCATTTTAAGACGTTATTTTCTTGCATATGGACGCTACGCGAGTACGTAATTCTTATATATCACCCTTCAGTTAATTACCAACGTTCTTTTCTTGCAAATGGTCCCCAGGTACTGTCTTTACAAATATTAAAAAGACCGTTGTATTTATTTCAATGCAAAAGGTTTATACAACTTTTCATGTGACATTTGGCAGTCACACCATTTATTAGAATGTGAAATGTCCATAAAACTGCCTCAGCAGTATTTGGCAATCTTTTGCCTTGCTATCACAATACCTGCTGATTTTGTGAACCATTAACTGAATTACGCATACGCAGAAGGGTCGACAAATTTGTATTGTCGTCAAGAATTCACAGTTAGTAAATCTATGGAACTAATTTGCATTGGGTACTTTAAATTCCAGCGATGGAACGTCATTACGGCAAACTGAACAAGCAGAGATTATCCTACTCCTTATTGGAACTGTTACAGTACTTTGTCACTGATGTGTCCGGTGTCATTAGTATCCTGCAAGTGATTAGAACGACTTGCACAATGATGTGTATGTACATCTCTTTGTCAGCCTGCAATTAGCCGGATTGTTAGCTCAAGGCGCTCTGATAGACTGATATAATCGCAGATAATTTGGGTGCTATATTAAAGATATGCCTCAGGTACCAACGATATAGGCATTCAAATATGGGGCTCTCCAAGGCATTTTCGAAACGTAGTTTCCTGCTAAACAAACATGCTTTGTGTTGTTGATGATTCTGAAGGTGCGTTCAACAGCGTGTAGCACTATCGGAATTATTCACGCAAGCACAGTCCATGTTAGCAGGAAAAAGCTGGCGACAAGGGCCCTTTATTCTCTTGAAATACATATTTTTTTCAATTTGAAGGAACAGGGAACATAGAAGTTTGGAAAACAGGGAACCGAGGATTTTGCGGTGACCATTGATTTATGATTCCTCGCGAAGAGGTTATTTCGGTTAAAAAAGAGAAAACCCGGGCCCCATGGAGCCCCGGGCCCCATGGAGCCTCATCGTGCCCCATGGAGCCTCATCGTGCCCCATGGAGCCTCGTCGTGCCCCATGGAGCCTCATCGTGCCCCATGGGGCCTCATCGTGCCCCATGGAGCCTCGTCGTGCCCCATGGGGCCTCATCGTGCCACATGGAGCCTCATCGTGCCCCATGGAGCCTCGTCGTGCTTCCCGCAAATCAGTGGTCATTTTAGCGTTTGGTTTTTTGTCTCATTACTATGTCGTTTGAAAAGCATCTACATCCATAGCCAGGTGAGAGACGCTCTCCTTTGGCCGGTATAACTAAAAGTTGCTTTAAAGGAAAGACAAATTGTCTAAGCCAACGTATCCTCCGTCTGTTGACATAATTTAACCACTAGTCGGTTATTTTATAAACCAAAGCCTTTACATTTCCTTAAAAGTCTGAGATTATGTTCATAGGTCCACTTTATTCCCAGACCCAGACCCAGATTCACATTTTGATGTCTGTTCAGTACTTTTTGATCAACAGCACTACGGCATTTTTTGTAACACAAGCCACCCTTGCGGAGCCAATATCGGTGAACATGCAGTTCATTCTGAGCACTGTTCCTCATGTGGTTTAAGATGAAAATTGAGAAGGTCCACTCTAAAGATAGAAACAGTTTAACAGGAAGCATGCTTTTCAGTGTTATGCTGATTTTCAAAATGGGTGACGTCCTGTGTCCATACTACCTGTGTCAGCTATATATAGTACAATTCACTCTAACTTCCTATAAATTTACAGTGCATTCCTTGATGTTGAAACAAAATCCAAGATGGACCTACCAGTCTTCTGTGGTACAGCACGTGAACAGAAACGTGCAGTATTTTAGTAAACAAAAAACTAAAGTTTTCACTCTGTGGAAAATTTATTGTTCCTAAATAAAGAGCTTAAGAGACCAAAATGTCACGTTACCAGTTGGTCATGATTTAAGAAGAAAGAAGCTAATTTTAGATTTCATTTTATGAAGTTTAGAGATAAAAGGATCAAACGTCATTTGATATATGTTTTGTTGTACCGCCAAGGATGACAATACCCGGCTTAGTATCCACATCAACTGTGAAATTGGAGCGGCATTCGTGATTATTGGTTACTAGGTGCTTGTATTCTGGTATCAGTTGCATAGGCGAATGTAATTCCATGCCTTGATGTCTGTATCTGGTTGGTTCGCTCCTGATAAGGAAAACTTCGGCGTCGCTTTTGTGCAGCAAGTCGTGTGTATGAAACGTCGTTTTGTTATTTGTGATTTATGGAGTGCATGATGAACAATGTATAGCCAATGTTCCTCAATACTCTAAAAGTAAGTGAAATAACAGACATGTGTGCGATGCACAATTTCAAGTTATATAATTGTCTTACATTATTACCTAATGTCTGGGCAATAAATTTTGGTCGTAAGACTTGCAGTGGTTTTTATCGCAAGGTTTAACAACACCATTAGACGATGGGATAAAACTTTGACTTTTCATTGCAATATAGGAATGCTCACTTTTACAATGGTTTCGTGCAAAAAATACATAATATACATAAATTGAATCAAATTGACAGAAATCAAATTTCATTAAAAACGCAAGGTGTGTTGTCCACTTCATTGACACCAGCCATTTCATATTTTATTTTGTCTGAACAGCGCAGCAGTGAGTGCCACAGGCCATGTCACGTATATTCGGTGCAATATATACAGCTTAGCAGTCAGTGGGGATCAGGCCTTCTCACATTTATTCTGTCCAGTATACACAGCCTAGCAGTCATTGGCACAGGCCTTGCCACATTTACTGTTAGCAGTGTACACAGCGTAGCAGTCATTGGCACAGGCCTTGCTACATTTATTGTTTGCAGTGTACACAGCCTAGCAGTCATTGGCTCAGGCCTTGCCACATTTATTGCGGACAGTATACACAGCCTAGCAGTCATTGGCACAGGCCTTGCCATATTGATTGTTTGCAGTGTACACAGTCCAGCAGTCATTGGCACAGGCCTTGTCAGATTCATTATCTCCAGTGAACACAGCCAGCAGCTATTTGCACGGGATATGTCGTCGTCGTCGTCGTCGTCATCACCATCATTATCATAACAGTCACATTTTAACTGAATCAGGTCTAATCAAGGAATGGGAATGTTATTCAGCTGTAAGTGGCGATGGTGAACTGACAGCAGGGCTTTGTGCAGTATTGGCCTTTGTGTTTGCTATTTATATCAACAGCCAATTCATAAACGTTGCAAATAAAAATTTTAATTTTGTGTGATATTAGGTATTGATGTAGTCATCAATCACCCATTCTAGGAACATCTTGTGCTGTAGGTTTTTGAAATAATGATAGGAGTTAATTCGATTTATCCTCATATATAGACAAGGTTTAAGTGACCGTGAATGTGTATGATTTGCGATAACACCAGCCACATGAAATCTAACCCAAAATCTATGTGATTGCAAATTAACGAAATCAGATAAATGCAAATTCATTTGTGATCATTTTGCAGAACCATCACTGTTTGCAATATCAAAGTCTTTCCACGCGTAGTTCTTGAGTCTCATCATTTTCACCAAATAGCGATTGGGGGGATGTCGAAAAAAGAAAAACACACAAAAATTGATAAATAAAATATATATCGGAATGCCACCTCTCGAAAACATAAAGGTCTTGGGTGTAGGGGTACCGCAAAGTGTTTAAATGCAGTTTCGAATCAGTATGTCTAGTTGCTTCGGGGAAAGTTGTTTTTAGATTGGGCTGAAAAAAAGACCCAAAATCATGAAAAAATACATTACGGTGACCATTGGAAGAAAAACTTGGTGGAGACATGCTCACGATGGACCATATCCAAGTTTGAAGAGGGTCTGGCAAACAGATTCAGTCAAAAACATCTCAATATGAGGTATTCATAAGTAACTGTATTCATATCCTGCCCCCTATCCTGCAACAAGGAACCTGACTGGAAGGAGGGCACATTGATGTACTTGGCAGGGGAAACTGGGCTGATGTAATTCACAATAGCAGTCTGAGATACCAAAGCCTTAGAAAAATCCTTCTCCTGGTTCAAAATATAAAAGGTTGCTTCAAATATGCAGAAGTTTACATTTGTTTCAGCAGACAAGGTGTAATTTTCTGACCTTTCAATAACAACACTGCTGCAAGTGCCCTCATCATGGTGGAGCATAGCTCTGTTGCCCAGCAACTTGATTAACAAGAACAGGTCAACAGTAACGTATGAATTCCTCCTATTATGGGCAAACGACTGATAGACGGACGGCGAACACATGATCATCGTACGAGTCCAGCTGACTGACAGGTCAGCTGAGCTAAAAATAGAGACTGAAGCTTAGTATTTTCTTATAGACATATATACATAAATGCATGCATACATACATACATACATACATACATACATACATACATACATACATACATACATACATACATACATACATACAGGTGCTGAAGCAACACGTTATTGTATCTTTGACATTTTTTGCGGTCGAATCTTTTTCCGCGTTACCTTGCGATGAGTGCCAGAGCGCTGTTTGCTGCATTCTCTTACAATGAACTGAGCAAAGTTAGAAATCAGGTCTGAATACCATATACCACGTGATAAAGTGTGTCAAAATTACACTTATTTGTTTAAGGTAATACTCAGCGATAAACTTAAAACGAAAACCCGTCAGACCTCATTGTAATGCACTTTAATATATGTAGACAAACTTCTCATTTATTTTCTTCAGAATGTGAAGAACATATTTTTTATTAGGAGCTTTTTAGGGACGGGGACTGTACTTTAATATAAACAAATTTATTTAACATGGATTACCAAAATAGTACGACGAAATGACTGAACAAGTGGTTCTCCAGACAACACACATTATATATAAAATACGCGCAAGACTTATACAATATACATAAAGCGTGGAGAAAATACAAAAATGCCATTAAACCGTAAAAGACAAAACCATTTACATGGTGGTAAAATTGTAGTATACAAAGACATGAATCTTTTCGTTTCAATTATGTAGGTATGCACCAGACTTAAAATATTTTTATGTGTATCATCAGGGTGATCAATAATTCCACTTAGTAAAATATCTGTTAGTTCCTCAGGATCTATATCTACAAGGAAAGGGGTGAAGTCCATGTGTAATTAAGTCTCTGATGCCAGTAAGTAAGTTATGTCTTTGAGTTTCAAATGGGTACAGTACAAGAAAAAGTGGATGGTTGTCTCTTCAGATTCACCACATTTGCAAAAAGGGGATGGAACTGCGTTCATGCATATAGGGGATAGAACTGCGTTTATCTAAAATTGGTGTAGATTTTGGGGAGAATAGCAAAGACTAGTAGGAGCTGTACTTTGTCAGTTGCTAAATTTGTTGGCTTCAGATATAATCTAAATTTGAAATCGGCGTTGAGTTACGTATGTCTAAAGGTAAATTATGCCAGAGACGAAGTGTAGAAGGTAGGAACAAAGAGTTGTATCGATTTGTTCGACGTCTGAGTTGTCGTACGTTTGAGGTGTTATGGAGGGTGTCGGCTCCTTGGGCAGCTGGAACCAGGTCAGAAAACTAGAAGAGGTATAGTTTATAACCCATTGCATAAAATGAGACAGGTTTGAAATAATAGGGTCTGGTAACCAGCAGAGGCCATGCAAGTCCAGACAAAATGTTTTCCCGGGATGTGTAACGGAGTTCTCCAGTTCATATTTTGGCTACCTCATACTTGACGGCCTCCAGAGATTTGATAAGCCAATGCCAGAACCATCAAAAATGGTGCATCCGTACTCCAGAAATAGTCGCACCCTAAAGAAATATAATTTTGCGAGCATTTATTGATAACTAGTATTTCAGCCTTTTAAACAGGGCCAGGCGTTTTGATACCTTAGTTATTACTCGTCCAATGTGGGTTTTCCAAGCAAAGTCTGAAGACAGGGTGATACCCAGATTAGTACATGAGTAGGGGCTTCCGGGATTATTTTTTAATCGAGCAAAAGTAGAAGATGATCGTTTTTGTTGCGTTTTGCCGAAAGTAAGACGGAAAGGAATGTGCTTGCATTAAGTGTAACACGCCAGAGTCTATCCCATTTTTAATCCATTTTAGATCAAGATTCATACGCCTTCCTGAGACGTTTGGAATTTTGAACAATTTCAAGGACCTTAGTGTCACAGCGAATGTTCTGATGATCACAGGAAATATTGTCGACTAGATCATTAATGGAACTCAAAATAAAAGGGGGCACAAAATGGACTCCTGGGGTACTCCTGCTTCTTCAGGAAGCCAAGATGAACTTTCACCTTGTACCACCACTCACTGCTGACTGTCGCGCAAATAGTTTTTCACCCAGTCCTCAACGGATGACTTACAGCCCAACTCACGAAATCTAAAAAGAAGTCCTCCATGCCAAACCTTATCGAAGGCCATCGATGTATCAAGAAAGACCGTTCTTGCTTCATTATGTAACTCAAGACCATTATGAATTTTATGGACAATACTGAGTGACTAGTTGATGGTAGAGTCGTTTTTAGTGAAGCCTGAGTTACGCTTGGCAAAAAACTTATTTCCTAGGAGATGTTCAAATATATTAAACGCCAAACGCTCGAAGACTTTGGACACGTTACAGTGTGCCGGTTATTTGATTTGACTTAATCTGTCGTACTTTCTAAATACAGGACAAACGTTAGGTTTCTTCCAACCATCGGGAAAAGCAGAAGTACGGAGTGAGAAATTGAAAATTTTCATTAAGGGTGTGAATATAGCAGTTGCGGTATTTTGAGTAGGAAATTTCCGATCATGTCAGGCCCAGTTGCAGAGCTGCTTTCAAGAGACGAAAAAAGTTTTAGGACGTCATCAAGAAAGGAGTTACGTAAATCAGCATTCTACCCAGGTGGACAATATTAAACGCTCGCGAGAAATTTCAGCTGGCGAGTTTGAACGTCAATCTACCACACATTCCGAATTTTCATCCTCCAGCTCGATGTACCTCCGGCACCGCATTGTGTTACGTCTGTCCACAGCGACACCTCCACCGTGGCCCTATTGTCTGCTGTTGGGTATGGGACATTCAAAACCTTATATTAGGTAATTCGTCAGGGTAATTACTATGCAACCAGGTTGCTGATAACTTATTATAATAAAATATTCAGTCTGAGCTAAAAGGGACAGTTCGTCTTATAGGGGTGATCTTGGTTGGTTTAATTTCTTGACACGCAGTCTTTTGTTCCCATGATGCATGTTTGTGACACCTAGCAACCCATACCATTTGTGGTCAGCTGAGTCAGCAAACCCGATTACATTACAGTGAACCTGAAATTTTCACCTTGCATATGAGAACGATTTTTGGAATTATCATCTTCGAATCTGCCTGGAGTACATATTGTTATATATTAAATACACCTAGGTGTGATAAAATGAAAGTTTAATGCTTATTTGACAACATATAGAGAAGTTAAAATTACATGTATCAATTTCCCATGTTAATCTATGGAAGAAAAGTGAGGGTCATGGAAAGTGACCACAAGATGTGGGCGGTCAACCATGAACAGGATTGGCAGCACCACCTTTCGGTGAAATTAGGAGTAACCCAGATGTTGCCTATTGCTGGTCACTTTTTATACTTCTACTATTGGCATGACAAATATTAATGTGGTATGGCACGACAGGGCCCGGGTCGGTGTGAATGTCAAAAGCTGTATCGCGCTGGAGACGCAATATTTCTATTATATGTCTGAGGCATTGAAAAACTTTTATAGATAACACTGTCAAAATGATAGCGAGGAAACACACAGCTATGATTACATCATCGTAATACTGAGAAATCATTTCAAACTTTAAAAGTCCCTTTCTTGCATTAAATGTACTTATGGCTGCCCTATAGTAATAATTGTAATATCTTTATTAAAAAACCCATAATTGAGGAAAGGAAAATAATGCATAAAGATTACATAAAACAATTACATACAATGTTACATAGCACATACATATACATAATTGCATAAGAGACATTTACAAAAGCACCTTTGAAAAACGTTTACATGAGCATTTTTAAATGAATACAGTTAAGAATAGAACAATAGAGAAACGTGCAAGGCACCTCGGTCACCCATACTAATCTAAGTTGCAACCCATGTGATGTAATATTTTATAGAGTGTTTGCACCATCGAAACTCTAATATCGTTAACTGGCAGAAGGAACTTAAACCGATTGGTTGGTATGGCAATCTAGGATAGAAATTGTGTCTCCACACAATGAGTCAGCAGTTTTTAGAACCAAGTGTACATGTTTGATAACAACATGGAAGGGGACAAAGCGCAGAACCTCAATAACAACATGGAAGGGAACAAAGCGCAGAACCTAAATAACAACATGGAAGGGGACAAAGCGCAGAACCTCAATAACAACATGGAAGGGGACAAAGCACAGAACCTCAACAACAACATGGAAGGGGACAAAGCGCAGAACCTCAATAACAACATGGAGGGTACAAAGCGCAGAACCTCAATAACAACATGGAAGGGGACAAAGCACAGAACCTCAATAACAACATGGAAGGGAACAAAGCGCAGAACCTCAATAGTCTTAAACAAACTTTCAAAGCATAAAACTGGTATCAATAATTTCATTTCCGGCAATACCCAAGGTAAACTGAAATAAAACTGCCCATAAAAGTCTTATCAATGGGACAGGGGACTTTTCCAAGAACATTAGGCCAACACATTAGGACTCTCAAGTGACAGGCGTCTTAATTAGCTGTTTATCGTGTACCCAACACCTCATGTCTGGAGACGGGTTATCAAAGGGTTATCAAAGCTATGGAATGTCTCTGAGGCAGTGGCCTTTATAGTAAGTACCGGTGTAATGTGTTTTCTTTATGACTGACATGAATTTTAAAATCGATTTCTTGTTACTTGCTTTCCATAATGCATACAGCAAGACTTTTACATTGGCAAGTATAATGCATCGATGCGGTTTGCCGTATGACACTGTCTGTACCATAATGAACTCTGATCAGGCTTTTGGACGCTCTTTGCTAGCGTTCAGTAATATGGTTATCTGTATGATAATAACAGTTGGCTCTACCTAGTATGACCGATTTACTGCAACAGTTGGCGTGATCCTGTTGCCACATGATACTGCCATACGAGTTGTGGTACACTTGCTGCATGGCAGTCTTTCGGAAGAGATGCTGTACTATTGGTCCAGGCCGCGTTTTATACGAGCCTCTGATGGTCTTGGTACATGGTGCTGTTTCGTAAGAGATGCTCTACGATTGGTCCACGCCGCGTTTTATACGAGCCTCTGATTGTCTTGGTACATGGTTCTGTTTCGTAAGAGATGCTGTATTATTGGTTCAGGCTGCGTTTCATACGAGCCTGTGATCATCGTGGTACATGGTGGTGTTTCGAAAAAGATGCTGTACTATTGGTTCAGACTGCATTTTATACGAGCCTGTGGTCGTCTTGTTACATGATGCTGTTTCGTAAGAGATGCTGTACTATTGGTTCAGGCTGCGTTTCATACGAGCCTATGATCGTCTTGGTACATGGTGCTGTTTCGTTAGAAATACTGTACTATTGGTTCAGGCTGCGTTTCATACGAGCCTATGATCGTCTTGGTACATGGTGCTGTTCGTTAGAGATACTGTATTATTGGTTCAGGCTGCGTTTTATACGAGCCTGTGATAGTCTTGGTACATGGTGCTTTTTTGTGCGAACCCGTGCTGTTCTTGGCAGTTGGTTCATTTTGCGTGAGCCTGTGATGTTCTTCGTGAATGTTGCGTTTTGTGCGAGCCTGTGATGCTGCTGGTACCTGGTCTCATGTGCGAGCTTGGTAGTATAAAATCCTTTTCCCTCTAGCAACCTACTTAACCACTCTACAATTTTATTGATCCAATGACCACGTAGCCGGCTTCCCTTGCCCATGATGCATTCAGTTGCATTGATACAAGGATTTACAGAAAAATTAAGCAGCCCCTCATTACTGTCCCTGCTGCATGTATTTTCGAAAAATTCGAAACTCGACAAGGATCGTGTTAGCTTACAGTTACATGTTGGGTTTGCCATGATGTCTATATATCGGTAGATTTCCCTTATCATAATCCGAAGTAGACTGTTTCGATGACCCTTATTCAGCAGTGCGTAACCCTAAGAGACCTTGTATCGCATGCAACCTTTTTCTATTCACTAATTGGAACAAGTGTCTTTTTTATGCTTCTCAGCAGCAGTGCTCAACTCTAAACGCCCATGTATCGAATGCAACTTTTTTTTTATTTCACTAATGGGAACAATTGTCCAATGTCTGCTTCTTCCTCATTTACAATATGTCATCAGTAAACAGCTTTTCTCAGTGCATTAAGAGTGCAATGTGCCCGGAATGCACAGAGGAAAGCTGTTGATTCAGCCCTCATGGGGTTAAAAGTAATATATGGTTGATTCAGTCTCTCGTGGGTTAAAACTAATATGTGCGTGATTCAGTCTCTTGAGGTTTAAAAACTGATATTTGTGTGATTCAGTCTTGCTAAAGTTAAATATGTATCTGATTCAATCTCGCGTTAAACTAATATGTGTGTGATTCAGTCTCGACAACTCGATACAGTTCAAACTAATAGGTATGTAGTTCGGTTTCCAGAGATGTAAAACTAATAAATGTGCGATTCAGTCACCGAAGGGTTAAAATTCATATGTGTGTGATTCAATATCCAGCGAGTTAATGTATGTGTGCGGTTTAGTCTACACAGAGTTAAAATTGAAATGTGAAATACAAAGCGTATCTTTATAGAGAGGCAGGCGCATCATTCCCCTTATAAGCTCAAAGACCAACATTGCAGGAGGACAATTATTTGACTGTCAAACTCTGTCAATAACCGAAGGCAACATTTCCAGCAAAAAGTCACGGATACACACAAAAAATGTATCGCCTTTTATGCGTATCCCACTCATGTGTACTCTCTCCATTATCAAAGTTCAACAGCACATGACGTGCTTGAGTATAGTTTGTACTATACCTTTATCACTTGTAAACAGCATACTTAAGAATCGGTGCATCGGGGCAACTTTGTATGTACATGTATTTGAAATCTTTAACATGAAGACCACCTTTATACCAAACATACGCTGATTTTAACTGTTGTGTGAAGAATTCAAAACTGTTGACTACTTCATATGGTATGAGAAATACTTCTTGTCCGCTTGTTTGAGACAAGTGTACTTCCATGTGGACAAGTGGTTGGGATACTTGACTTGTCCAAATTTATAATGAAGACTAAGGTCAAGATTGGCATTCTTCCTCATTTCGAAAGCTACCATAATTATGTACTTGTTTTGTATGTGTGTGTGTGTGTGTGTGTGTGTGTGTGTGTACTTTTCGTGCACTTTTAAGAACTCATTGGAGTGCTCAGTTAGGGAAACTACAACAGCATAAATTTGTTGTCTTGTGAAGAACACATAGGAAACTTTTTGTTGACAGCCATCTGGTACAGGTATGGTCTTAGATACAATAAACACAGCATGTACAACAGTTGACAACCATCTGGTACAGGCATGGTCTAACATACAATAAACACAGCATCTACAGTTGAGTTTGACTGAAAGACAGTATATATAATACAGTTGCATGTTCCCCAATTGAACCCTCCACTGTGTGGATAGCCACACATAAGTATGAATCAATCTGTCAAATCTAACGTTTTTGAGAGGGTGTTGTTCTTAGACATTTTGCAAGTATTTAATGCCGGTCTCCGTTCGATTCTATTGGTAAAATGTGGTAATGAGAGCTCAAATGTAAACCAGCATACTAGCTAATGTTGGTATTTATACCCGGAGTGAATCTGTGATAACTTACTCTAATCAACCGAATGCAAATTAAGAGGGAAAACAACAAACACATATATTTTATAATAGTTTCGGATTCAAATTCACAGTAGTCATGCGATCTCAGAATTTATCAAGTCCCCAAAGGGTTCGAACAACATGGAAGTCATTGTATCCATGGTAGATAACAGACAGAAATTTTGTTTTTATGACAGAATAGATGGGTTAGCCTGAGTGTAAAGATACTGTTCACACAACATATATTTGCACCCTTAGGTGCTCCCTCCAAACTGCTTCAGCCCTGGACTACTAGAACTTTAAATGTAACCTGAGGGAATTCCTTTCCAACGAAGTCTGTACAAGTGAAAACTCTTAACTTTGCAACTAAATTAGCTCCCCAAAACATTTTAAAGATGTTCTGCAGAGTATTCTGATAGCCAGTATGAGTTTTATGTCCACTTCTTGTTAAAAGGTTCAAAGCTGAACCTTAAACTCCACAAAACGAGATGACACGCAGATAATTAGTTATTATAATATGCCCAAGTCTGTACTGAAAGTATGGAAGCATTGGCTGTAAAATATGTACATACCCATTTAGTGTTTACATGCTAACCATGAACCAGTATTTACTTTCTGTCCTACATTGCTTTGCATAAAACGACTGACAAGAACATAAGGTACACATTTGATATTACCGAAATATGTGGCCAAAAGAGAGACAGGGATAAAGGCTAACTGCTAATATCAGGCAGTTTTTCCACAAATGTAACTTGAATCAAACAAGGGCGTGATTTTTGAAGCAGCAAAGTAACACTAAGGCATGGCGTTGAGTCATGGACACAACTGTTGATCTGAGTGGGTGAGACGGGTCTACGCGTATCCCACTCTCGTCACGTGTCCACTATCACACGGCTCTTTGGACAAAACTTACCCAAAATATATCCCTGTATGCCATTCACGTCACGTGCGTCTGACTAACCCCTGCCAATAAGTATCAGGAGATTTCTTTTTCCTTACCTGGATTTGATGATACAGTTTTCCAGACTTGAAAGTGACAACTTGCACACATACTATGCGATAGTTCTCAGCTCCATATTTGGATAAAATGCATCAAAATAGATTTCCACTGGAAGCTGTATGCAGGAAAAGTGCAGGATCCCGCTTAGGCTTGTATACTGTCCCTTTGTAACGTTCGTGGGACGTCGAGCAACTCCCTCAAAAATAACTCTTTCGACTACGCCAATAATTATCATGGGCCTAATTTAAAGGGCCTACAGTATGGCAGATTCCAAATTGCATGAAACGAACTGATATGTATCGTTATTATTTTATGTGATTAGTTTCAACAACCTTTTCGGGGATCATATAATTTTTTTAGCTTTAAAAAGTATGAGCCCTTGAAGCCCGAAGCGGTCAAAGTTTGCCCCTATTTCTGAAAGGAGTCGTGACGGCATCTGGGGAACACAAAACTAAGCAGTATGTCGGCAAGGGGATGCTAGTGACGCCAGGGGCAGTGACGAGGAGTAGCATCTTTCGTGTTCATCCAAGTTTTCTAGAGAAGAGTCTGACGAGAGGAGTTCTGATGGTGATGACGGTGATGAGAATTTTTTTGGTTTGGCGGGTTCCTCAGATTTCAGGTGTATGTCCATACAAGCAAGAAGGCTAGAATTCAACCCTTCTTGTTACAAACGAGAGCCACAGGCACCCGATTCCACAAATCGGCCGATTCAAGAAACCAAGTCATGTGATCAATTGAACATTTTAGAATGTCAATGATACGGTGATTTTGTTACGTACAAAATACTATGAAACTGAAATTGCAGCAGCAATTTCTGCCCTTAATAAATTTGAGCATAAAAGATTAACAGCAGCCGAGGCAAAAGGGATCTGCCACAAGGCCAAAGGGCGAGAGCTGACGGTTACGGCAGCTTGGTCAAGCAACAAAACCATAACGCACAGCGACTCTCTGTTGTGCGACCTTGCTGCAATGGGTGTGATAATTGAGTGTATCTCAACTTATTGATCTGCAGTCTTTGAGTTATGACTTCCAGTTATTGTGGTCACGGTAGACCACAGTCTACAGTTTGGAAAAAAATATTCCAGACCGATTTGTTTGCATAAAGATATTGTCCCATTCCGGCGCATCCAAACTTTGCGAAAATTCCAATAGCTTTCGCCAATATTTTGATGTCTCAAATTTCTCTTGGCTAGCAATGCCTCCGATCCCGAATTCCCCCGACCCTCGATACAAATAACAAAGAGCAAATCGTGATTTTTGTGGATAAAATTGGAGAAGGCTAGTTTACCATCTTAAGAATGATTGTCATCCCATTTCTTGTCAGAATAGATCAAATCTGATATAAAACATTTTCACGTGTGGCACTTCTGAATTTCTATGGGTGGGGGTGGGAGGCAGTTGCATACATTAATAGAAAAATGTGAATCGGCAAGGCAGATAATGTGCATTTGAAGGTACTTTAATAGTTCCAATCCAATGATATAAAATCTATTGCTGTAAATTGACATATTTTCAAGTGTACATTTTCGGGTCGGAGTCGATGTTGGTCTGGCGAAGGCGTAGTGAGAGGTCTTTCAAATTCAATTGTGACAGCGTCGTCTTTTAAGTTTGCCAGTGTTTTAGAACCTTGCTTTGCTATTATAACATAGGATGGATAGTATATTTCTTCCATAAAATCCGCCGAGCACGGCATGCTTCTCCCTGTAACATGAGAAGTCGGCCCGTTTCAGCCACACATGCCACGGCCAGAGTAGCCTCATTTTTGGATCCTTTGGGAAGCGGAAAAGACTGGATCCTTCCTTGTGGGTATTGGCACCACCATAGGCAACACACCATTTCTTCATCATCATGGTGTATGGTTGTGGACTGGCTGGCACGAAAAAAGTCCCCTAAACGCGGCCATCCCTAAGCTGCACACTATGTTGACAGGCATTGACCGGTCCATGTGCAGGCGAGCTCCCGGTTCTGCAGATAACCCACGCGAAGCGCTTGCGGAAAGTGACGACCCCTTCCGAACAGGATGATGGCAAACTGTTCCCAAACTCGGGCAAAATGGCTTATAAAGTACATTTCTGATGGCTTTATTTTCGATTTTTTCTGCCAGTTGATAAAGTGTTCCATAAATACACTTTAGAGGCATTCCCGATGATTAATTTCGCAGCCTCTTTTAGTGAAAATGACAAACCGTTTATATTTTTTGAGGAAAAGGAAAACATGTTATTTGTGTCAAGTTGTCATCTTGTATGTTGTGTGTGCTGGAGGCTTTAAATTTTTTGGGTGTTTTAGATTTCGTAAATTTCACTTCACTTTCCGGAAAAAAGAGTGTGTGTGTGTGGGGGGGGGGGGGGTTAGCATTCCAAAATGTCATAACAGTTCACTTTTGTAGGTTAATGGGCATTTGGTCGAGTGGATATGTGCGTTTCCCATTCCAGCTAGGCGACTGGTGCCAAAGTTTGTATGTTCGAGTCCCACTCGCTCCGAACCTAAATAAATAAATAAATAAATAAATATATATATATATATATATATATATATATATATATATATATATATATATATATATATATATATATATATATATATATATATATATATATATATATATATATATATATTCAGTACACACAATTCCGCAAAATTTTTGTAACATTGTGTATGGTTACAGAACAACTATTCGGAAACCAGATTCTTATGAGAAAAAAAAATTAGATGAAATGCTTTGAAGCATTCCTTTCCAACACAAAATTATTGATTCACTGAACATTCAGTGCCTTTTCAAATTGAAATTGGTTTGTAACAGGATTCCCAAAGAGTGCAAAATTAAAGATGCCCCCATTATTTCCTAAAAATATAGCAACAATATTGGACAAAGTATCATGAATTAAATTTTTGACTTCAATTACTCTTGAGGATACCGCAGCAAATCAAAATTGTGACTGTATGTCTAACAGTGTATATTATAATTTTGTTGATACATACCACAAACATGTATTTACAGGTAATTTGGATATAATACAAAAGTCAAGTTTAAAAGAAATGATGAAAAAAGGTACAAAATTTCGGATATGTCCCAAGTTGAATATTGACAGTATTTTTCAGAATACATGTGATGCATTTGATTCCTACTGTATGAAATGGGCAAAGAAAGAAAAAAAATGGAATTTCAGAAATTTGAAGGATGGTTATCAAACTTGAAAAGAGTCTTTAGAAATAGAATTTATTGTTACAAATCCCACATTATGAATTTGAATACGGTTAATCTAAAACAGCCTGAAGTTTCAAAAGCAGTTAAAGAACTACAAGAAAGATCTGTAGTCACTAACATAGGTAAGGCAGGTAACAATTTTGGGATCATCTGCAAGAAAAAAATCATCAGGATGTTTTGAAAAATGAACTTCGTATAAACAGTTGTAATTGGCAGGTTGCGCAGCCCAACGGAGATAGTCCGCAATTTTGAAAATGCTGTGTTATCAGCATGCTGTAACTTCTGTTTAAATAAAGTTAGCTAAGTCAGGTTTGCTGCATCACAGAGTTGCTTCATTGGTGGTCATATAGGTGCACTATGATCCAGGCCAGGTGGGAACTTTATGGTGGGGAAGGACAATGATGTGACCCTGGCAGGAGCACAGCTCATACACCTGTATAAAGCTGACATCCAGGTGTTGTTTCGTATTTCAATTATCACAAATTAACGAGCTGGGAATTATGTAACAAAAATTTATCCATGTTTTTCTGACATTTTTGTCTGTTAAATGCCGTTCACGGAATTTTAAGGATTTATAATTGTGGTCTGTGGCCTATTAGGGCTAACTCTGCATGAATTGAAACTCACATGGTCGCGTTGTTATCCTATTATCGTCCATCAAGCCAGTTAAACATGGGAAGTGAGCACTTTTTGACAGCTGCGTAGACAATTGTGAGTGATCCTAACAACTTTTACATGGATGGGGCATGCTAGACATGGCCCTGGGACTGTAGATCACAGGGCAAATGGTTTGGGCTATGGTATTGTGTAACTCAGACCAGCTTATGAAAGGAGAAAACAGTTTTATACCCACAGATTGGCTGTGAATATCAAGTTTAACAGTGTCACTATTCCAAAAATTCATTAAGTATCACATTTATGTCACAAACCATTGTGCATAGAAATGTTGCACCCATCGATGGAACCACACCCCATAAATAATAACAGGATTCACTGCAAGACATTTAACAAGTGCACAGGCCATGCCTCCTTTGCTGACTGCTTGGTAGACAGATAGCTTCCATAGCCCTTTGTGTTTAGCGATGCTTCACAGGTGCCACACAGGTTATCATATGTGTGTATGAGAAATTAACAACGCTAATATATGAATAAATTATGCTAATCCCATTAATATGAGACATAGTAACTCTTCCTTTCAAATTTTCAATTTTGTAGCATTGTCATTGTAGGCCTATAGCCTCCATTCATATTCAGAGCTGTTTATATAAAATCATGTCAAAGTGATTTTGGGCATACCAGAAAAAATGCGCATTTTCTGTCAGTAGAGCTGTACAAATCTTAGGTAAAATGCAAATTTCTTTGTTTTCTTTTGTTTTTATTTTGTTTTTTTTGTTTTGTTTTTTTTGTTTTTTTTTTGTTTTGTTTTTTATTTGTTCTGTTTTTGTTTCTCTCCCCCCTCCTTTTTTTGCAGACAAAAGCTTGTCATGTATGTATGCCATTTGACTGGAGTAAATCATTTAAAATCAGTCATGCTGTGGAAGCTGGATCATGCAACTGCCCTCCTAATGTTCAAACAATGGGCGCGTTAAAATTCCATAATTTTAGTACCAAAAAACATAATTTGCTGAATACTGCTACTCTAATCTGTGACCTACGGGTCTTAAACTTTGTATTTTAATGGGTCAATAATGTTTAATCTGAAACTATTCCGCTGTCTGCCATAATTCACATTATATCAGGAAAATACTGCCATAATAACTGTATTAGATGCTGACTTGCTGTAACTGATACTCCCCCTATCCCCCATTAATGCCTCAGCAGTAATAGATGTCAATTTTTTGGTAGATAAATGCTACGAATCTATCCATAAATAGTACGAAAAATAACAAATTTCATCTAAAAATTAATAAAATTTTAGCAATATATTCAAAATTTGGGTTTAAATTAAGGGGTGGGGCATTGTAATTAGATCTGTCATTGTAAGGGCAGGACATGCAGGCAAGTGATTATGGGTTTGAATCATAGCCCATTGTGTATCGTATTCATATTGGACAGAAAAGAACTGATTGTGCAATTATATAATTTTCCTCAAAATTTTTATTAATTATTTTATTTGTTATAAAAACTGATTTTTCAGATTTAAAGATTGCTCGCAAAAAGTTAATATTTTCCTTAATATTGAAGTTTGGCAAAGTTAATGCAAATCCTTTGCAGAAAACAAGTCGTGGCTTCAGTTAAATAAGTTTTTGAAATTTTGATAAGTCTACTAGATCAAGATTAATAGCTATTGCTTCTAAATGTACAACAAAACAATTATCAAAAGAAGTAACATTGTATTTGACTGCAATTAGAAATCATTTAGAAATCATTTTCGTAAATGCTGTAATGCAATTTCTAGAGACTGTGAAATAAATTGCTTTTGGAGTATTAGCAATTCTTTGGAGCTTGTATCTAAAATCAAAGATGTAAAAGCAAAAAATATCAAATGTTTATATCTTTCTACACTGTACACAAATCTACCCATAGATGAAGTCAAAAGTTCACTTTCAGATTTAAATGCAAAATGTTTAAACATAATGGTGAACCATACATGAATATTAATTGATATACAAAGAAAGCATATTAGTCATACAATAAATATACATAAAGTAACGTTTAATCTTACTCTTTTGAAACTTGGATCGATGCTATAAAATTTCGTTTGGGTGGATAATGCTTTTGTTCAATGCGGACAATTGGTTTTTCAACAAACAGAAGGCATTTCAATGGGTAGCAACTGCTCCCCTTTACTGGTAGAGTTATATATAACCTGGCTTGTATTTAAGTATATGGATAAATTGATGAAAAAGGACCTTCAAATGGCTACAAAATTATCAAACAAAGCAAGATATGTTGCTGACATTGCTTGTGTAAATGTACAAAATTTCAGTGAAATTGCTAAAGACATTTACTCAAAAGATATCCCTTTGGAGGATAACAATTCAGATGATTTCTGAGATGTGTTTCTGGACTTCAATATTCAGGTCACTAATGACAGTTTTTGTTTTAAAGTCTGTCAGAAAATCCATGAGTTTAACTTTGAAGTAGTTAATTACCCTTTGCCAGAAAGTAATATTCCGGAAACTATTGGATATAATACGTTTTTTGTCACAAATTTTGAGATTTGGTAGAATTTGTTCTAAATTTCAAGACTTTGCATCTAGAACCAAATGTATTTACAAGAAACTTGGGTCAAGAGAGGATTCAAAGATGTACTTTTGATCAAATATTTGTACAAATTTTGCTGGAAATATCCGGAGATGGTTAGAAAGTTTGCCTTCAATAATTTTACAGATTTTAGACTTGCCTGGTTTGCTACTTAATTTTATCTTTTGGCATCATTCTGTTTTAAATTTTACCTTTCAGGCATTTTAGGTTAGCTTGGTTTCTGGTAAGTTAAACCCCCAGGGGGCTATCAGTAGCAAGTAGCGGCCTACGACAGTTACAAGCTTGCATAATTGTAGATGATATCTGGTTAAGATATATTTTCATTGCATTCTCCTGACCCTAATACAAATGACTTTCATTGTTTTCTGACTTGCCCTATAAATTTTGCTATTAATATTCAAAGATTATTAGAAAGGTTGGCTATAATAATTTTACAGTTTATAGACTTGTCTGTTTTGCTACTTAATTTTATCTTTTGGCATCATTCTGTTTTAATATTCACTTTTAGACATTTTAAGCTTACATGTTTTCCGTTAGGTTTACCCCCCCCCCCCCCCCCGGCTATCGGCAGCAAACAGCGGCCTACGACACTTACATATTTGCCTAATTGTACTTGAAATCTTGTTGAGAAAAATTGTTTTCATAACATGTTTATGGCATAAATGCTAATGACTTTATTCTTTTCTGACATGCCGAAATGCACATTTACTCAACATTAACAAATTACTCAAAATCCACACTATTTTCTCAAATGTCACAAACGTGAGACATTGACTCAGGGTTGGGAGTGAAAGAGAGCTTAATTGTTTGTAGACTTTCAAAGTAAGGAGTAGGTGTCATCCTGTAGTTTCTTTTACATTTCTGGTGCAGGATGTCTATTCTTGCAGTCATTGTCAGAATTCCCCTTAGATTGTACAGGTGGTCTAGCTACAACTGTTTATTTTACAATCACTGGGACTGAATATAATGCCCCAGTTTGTTTCCACTTCAGTTTTACACTAGCGGGTGGTTTAACTTGGATGAGCTATCCAGCTAGAAAGGGTACATATTGGTTCACGGGGTAAGTCAAATTGTCCTTATCTGAACCTGTACTATACAAATGTAGTAATTATGGTTTGTTTGACAGGTACTCTTCTTTAAGAATAAAGCTCTGCATTTATAAGCAAGACTTCGCATTTTAGCTAATTTATAATGTGCCCACGTTCATCTTTATTCATGATTATGTGGGTTGTCTTTGCTGAATATTTTGTTTAGACAAGGAGCCACTACTCCGAAACATGTTCTGAGTAGTTATCCGCTGAAGACCCTTTAATCTACTTAGGCTAATACAGCCTATGTCAAAATTTTACAGAGGAACGTGTGCAATAATTATAGACAATAGTATTTCCATATGTATATAGGTTAGAGAGGGACAGGTTAGCTTATGGAGAGTAAAGAGTTTCGGCTGCGGAATAGGGTAATGATTTCTAGGAATTGGTTCTGGACCAAACACACAAATACAATATATATATATATATATATATATATATATATATATATATATATATATATATGTGTGTGTGTATATATATGTTGTATTTGTGTGTTTATATATATATGTATATATATGTATATACATATATATATATATATATATATATATATATATATATATATATATATATATATATATATATATATATATATATATATATATATATATAACTTTGAATTCCCGCATTCTATGTATCACCATCTCGTAGTACAAATATGACAACCGGGGGTCAAACTGCGATTTTACAGCAAAAGTCGGTCGTGTTCATCATGGTTTATCATCGTGTTCAAAATGTAGTTTTTGCAAATGGTGCCAAGGTTGCACCGCTCCGTGGCAAGGCTCTTTTGCTTTTGCGACGAACGGAAATGGCATCAAAACATCAAAACGTAAATTTAACATTCTTTCCCGAAGTGAATGTTGGGTAGACATTCTTTCGAAACTCGATGCTGTTTTCGGGGGCTCTACCAGTCCTGACAAAAATCAGCAGATTTGGTTCATGTTTCACAGCGAGCCCACAAACAAGTTTTGTGTCAGAAATGAGCGGGAAGCTCATTGCGCATCGTGGAAATGTAAAAGAAATGACCAACAAGAACGCGATTAGCTGTGAGTCATGAGTTAAAGTTAGTGTTTCAAGCTTTCACTCCTCATTGCATTGTTTCCTTAGGAAAATTTGTCGAGAAACACACTAATTGTTTATGGACGGGGTTATAATTTTATTACATACTGAGTAAAAAATGAAGAACAAGTTCAATATTATCCACACCAATTGCCGGCAGGCACACCGATGATACTTAATGCTTTACCGTATTGTCCATTTTATGATAAAAATTCCAACGGCTAATGATGAATAGCTTGAAAATAGAGAGTAGAGACTATGTAATATATATATATATATATATATATATATATATATATATATATATATATATATATATATATATATATATATATATATATATATATATATATATATATATATATATTGCAGACTAGGCACATTTTATTGCGCTCAGAAACATTTCCGTTAGCGTCAGTAATAAGTACAGAGAGGAGGCGGTTTATTCTAAAACATAAGTCTAATCTTGAATAACATGAAGAAAATGCAAACTAGGGATACTTTATGGCTCTGATGACCCATTCCATTTATATCGATGAATATTCTGAAGATAGTTTTATAATTTTACTCTTTATATTTTTTTTGTCCTTTCGCACGTCAAAACATATGGAGTGCAGATATGGTTCTGCAATTTTACACGTTATATTTTTCTTCTTTTCGTGGCACAGAGAGGAGTCAGTTAAAACATAAGGGCGTTGCATCACCAACTAATATGAGCAAAAGTGAACATAAATATTTTGAGCTCCTTAAGGAGGTACGAGGTATTGCTCGTGGTGTTTTGCGACCAACTTAGATGATCAAAAGTAAGGGATAGACGTCCTGCGGCACGCCCGTTACATACTCGGGGCATGGTCTCAACTTCATGATATTAAGACACCTTTTTCATTCTTGAGTGGGAAGGGAAGAATCCATTTTGTGTCCTGTGTCAAAGCGGTTTTGTGTATCATGTGACTGCTTCCCTCTTACCCTCTTATGCACTCCACATATATTGAGGGTGCGCTTCCAAGTACAGTGGTAGATCTCATCAGTAAATTAAGCAGGTCTCTTTGCCAGAGTGCTGAATAGTAGGATTTGAAGATGAACTTTCACAGAATATATCAATGGAAAGGTTTTGTAGTCTGTGATTGTGCACTGGACAGAGCAAACTTAATAATCCCGTCGAAGTTAGCACTTATGATCAGTGCACTTACCCATTGTTTACAGTATATTTACAAGATTAATAATAAAACACACACTGTCAAATAGAATGACAATTAGAGAGGTTCAGTCAGGATAGCCTAAATTTAGGAACAGTCCAATCAGGATGACCAACTACCAGGGTGACGAATCTGATTTTACTGGGGCCATCTAAAATAATATATAACTTCAATGTCAATTTATGCGACGACGTTTGCAACTTTTTCAAAAGATGTGTTGCGAAACGGAAGGAGGTGAATTAGTCTGGGGTGAAATTCTAATCTTTCACAAATAAGAATTGATGAAGGTGCAAGGTTACTGTGTGTTGGCGGATCATGTGAGATTCAGCTCACGTGCAAAATCAGAACCTGAGTCGGTATATAATTTCTCTTGGATCCCTAGCCGTCTTTAAAAAATGAGACAGTATACACAGAGATAAGCCCTCCCGTGTTTTTTATAGGATGGATATTCTGGTAGGTGCTTATACCTTACTTGGAAGACGCCATTAGCCGTTGTACTCATTAAACTACAGCGTTAATTGGTTAGACTCTACCTAAAGCAGCATTGATCAGCCGTGAATTTGAGTAAGTCTCTGATTTTAGAATGTCAAATGGTTTAAAGAGTAAACAAGAAGTGAATTGAACTTTACAAAGCATACAAGTTGAACATCTGACTTTGAAGCTGAAAACTATGGTCACGTGAAAAGACCAGATGAAGAGATGCTTATTCGTGTTTCCACTGGTAACTTATTTCAGGGTTAACACGTGCATCTCTGGCGTTTCAAAGCTGTTTCCGGCGGTTGCAAGTGATAAAAATAATGACAAATGCCGGCTGACGCCCAAATGCATTAACCTTTTGGGGCTTGGCGTTAGTAGGCTTTGCTTTTGTCACATAATTAGTTGCCTACTTGTTTGCCAAGCAGGCCTTCTACCACCGCCAGGGAAGTACATAAACATCAGAACATAAAAAAACATAATTGAATCTGCTTCGCCGGCAACTTGCCTACTTGCTTATGTACCTATTCATTCCTCTTTCTCGCTTTTTGTCGTTCTGCCCCTTTGCTTTTTGCGGCTCTTCCTCAAGAGAGGACCCATTATGTTTTCGGGGTCTGTCCGTGTTTCCGTCCGCGGTCCCGCCCGTCCACAATTTGTTTCTCAACTCGTTGTCTCAAGACATATTGGCCACCAGAAATCAAATTTTCCTCATTAGTATGGTCACAGCATTAACAGTGCATCCAACTAAATCACATATTTACACTAAACTGGTCCACAACCGAAATATCTATGCAAGCCACATGTTTAAAGCAAACGACACACAATCAATATGATGATGATGATGATGATGATGATGATGATGATGATGATGATGATTACGTATATTTCCCCCATATTGTTTTGCAATACCGTCAATAAGATAAAATACTTTACTAATCATACAGAGAGCCATGAAATTAATGTTGCCAAATGAACACAGCATTGACGCTGGCGAGGTGTCATTCCATTGTCAACCAAACTTGTTTTAGATCTCCATATATGACAGATAACAAAGACGTGAAAAACATCCTCCTTCTCTGAACCATACAAACTATAAATACCATCTGTGGTACCCCAGTGTTCCTGGCCAACGTTACGACCCAGGATAGAACACTTGCTATGAACTTATACATAGTACCAGTGATATCTGTCCATTTAACAGACATTTCTCCACTTCGAACTCAGTTGTAAATTCATTCGTACATAAAGGTAGTCATATGTTCAGCATGCGGCAGAAAATCGAGATTCCATGGATCGTATTCACGATACTTAACTTCTGCAGCCAGCCCCCGTCTGTGGTATTGATAGCCAAGTCCATCGCCACAAACTGGAGAATTTCTTTTATTTTTCTCACGGTCCTGTTCAAACTGGAAACATGTCACCCATGATTGGCTTATAAAGTCTCCGGCTTCCAGTTCTATACGTCTAATAATGGCTGTATACAATTCAACGGGTGTCCGCCACTACCGATAAAGGCGGCCTGCCTTAATCCCCTGTGATGGCTATATGAGCGGGGAAAACATTTTAGCCTTGGAACTGTGCTTGCAATGTGTTTATGAAATGCGGCAATTTGCCTTTTACTGGTAGTTGCTGGTTCAAGCCACACCCCACTGCCATCTAGCAGAGACGATGGGACCACATGTTTGTATAAGATATTCCATAAGAACACCTGGTTACTAGTTCATGGTTTGCCAAAATGCTACTGTTTCCATTGCTCACTTTCTCAATTGAGCCATGTTTAATGTGAGATGAGTCGTGGAAGTCCTGGATAACAACAGTCCAGGATATTTACATGCGCTGGGTTCTTTAATAGTTAAATTAACCAATGCATTCTGCACGTTTTTAAAAGCTGTTTGGATACATGTATATCTCTCGGAATTTTGACAACACGTAAAGCTCGTATAAAGTGCCTTGATAGAAACTCACCGACACACCTTTTGGTGCTCTGCCTTGTTATATTTTGGGATATAACGTACATTCAAGGGCTCAGGTACATGTTTTTCTCACTGAAGATATTCCCTTCAGAATAGTCACATTAAACATTGCAAGCGAACTGCAGGCTCTGAAAACCTTCAGAATCGTCAAATAAACGTTACAGGCAAACTGCAGGCCACAGGTTCGAAATCTAAAGAATTTCAAGCAAATATTAAAACATTTGGATGTGTATATTAATAATTAAAGCATCCTTTTTAACTATTCTGCCAGTTTCCTGATAGAAAGCATGCTTGGGTGAGTGGCATCGCGAAACTTCTAACACCAACTTCAAGAGTATATGTCACAGTTTAAACCACATGAAACATAATACCGTACAACCAGCAGATAAATTGGTCCATTAGAAATTAGTGTGCAATAATCAAAGATTGTCAGATGATTTTTCTATGACAAATTTGGAGAATATCAGTAATTTACAAACTATCAGGACAGATTCCAGTTTTTAAATATCCAAAATGTATCCATCTATCCAGTCTTATGTGTCTGACATATGGTTTAAATTAAAGCCATAGATTCATCACTCGTAGTATAATTTTAGTAGTTTGTGTTCATGCATCAAATAATAGTTTTAAATTCTTGTGACATCCGCTGTTTTATTCTTTGTGGAAGTGATTCCAATGATTCCTGATCTGTGCCCAGCTCCCCCTACTCTACAGTTTTGTTTTATTTTTGAAGATCGATTTGATCATGGTCAATGTTATTTTTGAATATGTTTATTTCACTGGGTTACCCAGGTAATGTTATTATACTCTGTCTTAAATTGTGGGCCTTTTATGTGTTATGTGGTTGGTTTGTTGTCAAACACACGGTGTTTTATTCATTGCTGGTGAATAGCTGATAGCGGTCAACTGACGACAACGAGTAAAACCTCCAGACCAAGCAAAGTTTGCAATGATAGCTTCATACGCTCATAGTTCTCATCAATACCATACCTGTATGTCAATAGAAATTGTATATCGACCTAATACAATGTATTTTTGTCAATTACACATCGACTTTTCCTTCATCAATTCTTCTGCTGCTTTCACGCTTTCCAGATATCGATACAATTACAAAGTTACAAGACGAAATTGTGTGACTTACAGACGGTAACCATGTATCAGTAAAGCGAGGATGGTAACCATACATCAGTAAAGTACAGACGATTACAATGTATCAGTAAAGACAGTAACCATATACGAGTAAAGTACAGCCGGTAACCATGTTCCGGTAAAGTACAGCCGGTAACCATATACCAGTAAAGTACAGCCGGTAACCATGTACCGGTAAAGTACAGACGGTAACCATATACCAGTAAAGTACAGCCGGTAACCATGTACCGGTAAAGTACAGCCGGTAACCATATACCAGTAAAGTACAGCCGGTAACCATGTACCGGTAAAGTACAGACGGTAACCATATAACAGCAAAGTACACCGAGTAAAGAAGTATCAGTAAAGTACACACATTAACTATGTATAAATAAAGTACAAAGGGTACCATGTAGCAGTAAAGTACAGACAGGGACCATGTACCACTGAAGCATGATAAGTGGTAACCAGGGACGTGCTATTTAGACATAGCACGTCCCTGGTGGTAAACATGTACCAGTAAAGGACAGACGGTAACCATGTACCAGTAAAGGACAGACGGTAACCATGTACCAGTAGAGGACATACGGACACCATGTACCAGTAAAGGACAGACGGTAACCATGTACCAATAGAGGACAGACGGTAACCATGTATCAGTAAAGGACAGACGGTAACCATGTATCAGCTTGATCTGATGTATACAACGAGTTTTGAAACTACTTTTTGATTAAGCAGTCGGTTGTGTCCCTTGGACCGGTGTCGACAAATGATAGTCTACCATTAATGCAACAAATTGATTCCCAAAAGTTGAAAACCAATTTAGATTTAGGATGTGGACCCAAGCAGAGTGTTTTGACAACTGATCAAGGTGCAGGATAGTTGAACCAATGTCACAAGTATAGCTCATTTGTTTATCACGCACAGGTTAAGTTAGACCAATCAGGTTTGGTATCACGCTTTCATTGTTCTGAATATGTCCAGATATATATGTACTTTCGCGATTGCACGAGTAGAATTAGAATATCTGTGTAATCGTCGCCATAATAATCGATCCAGGGCGTGAAATAAACAATGAATTTGATAGAGACGTGATCAAATCTGGTCAGGGATGTAACAGTTTAGAGCTAGGCGCTGATAAGGCTCTCATGTGATAGTGCTTCTATGGACTTTTCCATATAGGCCCAAGGTGGAAAAATGTCACTGGAGCCCTGTTCTTGATCACGTCACTTGTCCAAGGAGTCTGTCAGGATATACTGGCGCCGACAAAAACGTTTGGTGTAAACCCTTTTATTTTACCTCGATTGTCCCTTGTTTAAACCAAGGAGAGTACGCCAAACCAATTGCATGAGAAATTCAGTATGATAAAAAACTTGACTGGTTTTGAAGTCTGGATATGGGGCAAAAACCAGGGTTCAGAGGAGTCTTTGATGTGTTAATATATGTTTATTTAAGATAATTAATCTCAAAAGAGAAGCAATTAACACAAGCAGTGCATGGTATTAACCTTGTGTATATCTAAAAGAGAAAGTCGTTCCCTGTGATGGTTATGACGGGGAAGAGTTAATCTTGTTTACATTTTTTTCAGTTGCCTTTTATTCACCACTGTTTACACATGTAACCATAGAACCATAAAGGAAGTAGCCAAAAGATTCCAATAGTTGGTCTTTGTTTCTACAGGCCGCTATCCAGCATGTTAGGTTTTTTTCAAACATGCATATAGTATATATGCAATACAAACAGGAGAAGACAATAATAAAGCGAACAGTGAATAAAACTAATTGACACATATCACAGACACGATTGCATTGGGAAACCAAGAGTCAGGAAACAGGTTGTCGTGATTCATATGCACTGCACAACTATTCTTAAAATGTGATGTTACGATTTGGACTCCTTCTGTTAAGACCCCCCCCCCCAACACACACACACAGCCCCTCTACAATGCCCTAAAACTGGCATATCTCTTATCTTTTATGAAACAACACAAATTTTGGCAATATAGCTGTACCTTAAGTTAAGTTTCTCCATCAACATCAATGAGGCGGCAGGACCTGTCAGCCAATTGCTTTTTCAATAAAATATGTTTAAACCAACATCAATGAGCTGGTATCGACACCCTGCTGATGCCATGCGCCAGGTCCCTAATTTCTGTATATATTTTCACTTGTCTGTTATTTTTCTTGCTTATGCTTGAACGTTACCTGATGTCATTTGTGCTTTTAGTTGTTCATTATGAGCATCATTCTGTCGCTTCATGTTCATATCGATGTATCATCCATGGTCTGGGGAGAGACCGGTGTCACTGTACACTGAGCCAGTAACTCTGGTAAAAGAACGAACCTTAATTGCTACGTTAAAAGATAGACTACCTGTTTAAACAATTTAGAGCGAAGTCCAAAATATTGCTTGGAATCCAAAAAGTAATGTTCAGTTGATTCAATATTTTTTCCACGGGCACATCGTGGTCCAAACAAAAATATTACTTTGAACAAATGGGAACGCAGATATGAATGACTCAGACGCCGTTGTGTGGGACATATATTTGGAACATTTGTTGACAGGCGAAATATGGTACAAGTTTCGTTTCCACGAACATTTGAACTTTTACATTATGTTTGAAGCAACACAAAGTCGGTAAATGTCTAATATCAAAAGGCAGGTCATTACAACGTTTTATTGTTGGCGAAGAAATATAGTTTAAAATCTACTACTTCTAGTTGTCAGATATTTTGAGACTTGCAGAGATGACGAACGACTACAGTCTCAGTCATAGGCGGTGTCTAATTTCCAGATATTTTGACATATACTATACTTACAAACCCCCCACCCCCACCCCCACCCCCCAAAAAATCAACCAGAACAGCTATTGTTCCTCACGGTAACTAGAACAGCAAGGTAAAGCGATCAGTATGACGCACATGTGATGCTTCATTGAGCATCTGGGTTGCTTTATACTGGATTAGTTCAAGTAAGTAAAACTTTGACTGCGGGTATCTAAAACAAAGCGGCCATATGCGAAGATGCAGCGATTGGTAAATTCAAGGTGAACATGTTTATACGCTTGGCATTGCCAGTGGTTGAGCACCCCAAAAAGCATGTGAAAACACCGTTCAGCAGACAGGAACCTTGTAACAAAATCAGCTTTCAGAACATTTAGAACGAATTTTATTTGACAAAGATTTGAAAAAATTAAACAAACTGCCGAATATTTACGTTGATATCATCAATAAGAAAACCCAAATAAAGGCAATCAAGGAGGTAAATCCAAGATGAGTAAAGATGAAGAATATGCTATCCCTGGAGGCACCCGACTTAATTGATCAAAGCAACACTGAGCAAACAACGCTCAGCGGCACACTTGTTAACATTTTTATATATAACGTGAAGTATAGAAAGCTGGAGATAAATTTAATGATCTTAAACTACAGACTTTTGCAGTTGGCTGTGTTTGCATGGCTAATCGGCCTGTTTCAAAATGTGCCCAAATTTACATTTGTAGATGAACTTTAAATTGATAAAATTATAGTTCTGTTCTCTTATTAGCTTTTTTTTTCATTTTCTCTAGTTGCCATTTTCCCTCCATAGTCCACATAGGCATATGGATAAAGTCCAATGCATGTATTTTTAATTTTGGAATATATTTTGAATGTAATTTACATACAATGATGAAAAAATATGTTCAATTTAATATTGTTAGAAGAATGACTGTGATATTTGGCTACGGACTGCAATATGTAGGCCGAGAAGTCTTTGAAAGTCCTGTTTATACATAGAACTAAATGATTTTGTCCCACATGTACTTGTCAACCTATTCAAGAATTTCAGACTGCTATTATTTGTTCATTCTAATCACTATTTCAGTGTTCCTCCCTTTTGAACAGAAAATATGGAAAATCATATTCCTATAATTCAATAAAATGATTATGGACTTTTCGGCGGATAGACATACTGTGGATATCGAGCAGAAAAACCGATGTTGCCTCGGTCGATATTGGTTTTTTTGGTCGATATCACAGCACATTTATCTAGTGAAAAGTCCATACTAGTATAATGTAATGTAATGTTATGTAATGTAATGTTATATAAGGTGATGTAATATAAAAATATGCACACCTACATACATAGCTACGTACGTACGTAAGTACATAAAATCATTCACAATGTGTGTAAACATTATTTATGTTGGATAGCGTTATAGTACATTGGATAACTAATATAATGGGTTCTCCAGACACGGAGAGATACACATAAGTGTATACAAAATGTACAAACGAGTACAAAAATAATATTACCAATTCTTACCTAAGGTGATATTGATAATAATAACACGTTGTGATATCGTGACTTCCATACAGTTGAGTTCAAAAATTACCATGTAGTAGTACGAGGGAAAATGGACACGGTTAAGATGGACCCTATGGCGGGACAGAAAAAATTAAAATATGAACTGCCTGGTTTCACTAATAAATTTCTGAGCTTCTTCAGAAATTTTGGGCATTTGCCACCGCAGATATTAATTGCTACCAAAAAGAAAATATGTTTAACAACCTAACACTGGTACCAGCGATAGTGAAATGGTGATCAACTCTAAGAGCCAATATAGATAGAGTAGAATGTAATGTTTTTTCCCTTGGCTGCAAGAATTTCGACCAATACAGGAGAAAATGTTTTTGATCTTCACTTGGGCAGGAGCATGTAAATGAAGGACCATTAAGGATGTTTACCTTGAGTAGGTCGTATCGAGTCTAAAGCACCCCCGTCGCTTCTTGGTGTAGGATATTATCGGGACGCAATCACCAGAGGAGTAAAACTCGGGGACATCGTCATCTGCAAGAAGGGTAGCATTCAGCTTAGATTGCTGATGAAAATTTGAAGACAAAGGGAGTTTTTGATGTCAGAGGGTATATTGTTATATAACCAGATGGTATCTGTGAAAAACGTGTTGCTAAAGCCCTGGGTTCTACATTTGAGAGAGTTTATGATGTAAAGAATGACCAGTAAAGGAAGAAGGTAGTAAAGCTTGAAAGGTAAACGGGACTAAGTTGATTATACATTTTATAGAATAGGATCAACTTGAAATATTTGCGTCTTAGTAGACTTGCTGAGTGAGTGTACATCCATTTTATAGTGCTAAGGTCTCACAAGGCTTCAGGGCAGAATGAAAAAAATGCAAAGCGATGATTTGTCTCTATCTATCTGACTAACATAGATTATGCTCATTAGCACCTGAAAGAAAGAAGTACATAAGTTGTTGACAAGAGAACAGATGAAAACGTGTGAGTAGTCGCAACTGGCTAATTTCAGGGCCGGCGATCTGTTTTGGTGGTTATTTTGACAAATGGCGGCCATTTTGACATTAAAAACCAAGATGGCCACTGGATGATTTCATTTCCTCATGTACAGTGCACCACTTAGACATGTATGAACTAGAAACGTGCATTATACAACAATGTCTACTGCTTTTGGGGAATATGGGACTCATCCCTAGCATTCCATTGGTAATAGAATACCATGTATTGTGCTCGCAATCCTCTACTGAGCACAGATTATGCTAATTAGAAAAGTAGTACAAACGTTATTAGCTTTGATAGGGAAGTGAAGGGAATATGTGAATCCAAAGAGACACATTGTCTCGATGCTCAAACTCATGTAAGTAGCATATATTATGCATATTTATCCCCTTACAGAAAGAAGTACATAACTTGTTAACAAGAGAATATATGGATGTGTGTGAGTAGTCGCTACTGGCTTATTTCAGGGTCGGAAGTCCATTTTAGGGGCTACTTTAACAATTGACAGCTATTTTGACCCTTTAAAACCATGATGGCGAGATGGCTGCTGCTTTTCTTCTCTTCAGGCATTATGCACCACTAATAATTATGTACTTTATTTCTTTAAAAACAATTGATAAAAGAGCCAGATGTAATGTAAACCACCAATAATAATTATAAACTAAATTTCTATAAACACAATTGACACAAGTAGCCAGAGTGTAATGTAAATCGCCACTAATAATTATGTAATAAATTTCATTAAAAAAACAATGAACAAAAGCCACCAGAGTTTAATGTTGATAACCACTGATACTTATATACTTAATTTCTTTAAACAACAATTGACAAAAGTAGCCAGAGTGTAATGTAAATCACCACTAATAATTATATAATAAATTTCTTTAAAAACAATTGACAAAAGCAGATGACGTAACACCATATTGAACATAATCAGTAACAAAAACAAACCTTATTTTTCCGTGAATACATTGGAAAATAAATAACTCAAAATTGACACTGACACTATATGATGATTAAGATTGGGGCATAAAGTTCATAACAAATTTGAGGTCAACTGTATCCTGTTTCTATAACATCACAGTTGTGTTACCGCACTCCACATCACAGTCCTGTTACGGCACTTTGGCTGGAAAAAGAATCATCTCAAATGGCTACTTTATCAAAATGCCTATAAATAATATTTACATACTCCCAAGGTATGGTCCTTGTCTGATTTAAAATAAGGTATCACGTTTTGAGACATACGCAGATACATGTCGTTAAAAAAACACTGTTTACAGTATTTCACCGTGCCATGCACGCACTCGATGAGACTCACGCAGGTTGAGGTATGGCTCCAATATGTGCTGACCATGATTAAATTATTTTATTTCATTTACTTGATGTGACAGAAGCTAGTGGGAACTGCTTACACATGATTAGCATGGCTAGAAGACCTAGTCCTACAGATGGACAGAAGTGGAAAATCGACGCAGTAATAGGGCAGGCTACATGTAGACTAGAGCTGTGGACTTTTTCAGGGTTAAAAAAATCTGTTGTATGCAGACTTCTGGAAAAACACAGGAGACTAGTATATCTAAGTTCATGACGGTACCAACTGCCATTTTGTTTGTGGATGTTTATGTCAGGTGCATTTCACACCCTCATAAATGAAGCAGTCCAGATGAATCACATGTTTCATGCTAAATGATGAAAATGTTAAAGTGTGTTTCTTTTTGACACTTATCAACATAATGTATGTTGATTGAGGCAATTAAACGGTATTCATTCAGAAGTGAGAATTACTGATGATTTGTGATAATGGGACATAACAGGTCTCAGTCCTGACATGAGGAAACATGGAAAACACACATCAGGGTTGGTTACAAACCATTAACTTCTATAACTTCACAGCAATTCTGATTGTCTTTCACCTTCACCTTCACATCACCTTTAACCACAAATGCAGTGCCAGTAGTGAGTTCCCCACGCCAAATATAGTATAAATTGATGTATTACACATAGTTCTTGCTCAAACGGTTCTTACTTTATGCAAAATATCTGAAGAGAAGATAGATCACTGCGTTTCATAGTGCAAAGGGGTGATCACTGGGTTAACTTTACTCGCCAAGTTTTACCCCAGTTATGAATGGCAGAAAGATTGGTAATCGGAAGATTCCATGTGATTTTGACTAATTTCTAACAGCCCAGAGGCCATCTTGAATTTGAAGGTCACAATGCCCACTAAGTATCAAACTGACTTCAGAAAAGCATTTCTTACCCTTAAATTAGTTAGTTGCATCTATTTACACATATGTGTTTTGGTAATTGCTTGCAAAAGTAGGCGGTCCTTTCATTCAGGTGTAAATTTCCATAATTTATGCTAATTAGATGACTTTAAGCATAGAGACAGAGTGTCTGTCTGGATAAGTTTTTTTTGGGCCCCAGGGAAAACTTTTGCCAAGTGGAACCTTTGCACTATGAAACGCAGTGATCACCCGTTTTTGCCCTCAACAAATCTACTATCTGTTTAAAAAGACTTGCCATGCAAGTTCCTGGACTAGTTTGGCATGGGAAATGTGTCGTAAGTTACCTGTACATATTTTAGCCGCCTCGAACTAAATGGATTTCATACTTTTCGCCGCCTCGAACTAAATGGATTCCAAAATATTACAAAGACTACCACCGCACTTGTCAAAGGGGACACATCCGTATTCAATAATGGGTCGAATCATAGGTAAATTTTGTCTGGTCAAAACTTTGTGGAAGAGTTTTTATTTGAACCTGCATAGGAGTGATGTGCGCTAACTAGCTTTGTTGGTTATACGGCGATGTGAGCATTCCAGGATGAATTACTGCTGAGAGTAATGCCAAGATGAGTATGTACGTTGGCTTCAAGAACAGCTTATAGACAAAGAATGACAGTGGATGGTAAGGTTTGGAACCTTTGGCTGAAAAAAACAGCAGATAGAGATTTAGTGGCATTAACTTTACTCGCCAAGTTTTACCCCAGTTATGAATGGCAGAAAGATTGGTGATCAGAAGATTCCATGATTTTGACTAATTTCTAACAGACCAGTGTCATTGGCAAAAATGCTGACATCGCAACTAATATTATCTACAAGGTCATTAACATAAACCAAAAACAAGGGAAGGCCAAGTACGGCTCCCTATGCAACTCCATCTTCAATTGGTAGATAACACTCAATACAATTAGCAAGGTGATCAGAGATGCCAAGTTAGCGCAACTTGAAAAGCAGACTAGGATGTCATACTTTGTCGAATGTCTTGGACACGTCTAAGAAAACTATCCTAGATTTGTTGGAATGCTCCAGGCCATTATAAATATAATGAATGATGTAGACAAGTTGATTAATAGTGCAGTCGTCAGCCGTGAATTTTTAAACCAATCTTTCAAAAACTTTGAGAACATTGCGCAATAAGGAGATGGGGCGGTAACTACCCTTGAACTCCCTGTTTCCTGTGTTGTCTGGACCAGAAGCAGAGGTAAGCCTTAGGGAGAAAATATTACAGAAAAACATGATCTACATTCATTAATTCCAAACCCAGCAATGACAGCAAAG
Source organism: Hermodice carunculata (assembly GCA_964020975.1). NCBI lineage: Eukaryota > Metazoa > Annelida > Polychaeta > Eunicida > Amphinomidae > Hermodice > Hermodice carunculata. Next base: position 87,614 of record OZ026614.1, on the reverse strand, counting down.
ATATTCCAGACCTGGCAAAGCATCAACATCTATCTTGTTGTATAGGCTGTGATTATTGAAGGAAACCTCTTGTAATGATGCATCAGTGCGATAAGTTAAATCGGGCAGAGGTGGAGTATCTGCGGCTAGTTTGGTTTTCAATTGATAAGCAAAGTATGCATTAATTAAATTACATTTTAGAATCAGTGGAAATGATCTGATCATTATCAATGATGGGGGGTATGTCAAGGTAGATAATATAGCCCAACACAGACTTGGAGAGGCTCCACCACTGTTTATGTCCTTGTTGTCCAGTTGTGGTAATAATTTAGAGAAGTATACATGGGTGGAGAGTCGGACAAAATTGACACCTTATTTCGGGATTTTTTGCACAGCTGAGAGAGTCTATCATACAATATAATATAATACTCAAATACGAACTCTGAAATGACACAATATGCATGCATCCATCATGATTTCTCAAACGTGATGGGCACGTCTACCTTAGCGTTTTTTTCCGAGAAACGCATGCCTGAATTTCCACGCTTGCGTCGAAACCCTTTTCGAAGTTTAGTCGAGCTGGTGCTTTCCTGGATGCCACAATCATATGCAATTTCTCTCGAGAAAAACTTCAATTTACCAGATATTGAAAAGCTGGGGAATTACAACCAATCAGCACCGTTACCACGAGAGGTTTACTCACACTCCAGTTGTTTACAGTACGGAGGGTTCGATACCTGTATTTCATCCGATACTGGATACCGGATACCGATACTGAGTACCTGACATCCGATATTCAGACTCTAAATACTTATGAATTAAATATGCAAAACTAAAGTAGTGTACTCATGTTCATTTGTTAATAGTGCCTGGAATACAAGTACATAATTGTATTGTCGGAATTATGTTCAAAAACACATTGTACGAAAATAAAATACACTATTTATTGTCATATATTCTTGATACGTGAATTGTATCCCCTTTGCATACTAAGGCTACCTTTCCAATACTGGAAATTCACACATTTCCAGTTTTTGTAAATGCAAAGCCGTCTGTCTACTTTTTCTGGGGCGAGTCTTGATGGGAAGTCTGTCACTGTGTGTCCCGCCGCACTGAAAACCCTCTCAGAAGGTGCCAAGGAGGCTGGGGCATCCAGATATTTACGAGCCAACTGCTTTAATATAATGCCACTAGATCAATTTTGCTATTGGACTTGCACCCATGAGTCAAATTAATTGCGGGCATGTGCATATTTATTCCACACAGTCATTAAAAGACCTATCAACTCCAAATTTGCTTTTAATACGTGCTGATGCACATATGATTCGTATTAAGGGTAAATAATTTGAATGGAAATTTACTGAAATTAAACACATGAATTGATATAACTTTGAAATTTTTCCCTTCCATTATCAATTCGATTTGAAAGTTTTACACAGTATCGAATATATGGTTACTTTTCAATCCGATACCTGATGCGATGCCGGACACTTCAAAAAAAAAAAAAAAAAAAAAACCCGATGCCAGCATGGCACCATCCTTAGTTTACCGTATTCCATACGTTTGGAGTTTAGTGTTGCACACAGGAAGAGAAAGTGGGGACAATTCTTAACAGCACGATTACATAATTTACATTGGGCATCTGAGACATGCCTTCATTCACGATTTTTATTAAATGTAAAATAAGCACTGCGTGTTTTGAATTCAAATCTGGGAGCATTTTTTAAAATTGAACAAATATTTTTTCCAAATGTTGTCCGCTTAATATTACGAGTATAGAGACGTCTGTTCACTGATGTCCTGGGAATATTAAAAAAAAAACAAACAAACAAACAAACAACTCTTTAAACTAACCTTCATAAAAGGCTGCAACTATTTTTAGTTTGGACTGCTAATTGCTGTCAAATCCAACTTTTTTAGAAATGTGTGTATATCGTGAAAGTAGAACCAGTCAGTTTGACCACCCGTAGGAATACTATTTTCCAAAGCGAAAAATTATTGTTTCCATAAAGTGTTTCCGGTAGATCATGCAGCATTCTATGGACAAATTGTATACGAAATCGATCCAAAATGAGCTCAATCGGAAGCCATCCGAGATCTTCAATAGTTGCTGACAGAGAAGGTGTACATTTTATATTTGTCACTGCTATCGTATGGGATATTGGATTGATTGAAGGATCTAAACAGTTCCCTTTGATTAATTAAGCCAAACAGAGCATCCTTATGAAATGGAGCGTACAATAAGGCTTTTCTGAAAGCAAGACCCAAACGTGACTTTATAAATACCGTTGTGTGAAGTGAGAATGATACACATGGGTCTTTTTAAGCGCCTTGTTTTTCCTTCACACTTGTCATTATGTGATGTGTGTCTGTCAAGGATTCAGAAAATAAAATGCCTAGATATTTATATGAATATGCCGGACAAATATTTGAATACGTCACATTCCCTGGTTATAAGTCGGAATCTGCATTATGTTATTTGCTGCAACATCGCTGTTACACTAGAGTAACCGTTTTGGCACGGCTCCACCAAATACCAGAATCAATCGTATGATCTGTTTTATTCGTCCATTCATCTGAGTAACGACAAAACAGTTGTGTTTTTTTTTAAGTCAGGACGCTTCGTCTTATGTTTGTAAATGTAAAGTCAATGAAGTTAGTTAAGCGCATACTTCACAAACAAAGTGTGTTCGACATTTTTATCCAACGATTGCCTCCCTACCAGACTTTCTCTGCTCCCCGGCGGGGCTCAAAGGTCTATTGCCCTCCAGAAAGTATGCTTAGCCGGCAAATCTAATGGAAAGGATGATTACAGTAACGATTCATTTGTTTATCTTAACTTGAAATACATTGCAGTTTTTTTTTTTTATATTCTGCGTTTTTACACATAGATTTCTTTTATTTGCGTGTGTGTGTTTTATTTTTTTCTTCCATTTAATTACATTGGTCGTAGATTGAGTGTATTTTACTAGTCGGTGCCCAAGGGGAAGACCTGTATTATGCTTTCTGGCTATTTGCCTAATCCTCAATAGAGAAATCAAGTCTATTACTACATTACATTCTCTGTTGAAGTAAAATACAATTGGCTAATAAATCTAGGCCTGCTTTCCAAGATAAGTATGGAAGTCTATTTCTATAAAGTTGGTGAGAACATTGTTGATTGTCTGCTCGACCCACAAAGTGCGCGTGGTGGTCATGTTATCGATCAATGTCACACTCAACAGTAGCTCCTGCAAACACTTACAGTAAGCCTCCCGAGATTATTCAAGATAATATGGGCTATAGTGAAAACATCTCCGCCCAGGCACCCCTCGTTTCAGTCTTATCACAACAACAAATAGACCTCTGCTGTTACATAGTGTGTTTGATAAGGGTGTTGTGTTAGTTGATTACATTTGTTCTGAGAACATTGTAATAATCCTTGGTTTGACGAATTATTATGACGTACATGCAGAAAAATTATTGAACCAGTAATTAAGTCCCATAAATAAACAAAAAACAAACAAACAAACAAAAAACAAAACAAAAAAGCAAAAAAAACAAACAAACAAACAAAAGCAAAAAAAAAAAAACAAACGCAAACTACACGATATTTTTTTCGATAGACGGTACACTTTCGCGAGACTCTGACCTCTGGATAAAAAGCCATATATGTCCAGCGATGTCTGGTTTCATGTTTCAACAAGACCTGTTCATCAATGAAAACAATAACTTACATCTTTGCAGCGTGCATGCGCTGACCGGGTCCAAAGCTTCCTGTGGCCTGCATCAGGTGCTAGCGACGCCTGACCTGTGCCAACTCAAGCTAGTGACTTTGATTTCACTCGGCTGTGATATATTCATAGTTCTCCTAATGTTTTATATTTTGCACATTATTTTTTGGTGTTTCGTTTCATGAAATTGAAGCAGCAGGTGATGTGCAAGGGCATGTTTTGCAAATCACTGTTTCTGTAAAGTTACGTGTCAACAAGCATGATATCTAATGGAGCACTTAACGCTTTGATATGATTATTAGGAGCCCTAATAACAGCCGCGGTGATCAGTATTTAGTCCGCAGCTCTTTTCAGGTCAAGGGAGGGAGAGGAAGCTTAATGCCCATTCACCATGAAAACCTAAACTACATGCCATATGCTAGAAAACTAACCGTTACATTCCTAATAGCAAGCTGCCGTTTGACTTTGCAGTTGCAAATAATCTTCTTGTGTTGTTCTGTTTTAACAACATGTAAATTACATTTTTTCTCTGTACTACGAGCAAAGGATATACATGCATTGATCAGATCTGTTTACATCTCATAAAGCAGTAACTGAAGACAAGAATTACAACGCTCCTCTCAACGAGGGAAACCTTGGTAATCATTTACCTGTAACATGCAAGTAAATATAAGAGTTGGTTTAAGTCCAAAAAGTCAACAATTGCATAATTTTTGTATTGGTACGGTTCACCTACAGTGGTGTAATGAGCAATGTAAAGATTTGTACAAATCTACCTTGGCACAGAAGCTACCTTCTATTACTCCGATGGACACTGTTATGTGACGTAAGGGATCGTGATGCTGCACATCGTATTATGAATAACCGATTTACTTTACTGTCATGGTATTCGTGAATCGGGTAAAAGTGAAGAAATATGCTATAGTTTGTGTTGGCCCGAGAATTATTGGTGTCCAAAGTTAGTGGTGTTTCGTAAAAGGAAAAGCTTCAGGTGGTCGTCTTGGGTAACAAATGGGTGGCCAAGTGCAATGTACCAGACGTCAAAATATGTTAAGACGTTATTTTTTGTACCTGCAGGCAATATGTACAGGGCAACCGGGCCCATGAAATTTCAAACAACAGTTTATTTCATAAGAAACAAATGTGTGCAAAGTGAGACGAGTGCGGACACCAGAAGCAAGGCCCACGGGGCTCTTGGCTGCGTGATAACTCTTTTGCGGAACATTTTCAGACGACTGTGACTTTTCTCACTAATATTTTGGATCAGTCTCTGTACATCAAGCATTCGATATGCATATATATTATGTTTGCAATATTTAGATTTTAATCGAGTCTCAAAAGTGAAAAACAGCAACCGGCGTGATGACAATTTTTCAGAAATTCTGAAAAAATGGAAACCAGGCAGAGTAGTGCCAACAGCTCTTTTCTTTAATATATACATGTTCTCTTAATTGTTGAATCATCTTTCATAAAGGTTTATTGGAACTTGTTCGCATTCCTGAAAAAAATGTGTATGGTCGTAGTTTTTAGCACATGAACACAGAAAAAGCTACATAGATGGGTGTTACAGAGAAAGCATTATGTAAAAACTCTCTGCACACACTTGGTGCTAAGTGTTCGCTTCGTAATGACTTTTTTTATCATATTTCAGGACAAAATTACATCAGCACAACAAGCAGTTTTTGGTGATTCAAGCTCTGGTTTGCCTACCCTGTTCTCAGCACCACAGTAATAGTTCGCCTTTAAAAACCTCTCCATCTGCCATATTTGACACATGTTCTTATTTCTATTTTTTTTCTCAAACTCTTAGGAAAACATAAAACCCGACACAGCCAATAAATTTCAAACAGGCGATTGGGTTTAGTGAACATACACGGACCAATTCTCTTTTAAGGTGGCGGCTGAAAAGCAAAAGCCACCGTGGTGGCCAACTTTGGTTCCGTCCGATGCATCCGATTTTGCCATCAAAATGAAAGAATATATATTTTTTCTGAATCTCTTAGGGCATGTGTATTTGCCGGAAATAAACATGGAACACGGAACAGATAGTTGTGCGTTACATTTGGCCATTTTACGAGTTGGTATGAAATTACATATTTATCGTGGGTTTTTGACAAAATATATATTCGGAACGGGCGGGACTCGAATCTGCAACCTTTGGCACCATTCGCCTAGCTGAAATGGGAAACGCACATATCCACTCGACCAAATCCCCATTCTTAAACAGAATGGTTCCATGGAGGTAATTATGTGCGAGTGCCATATCAACACGGTTATGTAGTTTGAGTACTGAGTCGGCATTTATTTCCAGGATCGGGGACTTAAATCCACCAGCATTAAGGAAATGCCGAAAATATATATTTTATGTTGGGAACGAGCGGGACTTGAACCTGCAACCTTTGGCACCATTCGCCTAGCTGAAATGGGAAACGCACATATCCACTCGACCAAATCCCTATTATTAAAAAGAATGGTTCAATGGAGGTAGTTATGTGCGAGTGCCATATCAACACGGTTATGCAGTTTAAGTACTGAGTCGGCATTTATGTCCAGAATCGGGTACTTAAATCCACCAGCATTAAGGAAATGCCGAAAATATATATTTTATGTTCCGAACGAGCGGGACTCGAACCTGCAACCTTTGGCACCATTCGCCTAGCTGAAATGGGAAACGTTTACGCTTTGTTTGCGCTTTGAAAGGTACACAAATGAAAATATCTATCAATACCCAGGATCGGCTCACTCATTTAAAACTAATGGTGGTTAAAAGTTAATAAATTTCCAAGTGACTTCTTCAATGATGCATATACATGACGTAACACAGGACAGTATGTAACAAGGAAAAACATGAATAAGATGAAAAATACCGAGAGAAGCCAGACAATAAACGATCTGAGACCATACTTGCATGCTTGGCAGATTGTCATGATTTAGCCAACGCAATTCATTCAGTCATTTATTCGGTATGCTCCTCATCTCCAGGTTCGACAATGCATGGAATAAACGATAAGTTTGATTCTCTGAAGGTTTATGGAATATATTTGATCCATGGCTTAAAAATGAATATTTTGAAGTCATGCTCATCAAATGGAGCCACACTGTGTTTTTCTGTGTGGTTAAGGATATGTATATATATATATATATATATATATATATATATATATATATATATATATATATATATATATATATATATAGCTTATAAAACAACCTGGTTTCAGTGCCACTGTTTAAAGTACCATAATCGAAAGCAGGAATTAAACCTAATAGAATATTCACGGCCATGTAAAGGGCAGTAAAGCTTGTTGTGTTGCAGATTTGTAGGTTGGACTGTGTTCCAGCTGGGTGCTTAGACAGGTGCTCTCAAGCACCGTCACTGTTGGATGCCAGAAGTTTTAGAGTAATCAACATATGCCACATTGGATACTGGCACTGTACAATTTGTAAAACTCCGTTTTCATGCATAGAATTTCGGTTTTGAAATCCAAGTTTTGGTGACCTAAAGCTTCGTATACCAGGCATCCTGAGAATGAGTGTGCGTTTGCCACAATGTACCTGCATTCGGATTCCTTGCCGTCCCCTGACAGGCATTAGATCTTGTATATGTGGATGATGTAGCCACTGGCGATGCCCTTTGATTATTACATCCAACTTGTCGTTTTGAGTCTTTGACTATGCGTAGGGGTCGCTTTGTAACTTTCTTTTTAGCCAAGTACATTTTGGATGGATGTTAGATGAAGCTATATTGTTGACAGAGTTGTGGCCCGTGGTAGGTCCCGTGTAAAAGTACATTTCAGGTCGGACAAGGACGCCCATAGTATAATTGAGCACATGACGCCCCAGTCTGCTGGCCTGGGTGGTTTACTGTGAATTCCAGTAGATACCGACTGCAATTTTTATCGAAGCTTGGAGCAGCATGCAGATCTTGGCATCCGTTCTAGTGAAAGATTTCTGGTTTACTCTGCAGAGTGTTGTTTGCCATCGCTGTACGGCTTTCCGGCGCTGTGCCGTGTGCTGGGTTGCAGGATTTGGGTTCGCTACTCTGTACTTCGCGCGCTTGGGTCCTGTGCCCAAGGGTCGGCAAGCCCGGGGGAGGGGGAAGGGGGTTAGCGCATGTTTTGTGACCACATTATATCATTTGACAGAGATGATCCATTAGACGATGAATTTGAGGTGTTGCAGACCAGTGCCTCACGGCCGTCCTAGAGCCGGAGCAGACCAATTTTCTTATTGAAGAATTATGCGTCTGGTAATTAATGATTAATCTACCTTCCCGGACGGATTCTGGCAGGCTGTGGTGGAGATTGTGACTGATCTTACAATATTGTACATATTTTTTTCTGATATGTTCAGTACCTGATTGTACTTTTTTATTAGGTTTAAACATATTTTAGTACACGATTAGAGAATAGGGCTATGCCCTATATGAAATCTCGTAATAACAAAAAATAAAAATAAAGGATTAATGTAAATGACAGTAGGACACTTGTAAAAGAAGTGATGAGGGATACTGACAATACTGGACATACACAGGACAGATGCGGACTAGACAACGCACACAGAGGTGAGGAAGACGAAACATCGCAACACGAAAAGAGGGCTCAACGCCGACGGAGTGCAAATGAGAGACAGGACAAGACGCATACAAAAGGATAGTAAACTGATATAGATGAGCTGGCCTCCTATCATTACAATGTTTGAGAGAATGAAGATACACTCTACGGGGATTGAATCTTTTTGATATCTCTATAAAACTATGAACGGCAAAAAATATTTTAGAGTTTTCAACGTAGGAGCGTTCATCTGAACCACAAAGTACTGTTTTGAGAATGAAGGATGCTACTCTACTGACATTTCAGTGTAAATCAATCCTAATAGAGTTGTACTTCGGGCAGTTAAAGAAAAAAATGATATGTATCTTCATTCAGTGCTCCGCATGAGCAAGATTTTTTTCTCTTTAATCCCTAATTTGAACAAGTGATCGTTCAGCTGACTGCAACCCATACGTAGTCCGGCATGTAAGATGGATGTATATCGATTCCCCGAGTGGAAAAGTAGATTTTTGGGTGGAATTTTGTAACGATTGTCCAAATATTTTTTGAATATTGTAATATGCTCAGAATGTCTGATATTTGAAGGTAACTCATTCCACAGACGGATTGTAGAAGGAAAGAATGACTCATTGTATATACTTGTCCAGACTGTAGCATGTATCATATTGTGACTTGCCCTAGTGTTATAATTTCTAGTGTGCATTTGATCGGGAATGGCATTTTGTAAATATACCGGCACTTCGTTATTCTTAATTTGTACATAAATATTAATTGTCTTTTTTCTCCACGTTTGTGCAATGGTTCCCATCCTGTCTCCATGTAAAGTATATTGTTTAGTGTCCCTCTCATTGCCCCAGTCACTTCCCGGGCTGCAGGCAGTTGAACCCCTTCAAGCATTGTTTGTTCAGCTTGTGTACAGTTAGCCCAGACTACATGACTACATTTCATCAAAGGTCGGATAAAGGATATATATACATAGTTCCAAGAGTGGACCTGTCTAGACATGATTGTAGACTACGCCTGATATTTACCAGTTTTGAACTCTTTTCGACCAGGGATTCAACATGAGAAAACCAAGCAAAGTCATCTTGTACAATTAAACCCAAATGCTTGTGTTCATTCACATCTGTAATTACTTGATCTCTGAAATAAAGGGAAGGGTGATCTCTTTGTAACCATTTCCGAGAAATTAACATATGTTTTGTTTTGCTGGAATTAAAAGTTACGAGCAATTTTTCCGCCCAGTCACTATTTTTTTTGTAAATCTTCATAAAGTTCACCTGCCGTTGTGCAAGGGTCATCAACCTCAAGGAATAATGTAACATCATCGGCAAATAGTCTGAAATGTGAATTAACAATTTTTGCTATATCATTAATATAAATTAAGAAGAGTAAGGGACCCAGCACTGAACCTTGCAGAACTCCTGCTTTTAGTGGACCCCAACCGGAACACTGCCCATTTAAAATTACGCGTTGATTTCTAATCATTAAATAATCTTTGAGCCATTCCAGCAAGGACTCCAGAAATTTCCGCCTTCTTAAGTTTAACCATCAGACCCTCATGCCATACTTTATCTAATGCTTTAGTAATGCCAAAGAATACTATTGTCACTTCTTTTTGCTGATCCAGAGCTTTTGCAAATTGCTGATAAAGATATGATAGTTGATTGACGGTAGAGATTCGCCGCTTACGAAGCCGGATTGAAAAGGTGTAATCACTTGGTTTTGTCGAAAAAAGTTATAAATGTGAATAATTTTTTTTTCCAAATACCTTTCCTACAACATTTGGAAGAGATATTGGACAATAATTTTCACATGCGTTTTCCGGACCCTTTTTTCATCTATTATTATTATTATTATTATCATTATTATTATTATTATTATCATCATCATCATCATCTTTATTATTATTATTATTATTATTATTATTATTATTATTATTATTATTATCATCATCATCATTATTACCGTCATTGATGTGTGTGTGTGTTTTAATAAGTTTTTATTCACAAACCAAGTACACTTTGTAAATAACATCCGGCCTTGTCTCACATTGGTTGAATTTTTGTGGTATTCAATTATGCACATAGTTTTTACATCAAGTACACCGGTAGAGCCGTATTAACTGTCTTCCGCACCGGCTACTTATTTCTTTTCCTTTAATTTTTGTTTGGTAAGATGGGGCCGCATTTGCTGCCCACACCAATAGTCCTGTAGATACTTATTTGTGCATGCCTGTCATACTGCATACATATTGACAGCGTCCCACTTTTTAGTATGAGATTCATATTTGTTTTTCTGTATCGCAATATTCTTTTCAATATATTCTGTTTCTTTTACTTTTCTGCAAAAATTCCTGAACAGTCGGTATACAATCCATATGCTTACAAGTATATACATATTTTTGCCCAATATAAAGATCATATTGTAATTGGAGGATATTTACTGAAGCTAACATAATCTCCTCCATGGTCAATGTGTTTATCCTGGTTTCATATTGACAAGTACGGAATGACATGTTCCAGAAAAACTTCACAAAATCACATTCCCAAAATAAATGCTTCCTGGTTTCGGTGTTTGCAGTACAGAATTGGCACATGTATGAGTCAATAATTTTCCATTTGTATAATTTGTCTTTTGTATAAACTATTCTATGTAAAATCATAAACTGAAATTATCTAAGCTCACTAGATATAATAACTTTATACATCGGTTGGAATTATTTATTCCATTCTTCTGGGTTTATTTCAATATTCAAACCATTCTTCCATTTTGGAATTAAAGATGTTTGAGGTTGTAACGTATTGTGTAACAATTTTCCATAAACAAATTTTGTAACATGTCCAATATCCTTTATAATGTCTATGTTGCTTTCTGCATCGCTATTGTACCGTCATTGATGTTGCCGTTGTTGCTATGTTACCGATTTTGGTCAACTTTTTGTCAATATGAAGCATTCTAAAATAAACGAAGGGTTACATTTAAACCTCATGCAATGGCTGCAACAAATCAAATCGAGCCTCAGGAATGAAGGTTCAATGTACGTCATCGACTTCCAGTCTTAGGATAAAAGGGTCAATGTATGTTAACATATATTCTGTCTCGCGCGTTGACTTCATCCAAGTCAATCCGTGCAAACTTGTAATTCGGTTTCAACGTTGCTACGGAACACATTTTGTTCAAAATATTCCTCGATGATATGGAAGTATGTGTACTTTAATGAATTTATTTCGTGGTAAATGCTTTATCATCGTTGTCTGCGGAATACTCTTACAGGTTACCCGCTGAATACCCGACCGTACAATTGATGTAGACAGATTTACCACATTCTACAAAATCTAATTCGGCAATAAAAGTGATTTGACTGTCATAACTAACATGCACACATGTTTCAGTGGCTAGAATGGACTTGGACAACGGGACAGAATAACGGATATTGATAGTGTATGCAGAGAAAGGTTCGTTTTTTTCTGAAATAATCAACAAAAACACTTTCTGGTGATTGAACCATGATCTAAGGGCACCTGGGACTGTCCCCATATTATTTACAACCATTACATCTTCAGGTTAGATTTTCGCAAACATGAAGCATAAACGTCACTAAAAATCCAAACATCACAGCGCATCTACCGGGTAAAGAAGCACCCAACATAGAGCTTCAACTTTCTAAGTGATCGGAGTTTTTGTTTGAGGATTCAGACACTTGCAATGGTCTTAATTACTTAAACATGACAAAACTCCCTTTTGTTGATAAGAATCAGAAAATTACGGCACCGCCACTTTGTATGTATACATACATACACACACACACACACACATATATATATACATATATATATAAATATATATATATATTTGTGTGTGTGTATGTGTATATATATATATAGAGAGAGAGCGAGAGAGAGAGAGAGAGAGAGAGAGAGAAAGAGAGAGAGAGAGAGAGAGAGAGAGAGAGAGAGAGATCAGCCAGTGTCAGTGCCCTTTTTAAGTCCAAATCAAAGAAATGCATGTAACAATTTATTTAGTATTAGGAAAACAATGTGATGCCACGTATTGGAAAAATCAATGGCAAAGTATTTAGACCTGCATGTGTGTTATGTGGAAGCAACTGGACAAACGATTTCAAAGAAACCGCTTTATCAGATTAGGTAAAATAATAAGAACTGGAAAAAAAATTCAAGGGCTTACTTATGCTTTTGGAGAGTACCTTGAAAATGTAAGTGTGGACGAACAGATGACCACAATTACCAGAAACGTGGCCCCATGACACGTCAGCTAAGCAAAACTGGAAGAAAGAAATTGTGTTGTATGTTTCAATCGTCAGAATTCAAAAACCAAACAATTTATGGCAATGACCCAGGGTTCAGAGAGAGGTCAGTTAGCTTTTACAATGGGGCAAATTTGAGGTTTTGCCTGTTGGTTATTCTCGGTGAAGATCTGGCGATGGTAACAGCCACATGTATACATAAGTGTGAAGTTAAGAATCGTCAGTGAAATTATTGTTCTGTTCCGTCACCCTGTACATAGAGTATAATTTGTTTGTTTTGTTTCCGCAAATATGCTAATGAAACATAATATTGTGCACGGGTATGGCCTAACACCACGTTCTCTGTGCACATGGCCACACAAAATTATCCTTTTTTTCAGCAAAATCAAAGAACTTTCTGGACAGTTTGTTTTATCAAACCTCACGTTGGTATGTTATTCGGCTGCCACGCCACGAAAGCAAAGAAATAATAATAATAGTAATAATAATAATAATAATAATAATAATAATAATAATAATAATAATAATAATAATAATAATAATAATAATAATAATAATAATAATAATAATAATAATAATAATAATAATAATAATAATAAAGTAAATGAATAAATAATAGGAAAGAAAAAAACCAGCAGACCTCGAGAATACACATCGTTCTAGCGACAACGGCCGCTACAGCATGACGAGGGCACACAGCGGGACTGCAACGATATCGGTAGTAATGTCCAGCACTCAATCCTGAAGCTTTGACACTTATCTTAATTAACCTGCTGTGGGCGTGAGTTCACTAACACGCCAACAACATCAGATAACAGCCTATGCGTCCATGTTTATCACACGCAAAAACTAGTTATCCAGTAGGAACAAGAGCCAGAAAAACCTGATACAGCTAAGCTTCACTTTTTATGTTCTTGCGCTTGTTTAGTTAATAGTTACTAGGAGCTCATTTAAACAGTCACTTCTCCCATGTTCAGAGCCATTTGTAACAGCAAATGCACTCCATATTTACAAGGAAGCTACATTATATGAACTATCAAGACATAGGAGTCAATTCAGTTTCTTACTGACTGGTACTTACCCGAAATTATACGTGTCGAGGTGTGTGTCGCTGAGAAAGTTTTCATCAGAACACTATGTTGTGTCCAGTAACTATAATATGTCGCAATGCTTTTTGCAGCATGGGAAGCCAGTTTGGTGCTCACTGCACACTGATGGGCAATATGTTCTCTAAAACACACACCGCATTTTGTCTGCGGAGTGCATGAACCTTTCTTTCCCTTCACATCTGAGCTTTAGTTTTCCTATTGCTATGGTGCACAATTTCGTAAATTTTCTGTAACTTTTAGGATTTGCTCTGATTTTATTAGGAAGCTTGGTATTCATCTCCCTCCTATCTTTCCAGCCTTTCATCACTTCCCAATACTGGTCGAGCCTTACGCCATTCCAATTCAGTACGAACCACCCAATGAGAGACGCTGACGCTTTCCTCCCCCATACCCCTAAACTTTGGAATAACCTCGCTTTTGATACTCGAGAGTCCATATTGCTCCAAAATTTTAAATCAAAACTTAAGGCGACCTTTCTTGCCCGGAGTAAATGTCTTTAGCTTCTTTTCCGACGGCCTTTGTTTTTCAAATGTCGGCAATACCCAGAATGTACTTCCTAGTGCTGGTTGTCCTTGCTTTTGTCGACTGACGATAGTACTCTCCTCTTTTCTTGCTCCATTCATTCCTTATCAAGAAGAAAAATCTTTAACACTACTATGCTTCTTTTAGCTCCCGGTGTGAATCCCTAATTTGTAATCTATAATGGTTGTGAAATAATTCTCCATATTCACCTTTTGGGAGGGAAAGAACTACCTGATGCCGTGGGTATACAAATATTTGATGCGGTCTAAAATTACATTATGGAAAATAAACGTTTTCCTTTTTAACCCTTTTCACGATTAAGCTGTATTATAATTATTATCGTTGATTAGATTGAGATTGAGATTGTTTTATATATTTTTGAAAATTCCTGGTAACCATGTATATCTTTTTAACCAAGTCGTATACTTGTCTTCACTATAGATGGAACTGTGCTTTATAATTTCTTTCTGTCTTTGCGTACGTTTGACGATGTTTGTTCTTCTGATGTATGCAAACAACATGGCAACGTAGCTTGTAATGTTCTCTCTGTACTGTGTGTATACTCTTTGTCTCTCCGTGTCTGCAGGACCAATTGTGTTGGTCATGTTGATATACGAATGATAATCCGGGTGAGATACATATGTTTAAACTAAAATATATAATGTTAAACTAAAATATGTAATATTAAACTAAAATATGTAATGTAAAACTACAATTTGTATGTTGAAACTCAAACTGTAATTTGGTTGATTTCATTGATGAATCTACCCCTTTTCCACGTGGTTACCGTATGCGAGGCGGCACTCAGGGTGCGTCAAACTCACATGAGGTATAAAAAGCTTTGTGTGCAAAAAAGGATAGAACACAATGGTTGTAAAACCGGCCAAGAAAGTAAAACACTTAAGGTCGGGTCCGGCTAGTCCATAAAGGACTCGTGTCTTGGTTTCCATGCTTTGAATAAAAATTAATTGCAGGTTTTCCACACAAGTCACAAGTCGTTAGGTTTCTTTTACTGTTGGTAATTTTGACCTTGAACGGTCAAACTGTCATATTGCTGTATCTTGATGATAGCGGATCCAGTCCAGTCATATTTCTTTTAAAAAATGTTGGTTCTAGAATTGTGCGAATGAAGAATTTTACACTGCAAACAAAAGTGATAGTTTTGAAGAAAGGAGACCTTGATATCATTGCAAAGGTCACAAGGCAATTTATTTCGAAAATGCATAGGAACACTTTGTGGAACACAGAGACCACCGTGGGATTTATTGCCTAGATGTCAAGGTCACACGTGCACTGCCTGTTCACGCAGGCCTCTTGTTTTCTATATTCATCAATGTTTAGACAGGAATTCACGCAAAAGATTTTATTTTGGTCATAGGTATGTCTGTGTGCCAACACAGACATATTATCTTTCTTTTTTCTTTCTTTCTTTCTTTCTTTCTTTCTTTCTTTCTTTCTTTCTTTCTTTCTTTCTTTCTTTATTTATTTCTTTATTTATTTCTGTCTCTTTCTTTCTTTTTCTTTCTTTCTTTCTTTACAGGCAAATTTGTCTGACATTACGTTTGAAAATTATTTTACATAGAAACTCCAAACTTGGCACAATTATACTTCTGTAGATGAAGTCTTGTCTTTTAATAATGAGAGGTCATGCTTTTCAAAATTGTGCAAATGAGGACTAATTAAAGTTTTTAAATCTTCAATATCTTATATGCTCTAGTACATGAGGTTCTGAAGGTAAAGGAGTTCGATCATGGATAGGTAAAGTTCATCTCAAATTTCAAGGTCATTTCAAGGTCGAAGGTCAATTTTAGGTCAAAATGTCATTTTCAAGGTCAAAGTTCACCTGAGGTAGAGGTCACCTCAAGGTCAAAGGCCACATTCGATGGTGGCTTTGTTCTAGCCATAACTTGGTTAAAAATTTATCCAATTTAGATCACGTTGGGTTCAAATTGTAACTATTATAACACTACACATTTTTTAAAATTTACATGTGACCTCTTGAGGTCAAAGCTCAACGTCATTTGGACCTTTGACATTTTCATCCAGCCTTAACTCGATTAATTTCCATCCAATTCTTATCATGTTGGACTCAAATTGTAGGTATTGCAACATTGTATATTTTCGTAAGAATATGTAACCTTTAAAGGGCAAAGGTCAATGTCATTTGGCCCTATGAAGGTTTCATCTTGCCATAACTTGGTCAATTTTCATCTGATTTGGTTCATGTTTGGCTTAAATTGTGGGTATTTGTAATTATCATGTGACCTGTAAAGGTCAAAGGTCAAGGTCATTTGGACCTTGAAATTTTCATCCAGCCATAAGCTAATGAAATGTGAGGTACCAAAGGACAAAAATTATAACACTTAATATTTCCATTTTTTGAATGCACACAAACATATTTGATTTGAAGCAAATCTTCTTTTCTAGTATTGGAAATTGTTTTGGCGTGCTTGCGAAATTCACTGTTAGAACATGTGGGTTTAAAAAGTAGTCGCCCTCATTAAGTTATATTACTGTACAGCCTGCCACGTATTAAGGGCAATGTTTGCCACCCACAGCAGGTGTTCTGGGGCAGGTTATTTTATTATTAAATAATTTTCTTGCCTAAATCTGTTACAAACTACTATTAGTGCTTGCAATGAGTGTCGAAGGGATATGCCACCGGCAACAGTCACTTTTACCCCGACGTTAATGATATGCATATCGGAACAACCTTGCTATGCAATCGTTTTGGGGAACCACAGAAGCCCTATTGCACGAAGGAGAGGAATGGGACCATCCACTGCTCTGCTGAATCACACTGACCAGAGGGTACAAAATTAAGGCCCAGATTTGGTGTCACTGTACGATGAATAGAGCACGCATCATGATACCCTAATGATTCAATATAAACTGGACATGATGTGTACAGGATACATCGATAGATGCAAAGTAAACTGGACATCATATGAGTACAGCGTGCATCAGGCTATCCCAGTCATTCTGTGTACTTGAACATGATGAATGTGGCGACATGATTCAATGTAAACTGGACACGATGAGTGCTGCGAGGATGAGGATACCACATTGATTCAATGTAAACTGGACACGATGAGTGTAGCGAGGATGAGGATACCATAATGATTCAATGTAAACTGGACACGATGAGTGTAGCGAGGATGAGGATACCCAAATGATTCAATGTAAACTGGACACGATGAGTGTAGCGAGGATGAGGATACCCAAATGATTCAATGTAAAGCGGGCATAATGAGCACAGCATTCAAGAGGATACCATGATGATTTAATCTATACTTGAGGATCGACTTCAGGATCATTAATCGCATTTTGGAATGCATGCCAAACTTCCTTTATATCAAGTCCTAGGCTTGAGGATACATGCTAACCGACTAAGTTATAATTTATATTAGTTTTTTCAAACCCAACTGAAACTTCCGCTATTCTTCATATGCAATCCAAATCATAGACACGTCAATTGGTTGTCAGATATGTACAACAGTTATTGTTGTTGTTTAATAAAAGCAATGCAACTGCGCATGTTGGCAGACTAAGACATTAAAATTAGTTTCCGATTCAGGACAATTGGCAACCCACATTTTGTGCCCTGTAGGGACATTCTATAATTTACACAAATTCCCCATGGCAAATAATAAAAAAAGGAAGACAAAAAAAAAAAGAAAAAGCATCAAAACATAGATATAAGCTTTAGAAGATAACAACTGGCATTGTACCTGTTCAACAGTGAATACAGAAACACTCTCCAAAGCTTTTAGAATGAAGACTGTTTTTAAGATCACATCGTAGTAAATAACAACTTATTTGGTTGCAAGCAGGTCCGTTTTTAATTATCAAAGGCGCTTTTTATTTCATACCGTGTGAAATACGATTGTTTATATGCAGATTGCTCGGTGGTGTCAATGTCGATGTTGTGCCGAGTATTGTGACATGGTACTGCTGCAAGTTACAATGTCATCAAGATTTAATCACAAATATTCCACGTTCATAAAAATGGTCTAGCATCTGTTTCCAACTTAACATTTATATATTCCCATAATAGTACATGCAGTAACTTTGTTTCTGCGCTACTACCATCTGAATGTCCCATACACATCATGTAAAATGTTGTATCGATTGAAATGTATTTTTGGTCTGCTACCATGGGAATATCCCCTAGATGTATAATATCGTATAGAGTGATTTTTATTTGTGCTCTGATACCATCTGAATATCCCATATATATATATATATATATATATATATATATATATATATATATATATATATATATATATATATATATATATATATATATATATATATATATATATATATATATATATATATATATATATATATACAGTGACATTCATTTCTGCTTTATAACCATCCGAGTTACTGTCTTTTCTCTTCTGTAACTCCGTCGTACCACAATAGTATATCTGACTTCAGACCAATGTTGTCAGATACCGCTTGCTTGATTTACAGGTAACAGCCGTCAGAAACAATTTGACAATTTTGGTCATGATCTGTGGCGACCGACGGAATTTAGTGGCCAACGGTTATATTTTGCTGTAAGTGACGGCTTTCGCTTGAGAATGACGATAGTTGGCGGCGATCAGCCACACTGGGCAATCTTTATCCATGTAGCTGCCGAACACTATCATCTGCTCCAACAAGTCTATTTTTGGTCGGACATAGCATTGAATGCCGATCGCCGCCAATGGTCAATCCAGTCTTGGTAGGAAGCAAGAATATGAGAAAGTAACTGGTCAAAACCACAACACAAATCATCCAAGTCATGAGCACATGTCAACAATAAATTTGAACCCTCAAGCTTTTAATTTCTACGACGAAGGTTCTACAGATAAGTAAATATGTTATCATATACCGATCACAATATAAAAAATACTTCAATTGGTGTTAGTGCCAACACTAAACACGGATGATTGGTGTTAGTGCCAACACTATACACGGATGGGCTCTGAAGACTGGACTGGGTGTTGCTTCGATGATTTATACCATGATGTGAAGTTTAAGCAATGTTAAATCGGAGACTAACTTTGAAATCATAATCACAAGTCAAGGGTGATACTGGTAGATCGGTTTTCGGACTAGGCGCAAGTCATGTTAAAACAGTTGAATTTTAGTCTGAGAATTTATTGTCACGAATCGATGGTCAGCTTATGCCAGATAGCACGCGAGTTTTATGGCGTACTCAGAAGTAAACATTTGACACGGTAAACTATCAGCTGGTTGCACGAAACGAAGCTATGAACTATATTTTGATGGTACTCATTTACATTTTCGTACCTAAACCTTTCATAACTGTTTACAGTTTCTGACTAATGTAGGTACTCCCGGGATGAGTTTTCCAACAGTTGTAACTTGTGAGTAAGAATGAATTGACTAGCATATGTAAATTCATATTATTTTCTCAACTTTTCAACTTTATTAGCTCCGATGTAGTTAGACTGGGGGCCGACTGCCTGGGGTAAAATAATTGATTGACTGGAATATTGCTATCCATTCTTACTCAAACGTTTACTATCCATTTATACTTTCATATCCAAACCTACGCTGGCCATTTACACTTTCGTACTCAAACCTCCACTGTCCATTTACACTTTTTTTCCCTCAAACCTTTGCTATCCGTTTACGTTTTCATACTCAAACCTTTGGTACCCATTTACACTTTCCTGCTCACACTTTTTATCCCTTTGCATCCTCTCACTCAAGCTTTACACCATCTTCCTCAAACCGTTACTGTCCGTTTACACGTTCTCACTCAAATATCTGAAAAGTGAATTGCGATCAGAGTACACCATATAGACGCAACAACGTCAAATGTCTTTTAGTACTTGCTTTTAGTACTTTGGTTGTCGTCACACTGCAGGCGCTAAGCTCCAAAACAGCATCGACAACAGAACATGCATTTTAACATATTTTGACTTGATGAGGATTAATATTATTAGCATTGGGATTTTGGATCAGGTGGTTTGTATGAGTGCATGTATCTCCACCTTGTTCTCATTGCACATATGAGGACAAAAACTCTGGGTGTCTTGGTGCTCATTGCCTGACGTATAAGTCTAAAAAATACGCATTTTTGCAGCATGTGTTTGGCAAACAGCTTCCAAGGCTCTGGACTAATCTGAACCAGTCACAGACCCACACAAAAATCTGCTGCTTTCCTTTTTGCTAGCATTTCTATGGAGAGTGAGTCGTTGCAAGGGTGGTTTATGTCTTACAAATAGCTGTGAGAGTTTACATGAGAATAAGTTGGCATTCGTGCCTTTTGCGGGCTCCAGGAGTTTAGCGTTTTGTTTTCAAATCGCAATTTCATATTTACAAGATCTTACATAAATATTTTCTCTGTTTCTCTCTCTGTTTCTGTCTCTGTCTCTGTCTGTCTGTCTGTCTGTCTGTTTCTCTCTCTCTGTCTCTCTCTGTCTCTCTTTGTCTCTCTGTCTGTCTGTCTGTCTGTCTCTCTCTCTGTCTCTCTCTCTCGCTCTCTCTCTCTCTCTCTCTCTCTCTCTCTCTCTCTTCCTCTCTCTCTGTGCAAATGCATACAGAATGGGCAAACTGATCCGCAATTATTCATTTTTATTTGGTTTTTTTTTTAATTCCAGGAAAATAACTTCAAACGGGGACAAGGTATGGCGGACTCTGTGGCAAGACCCAGGTGTGTACTACGGTGAATGAAGTGTAGCCGGCGTCCGGTAAAATGGTTTCTATCCCTGGAGCAAGGAACCAGACAGGGCAATGGCGGAATCGATTGTCATTGCCCCCCGCGATGCCAACGCCCCCTAACAGCCCACAAAGTCCTGGTGGATCGACTGGGTCGTGGGCAGATACCATGGCAGACATGAACCGACAACTGAAGAACATATGTCGGAGTCCATCTCGTGAGGAGAGCATGCAGCAGTTAATGAAAGAACTGCACGCAGATGATCGTAGTCCAATCGAGGAAACCTTTAAGTCCATAAGTGTGCGCCATGAATTGAGTCATAAAAAGCTTGAAGCTCAACTGGACAACATATGTAAAAGCCCGACGCGGCGAGCGTTCATAGACACTTCAGCGGGCCGACCAAGAGCGCTTTCACGCGAGCATATCAAGAAAAAAGAATATATGGACCTTTTTAGATGTTCATTTGAAATTGGGCATTATGGAGCAGAAGATATTGACATCTATGTGGTAGATAAAAAACTTGTGGTAAGTGCTTTCAAAAACCATAGTAGAAACGTGGCCCCTGACTGGTGTCAGGAGGCGGTGTTGCCGGACGGAGTGGACCCGGAAAGCTTGGTGTGTCTTGTGCGGCATGGGACATTGGACGTGAGGCAGTCACTTAAATACCATCCATCAAAAGACAAAAAGACAGTGATAAAAAACCTGACTGTAACAGAATATCAGTCGGATCGTCTGAAGATAGTGATGAGAGTACCCGTCGGGTGTAACCCCCGAAACACCAAGCTGCACACTGTGGACGATAAGATGACGATTACGGTGTACGACAGTGACGTGCCGTATATACTGGCACAGACCAAAGGCAACTGCCCTGTGTCTTTTTATAAAGAGTTTATTTTACCAGAGACTGTCGATCCTATGGACACACGGGCCAATCTGTCGGATCACGGGGTTTTATTGTTAGACGCGCCTTTAAAAGACAGACAAAGATACAACTCGTTCTGAGAAAGGCACAATGTGCTATATCAGTCGAGAGTATTTGATACAGAAGGCTCCACTTGGAAAGCAATATCAGAATGGTTTTCACGCAACTGTGCCATAAGGACTAAAGGTGGTAACAGATTTAGTCCTTAGAGACGTCAAAAAGGCAATTCGATGTCTTCCAACAACACTTGCCACCATAATGAACTGCCTAGAGCAGCTTCTCTAGCAGTGATCTGCCAATAACTCAGACTGACATGAATGTTCAGGAATGTATGCTTATAAGTAACCTTTCTCAATACCTTTCAAAGACAATTACACATTCAGGTGTTTTGCCCATCTATGAAGAGCTTTTTCAATACTTGAAAAGTCTTTCTTAGTTCAGACATAACTGTCTCAATCCATCGAAACCATTTTAGTGCACATCATGTAAATCTTTCATCATACACACAGAACCTATGTTAATACACGCAAACGTTCCTGAAAACACACAGACCTTTCGTCAACATAATAAACCCTTGTCAAGTCAAACAGGACCTTTGTAAATGCATGCAGAGTCTGTTTGCTATACATATCCTGGTATCCATATGTCCAGATACAAACATAAGATATATATTTTCGGCAATTGGTTAATGCTCTTGGGTGGATTTAAGTCCTGAATTCTAGACATTAATGCCGACTCGGTACATATACTGCAGTACCGTGTTGGTATGGCACTCGCACATAACTACCTCCTTTGAACCATTTTTTTTTAGGGATTTGGTCGAGTGGATATGTGCGTTTCCCATTTCAGCTGGGCGACTGGTGCCAAATGTTGCAAGTCCGAGTCCCGCGTGTTCCAAACAAAATATATTTCGTATCGTCACCAGGTTTACCTTTATCTTATGAGCTGTTAATAGACATTGCGTCCATCACGACATTTCTCCTTCCTATATTTTGTTTGTTTGTATGGATATATATATATATATATATATATATATATATATATATATATATATATATATACATATATATATATACATATATATATATATACATATATATATATATTTGTGTGTGTGTGTGTGTGTGTGTGTCTGTGATCGTTTCTATCTGGACTGAATGATTTCTCTTCTTGCCTGCCTCATATTTGCCTGTGACAGGAATGAACGATGGCGTTGCTCGCAGCCAGCTCTTTTAACTCGTTGTTCTTCAACTGCATTTTGAGGTTGATCACCATAAGTATGGAATTATTAGCAGTTAATTTGGACCTGTAGTTTCCGAACATTGAAAGACATGTTAATGTCAGTGGGCAGAAGATTATCAGCAAAGCTTCGGCCTAAGTCACTATCGTTCATCAGCATTCATTGTGTCCAGTACTGGCAGACTTGAGCAAAATAACTCATTCTTTATGTGGGTGGAAGGAAGTTTAAAGAAGTCTTACAGCAAACTATGCTTACTAAAGAAACCAGAAAGGCAACCACGCTTGTTATACATTTATTGCCTGCAAGTACTAGTCTTTAGTAAAACGCATGATTGTGTTACTCAGGAAAAGATGTAGATAACATGTTATGCTGCCAATTGCAGTTATTGTTATTCTGAGACAGTTCAATTTCAATGTATGGTGGTACCAAGTCAGGCATGAGCATTTATCATAAGGTGTTTTTATCTTTTATCAGTACTGCAACTAATTTCCATTTTTCTTCACTTTATTTAATCGTGTCATCTAAATATATTCGTAACATATCATGCAACCTGTTTTGTTCTTCCTTGTAATTCGGTGTATCCAGAGAGATCTGGTCAGCTGAAGTGTTACGTACATTCTCTTGCACTTTTTTCCGTCTGCATTGAAACGGAGATATGTAAACAAATTCATAAGATGCTAAAACATCAATTTGACATTTGTTTTCATCTAGGTCTTTGTATCTTGCGAATGCAAGTGCATACGTAGCTTGAATTTGTGTATATATAAGGTGACTTGCAGATTAAACTCATTCTGCAACGTGGATTTTTTGGCTGTAATGCCTTTAAATGCATGATTAAAGAGCTTGTTATTAGAATCGTAGGATGCAAGAATATAATTGTATGACATTGTAATGTTGGAACGCTCCGATATATTCATTGGTTTTGTTAAATTCCGTGTACATTTATCACATTATTTAGAGCAAGTTAAATGTTTTGCTGGCATGCAAATGTTCGAAAGCAAGTTGTCCATCTCAACCCCACTGCACTATAGAAAACAGGTCTTACACGTGAAAATACAACAGACATGACATAAACATTGATTGAAAAAATACACAGGACTAGTGTTTTGACACTAATTTGGGTCGATACATGACTGTTTTCATTTGAAGGCCATAATTACGGTTTGTTTCACAAGCGGCTTCCAGTTGAGTCGCGAAGTATCCAATTGATTAGGTGTATTCCCTTGACTGAATACGTTATGAATGCGGCTAGGAATGCCACAACAACACTGTAACGGCGCAGGGGTCATGGCATACTGCCACAACAACACTGTAACGGCGCAGGGGTCATGGCAGGGGTCATGGCATACATCAAAAGGATCATGCCATACATCTTCAGGGCGACACCAAATGATGCATAAAGTAATAAAGTTATTTATTTCTTGGTAATCAGTTTTTGTTTACCAATCATGTATATTCGTGTTCGCTTATGTGTTTCACACGGTTTCAAACTGTACTGAACCAGCTTACTTCTGGAAGAAACAAGTTAATTTATCTCGCATTCCATCCCACTCAGATGCGCACGAACATAAAATCATCTATCCTTGATGACCTAAATAGGCAAAAAAAACCCTCCAATTAGCATACTTCATGTTTACTACCCCCCCCCCCCCATATCTGACCATAGTGACAGTCGAAAAAAAAGGAGAAACAAAAAAAGGAAGACAGAAAGAAAACGTCTGCAACATGGTGAGCTACAACGTTGCTTTTAATAATGGATATTTATTTTAGATGGAAAGTATCTGGGTCACATGAGCATGAGCTGTTCACACACCTTTCTTATTTGTGCAAAGGATGCTCTGTTTTGATAGTCTTTTTTTTTTCGTCGAAGAATGGGCTAGAATATGGTTAAACTAAGTCTGGAAATAGTTTGACGCTCAACTCTGCCGTCAAGATAAACTAGCAAGCGCTCAGGTAGGATAAAATAAGGCACGGACTTGCCTTGGTAATCCTCTATTGTTCAGACACAGCTGAAAGTCGAACCATCGCCACATGTAACCATCTCCAGCCCACCGAATCCCCAATGCCGTGTTGCTATATTTATCTTTGATCTCAAAATTGGATTGAAAGATTGAGATTTAG